>UFQX01000212.1:342253-477248 GCA_900497675.1 Arapaima gigas | reverse complement strand
TTTTCCCCCCCCCCCCCCCCGCTGTTTATTTGTTATTACTGCCTAACAATGGCAGCATTGCTTATTACCTCTCGAGGTAGTCTTTGAACGAGAGAAAAGAAAAAAGTAAGATTTAAGGATTGCATTCATGAAACTATAATCACATCACTACAGGTGGGCTTTCCTTTGATGTGGTACGTTTACGTCTTTTCTAATTTGTGAGCGAACTGTTTACATTCTGGTCACAGCATGCTTAATTATCCCCCCTTTTGTTGCGGGTCGTGAAACGTGCTCCCGGAACAGCCCGCCGATTCTCCTGTGTTCTGTAATTATTCCTGCCCTCACTGTGACAGGCGTAACTCCACTCTGCTCCCCAGAAATGCCAGCATTCAGTCTTTGGCTCAGGTTCCAAAGGAAGGGAGACAATTTGCCAGCAACGGTGCCGTGAGGGACTCTATACATGCTGTACGACTGATGGGGAATCATGACCTCTTCACATTTGGCAAAAGCGCTTTTGAACATAGTTTTTTTCCCCTATTATTATTATTATTATTATTATTATTATTATTTACTTGCTTGCCTACCTACCTACATATTTATTTATTTTTTATACATCTTTTGATGTAGATCTTTTTTCCTTTCTCAGTAGTAGCAATTTTATTAACCAAAACGTAGTTTTTAAAAACTATATCCATATATGTTTTAGGGACCATCTCAGACGTACCATCACTGGACCGCATAAAAATATTATGTCGCTTGGCTTGAAAGGCCACACAATTTTATTTTCTCTTAGTACATAACGAAAGACAAATTCTTTTCCGCTGATGTCTATTTTATTTGCTGAGTTTTAACACATAGTTTGTATTGGGACGCAGAAACTAGTAAGTTCTCCCTCTGGGTTTTGACTTTAACAGCTACATATTTGAGCTTTTTGTTGAGAGTGTTCATATTGTAACATCATTTCTCTTTACACAAACCTGACCTGAACAGGTTACTCAAACAAAGATTGCGACTTTAAACCTAGTTTGACATTTGCGGCAAAGCTCGAAGATGATACCCTCTTGCATGTGATGTGGTGCGCAGAGGACCCCCAGCAGCAGGCCTGGGACACGTGGGCCAATAGGGAAAAAAACGCCCAGCAAAGGACATATAATATTAACTTGAGGGCACTTCTCATCAGCATTATTGGCAGGTAGTTTGGACTGTGAGGACAATACACAATCCACAATTCAAACCACAGGTTAATTTGCCTCAAGCAGAAAACAGTTTAAAGCTAGTGTGACAATGGCAGCTGTTATTCTGTCAGAGTACCCTCAAAAAATATGGACATAGAGCCCAAAAATTAATTTGGTAGGTTTTAATTAGTTTACCTCCTTTGCAAACTGTGCTTATTGTTAAACTTCTTGTAAACAAAGCAACACAATTTAAAGAAGAACTCTGTATGAAACAAATTGTTTGCAGTTTATGTGCCATATGAAGGAAGAAAAAAAAATCCTCAAGGTAGTATTTCTTCTACTGGGATACAAAGAGTTTTAACCATCTTTTATTCACACTTTTATTGTTGCATACCCCCTAGGTCTTTTGGCAAGTGATGTTTTGTCTTTCCAACAGGGAAGTGTATCAATAAGAATTGGGTGTGTGATGGCGACCAAGACTGCGAGGATCACTCAGATGAGGAAGGCTGTGAGACATCCATCTGCAAGCCCCCCAGGTACCCCTGTGCCAATGATACTTCTGTCTGCCTTCCACCGGAGCGGATATGCAACGGAAGAAGGGATTGTGCGGACCAGTCAGACGAGGGTCCTTTCTGTGGTAAGTAGCTGTTTCAATCAGTCATGAAACAAAAAAAAAGTGATATGACAATAAACAAACGATGGTGCGGTACTTAGAGTGCAAAAGGTAACCTTTCGAAATTTCTGGCAGGCTGTGCTCTTGATTTCTTTTGCTATATTGTCTGCCTAAATAACTATGCACGATATGTAGCAAATATTTTAATAGCCACGCACATACAAGCAACACGCTTATAGCCATAATCGTAACCATCCACGTGTTTATCTACACGTAGTCAATGCAGCGGAGTCAATTCAGTTGAATCACATCATTAGACTGTGGGAGGAGAGCAGAGCAGTGATTTTGAACATTTCTGTCTAAATCTTTGATTTAGAGGTGTCCATTATAGTTGTGATGTTTTGGAATAAGTTTTGAATTGGATTAGAATTTTGCACCCCACCCCCCAAAAACCAAAATAATTAATGTCCTGCACAAGTTACAGCATGATCACACACTATGATTTGGGTCATGACCTTGTACTGGAGTTGCTGTCCATTCCTGTGAGCTTCAAGGCCCTTAGTGGGAATGGTGTGTATAAGAACATAGCCCGCTATAACAAAGGGCAAGATGACGTTTTCTTTGCACATCACTGGCTACGACATGGGTCACTTAGCCCCAGGGAAAGGCTTTTATCTGAATGAAATCAGAGAAACCATGTACCACATTGTCTGAGCGATTATGGGTACCCTTCATGTGGCGACACCGGTGAAGCAGTTCCTACATGATAGATCTGTGATAGATTGCATTTTCATTGCCCAGGCATACGTAAGAGCAGCGGCCAGCTCGGGCAGAAGAGATGAATAAAAACACTTTAGTGTGGCAGTAGGCCTCAATTTACCATTTGTGTCAGCAATGCAATAATGATATGATAAATGCTTAATTTATTGACATCTGGAGGCCAGTGTATCCTTGCTACTGATTGTTGCAATGTACCAATTTTTATGAGCTGTAGTTTATTGAACAGCTATGGGAAAGATCAGCATGACCCCCCTGATGGTATTAAATATTTTGCTTTTAGTGGATTGAATCACTCCCTGCATTCTGCAGCGGTTCATTATTGCAGTTCATCTGCGACGGCCAAGTAACACAGCTTAGGCGATACAATACATTTGCACAGCACTAATGACTGTGCAGCCCCGTGTTTACACTCTTAAAAAAAGCACATTCTCTTTTTTAATAGTTGATTATTTTTCTTCGGCATGCACTTGAAGCATCGACGTTCTCAAGTGCCGTTTAACAGCTGTTGCTGTACCCCAGTGAAAGATATTTTATTTTCTGCAAAAATTCTTTTCTGCTCAAATAAGTTGCTTGGAGAAAAGGGGGAAAAAATCTGTTGAATCAGATTGCTTGCCCTGTTAAGAATGTGTCTCGCTGCACTTGACAGTTCTGTCTTGCTCCAAAAGACGGTCCTGTTTGTCAGGAGCGTGCAGGGTTGTCTTTTTTCCCTATTTAGAATAGGGTGCAAGGTTGAAATCTTATTCCAGCGGGCTGCTTTAGTTCGATGAGTGACCACAGTCCCTGCATTGGGTGTGCCATTTGCAGGGAGCATACTGTCTAATTCTGTGTACATTCCATTTTTGACTCTGGCCAGACTAGTCTTTGAGTTCTGACATGCTCCTACCATACTCCTTGCGTGTGTCACAGATGGTCTCGCCTGGAAGACCACTGCAAGGTTGAAGGATTGCCTGCAAGGCTGCAGAGTCACCACAAAACACTGAAATATACAAAATAAATCCATCAATCAGATGAATGAAATTTAATATCCCAAAGTGCATTTCCATGAGTTTCTTTCCTTTGTCTTTTTGATGAGGGGATAACATTTTCTCAAAATTTCTCATTTACTTTTACAAGTCATCACGATATGCTGTGCTGTACATTTGCAGAAATCATGTAGCTGCTGAAGGTTAGAGGGGCCGGAGTTTGCTGTGGAAAAAGCTAAGGCATTGAGGGAAAACTCAGAAGATTATTCCTTGACCCCTTGCTCACTGGAGATCACAGACAGCTCCTGGGAAACAATTAAATACAATTTTACGCTGACATTGGAAGACACATGTTTAACACAGTGTGCTGACTGGAACTGACAAAGGACAAACCCCTGTAAGATGATAATTCGCAGTGTGTCCTGAGCAGGTGAATCGGTCCTCTTTGGATGCTACCCTGGAGTTACGGCCATAAGGAAGGGAGCACGTTAATTTAGGCTGGGATTAAGACAGAAGCAAAGTGTTATGCAGGTGGATTTGAAGGACGTATTGACTTTCCTCGTCAGGTCAAACCCAAATCTTCCCAGAACATTCTCTTGTCCCCTGCCAACCACTGATTTTTCAATAACAAGGGATGCTCAAGTTTAGCCTCAATGGATTATTGAAAACGGGCGCTTCTCCTGAAAACAGAGTTCAGGTCACATTTCCTTTTCAGACAAGGGTGTTTTCCACTAGGTCATTGGCAGCTGATCTCCTTTCATAACGTGTTTTTATATGGGGGGACTACACTACTGATGCTGGATTCATCTCGTTTGGTTGCCATCGTCTGCAAATCTCCTGAGGAATTTTGAGTAGTTTGACAAAATAAACATTAAAGACACTCGGGAGGTGTCGTATGGGTAAACTTTATGTACACTGTAGTCACACTTTCTAAAGGTAATAAAAATGAACAAATCTGAAATATAATTTCCAAAACCCTTCTGATACTTGCAGTGGAAAAAAGACACAGTGTGCAAAGTGTGTGTTCCTGATTTTCAATGTAACACAAATTAAAAGAGCATGCATGTCGAAATAAATATAAGGATATAAATTATGCCTCCAAAAATCAAATATGGCTTTTACCTTTATATGGACACACACTGTAAAATCTCAGATTCTGTTTCATGGGCCAGCTGCAGGACTCCTTAAAAAAAAAAACATCTGCTTTTTCTCCCTGGCTTGCAATGAGGATATCAAGTACACTATTATCAGGGAAGGTTCAGAGGAAAAGGCATTAAAAGAGTACAAGTATTAAAGTATATAAGTGTTGCCTTCTATTTGGGAGAGAGATGTGCATATTACTTGGTTAATCTCGTCTGCAAGGACAGGCAGGTAAACAATGAACTCTGTACTGGGTATTAGGAAAAGCATCTTGGGAGCACTACGCCATTGCAAGAAGAAAACAAGCACCAGAAAGCACTTTCCTCTTATTGCCAGTCGTATCATATTCACAGAGTTCATTTTTCCTCCCCTACGAAAGAGAAAGCAAAGCACGCATTGCAGGGGCAGTCGTACTGGTCCGTGAAGAAAATTCAATTCCTCCTTGTTAGTGCATTGAGGAGTGTCTTAATAATGGGAAGCAAAGGACCTCGGCCCAGTCATTTTAACCAATTTGCTTCTCATCTCAACCAGCCTGCCTTTAATAGGCACAAGGTGCTGTTGAGAAGAGTTTTCTATTAAACTTAGACGAGAGAGGGAGGGAAAAAAAAACCTTTTCTGAAACTTTCCGTTAGGATCTATTAGCCTTGCAGATTTTGTTTGCACAATCCGAGAAAAATGTAGTATTTCTTCAGTCAAGCTACAAATCATATATGTACAAGTCAAGTCAGCGTCTGAATGGTGTTCAAGGCACGACGTTGATCTAGTGCTGTGTTTCCGCAGTGTTTGGCTGTATTTGACATTCATTCGTTTATTCATTCATTCGTTCATTCATTCATCATGTTTTGTTCAGAAGATTTCATGGCTCATTGAAAGTGCACTGTTCTCTAAACCACCATATCTGGTATATTATTTACAAGAAAAATCCCTCCTTGGGGATTGTCATGCCAGTGTGAGAAGAGCAGCCAACATCTCTGGGTTGTTTCCTTATGTCATATGAGGTTTTGGTGACTGAGGTGGAGGACAGACTCTTCTGACAATTGGATCCAATTTGCCTAGGAGCTGAGCCACTCTGAATTATTACAGAAATCCATTATGTGGTTTTCATATAAATGATTCATGCTGGATATTAGTGGGGCAATCTTCGATTAGCATCAGCAACTTTTGGAAATGAAATATCTGCTATGGTGCCCGACATTCAGGAACCGTATCTCATTCGCACGCATGGGCATTAACTTTGATGTGCTGAGAACAAAGAGGGCAATGAAAGGATTCACACTGAGAATGTCCTTCATGACCACTGCTTTTCTCAAAGTACACATATATAGGTTGAGTGTCAAAGGATGGCATTCATTGATTATGGAAGTATTAGATAGTCATGTGAACACTTGCTAATGTGGCTTAAGTTTGCATGATAGAAGGTGATTATTCTGGGCACTCTGAAGGTGTTTATTAGGATCGGCCCTTATGGGAAGTGCTCAAACGTCCCTCTCATTTCCCATTTCTCAGTGACACCCTCCGTTCTCACAGGGTTAAAAAAAAAAACAAAGGTTCGGGACCTCCTACCTGCCATAGTTTTTGTCTAGATTGTGTTGTAACTGTAAAAATAAAAAAAAATACTACTCCAACCTTCTGTGTAGGTCACCCTGAAATGGAAGAATGCAAAAAGGTCATTGGAGTTATATTCACATTCCATTTGACCAGTGCTCTGACATGTGTCCCAAAGCACCCTGCTTCATTTCCTTTTAGATGCCAGGACTGCTCACCTGTCTCTACCTGCACTGAAAAGACCCATTATTCCTTTAGTTCAGAAACAGTGTTTAACCCTCCATCAGTCCTCCCTGAAGCCTGATTGTCTCCTTCTAGTGAACTGCCAACTGTGTGTGTGTGTGTTTGTGTGTGTGTGTGTGTGTGTTTCCTCCTTCCTCAGATGAGTGCACCCAGAGTAAAGGTGGCTGCAGCCATCAGTGCGCTGTTGCCCCTGGAAGAGGGGTGGTTTGCTCCTGCCCACCAGGCCTCCACCTGGGTACCGACCGTCGGATCTGTGAGGCAGTGGACTATTGTGCCAGACACCTGCGCTGCAGCCAATTGTGTGAGCAGTACAAGACCACCGTGAAGTGCTCCTGCTATCCTGGCTGGAGGCTGGGCCCGGATGGAGAGGAGTGCCAGAGCACAGGTAACTTGACCTGCGAGTACCGCATATGTACAGCCACAGGTTTCATAGGAACATTTTAAAAAGTAAGTACTTTATTGGAAACTATAAGCCCCTTTCTTTCTTTGTCTAAAACTTAGCAATCCGTTTATTACTCGTCTTATGCTGGCGTTTTTCTATCATGTCGTAATTTCTATAAAATTGCATACTGTTGTGTGATTATACTGATATACTGTATATGTACATATGTAAATATAAAAATAAATAAGTACAGTACTGTGCAAAAGTCTTAGGCACCTGTGGGAAAAATGCTATAAAGCGAGGATGGTTCCAAAAATAATGCCATGAATACTTATTAATCGATAAACCTTCTAAAAAGTGCAGTAGACAAAAAAAAAACCTCAGTCAGATCAATATTTGGTGGGACCACCCTTTGCCTTTAAAACAGCATCAATTCTCTTATGCAAACCTGCATGCAGTTTAAGGTAGAGGTTGGTAGGTTCTTCCAAACATTTTGAGGAGCTGGCCACAGTTCTTCTGCAGACTTTGACTGTCTCTGCATGTCCTCCCAGACTGACTTGATCATGTTGAGAGGCTCAGGGCTCTGTGGGGACCATACCATCTGTTGCAGGATTCCTTTTTTTTACTCAAGATAGTTCTGTATGACTGAGATTGGGTGGTTGAGGTCATTCTCAGGCTGCACAATAAATTTGGGACCAATCAGAAACCTTCCTGATGGTAGATAAGAATCTACCTGTACTTCTCAACAGACATTGAAGTTGCATGACTGACACTTTTGCACAGTACTGTATGTGTGTATAAATACATAAACACAGTATGTAAGGAGGCTCATGACAGCATGGAGCACAATGCTAGTTCTAGTTCATAAAGAATCGTAGTTATGAAAATTGTTACCTTTATGTGGACTCATACTTCACACATCTTTGATTCAGTTTTTCATTAAATAGTTTTTTTTTTATTATTCTAGTTTCTTTTTAGAACTTTGTTTGTGGACTTTGGTTTTTTGTACAGTTTTGACTTCAGTGACGTTTGTTTTTAACATTTGTGGTTTAAGGTTTGTTTGAATTTAAATTAAATCTGTTTTCAGCTCATATAAAAATATTATTCAACGAGGAACTAGGCAGCACCCCTTTTTGGACATTACACATTTAAATTTGTCAAATGGGTGCCAAAGGTTGCTGGCAGTATGTTTTTACACCTGCCTTGGGTAGCAGGGTTAACCCACTCAACAGTACTGCACGTTGATATTTTTGTGCCGAGAATAAAAGCAGAATTTAGGATTGTTTAAAGGAAAAGTGTGTTGAGATTGTTAATTTGGATTCCTTCCACATGGAAACTTTGTGGTAGCACTTTAAATCCTCTTTGTTTCATCTAGATGGAGGCAGGCACTATGCCAAAAGTTTTTTTTTCCTATTTTTTTTCTTTGGGAAGACTTGCTTTATCTGTTCATTTTCAATTTTCCCTCAAGTTCCATTAAATGGTAGACAATTCATAGTATTTTTAGTATATTTAGCATATAATAGAGACATTATCAGTGGGCCATATCTTCAAACTGAATGTTATTCATTCTCATTCTGGGTTATTAGAAATGCCTGTTTGAGTATTTCAAATAAAGTGCTTCCTTCAGGCCATAGAGACCGAATTTCCCCCCTACCGCTTTTTAAAAAAGAAAAAAGTTTGTATTCTCTAAGTTTAAACTAACTAAACTCTGCTAATTCAATTTTTTGATTACTTTCACAAACACTCTTGGATTTTCAAGGGTTATTTATTATAAATGTTTCTATAAAGTGAGTCATGAATATTGCAGCGAATTGATTTCTTTGTAACTAATTGTTGCAGATCTCACAGAAAAGTCATGCAATGTTGCAGCATTCCTTTGAGTATGAAACCTTTAAACTTCCACCATAGCCTGTTGATGTGTAGATGCAGGTTTTAATCTACACCCTACTTTTGACACCTGCCTATCTTGTTTTTGATTGAAATATTGCTCTTGCCTCCATGCAGATCCCTTTGAGGCCTTTGTCATCTTCTCCATCCGTCATGAAATCAGGAGGATAGACCTGCACAAGCGAGACTACAGCCTGCTGGTTCCTGGATTGAGGAACACCATCGCCCTGGACTTCCACTTCAACCAGAGCTTGCTGTACTGGACTGATGTTGTAGAGGATAAGATTTACAGAGGAAAGCTCTCTGAGACAGGAGGTACACAGTAGAACCTTTATTATTATTATTATTAGTAGTAGTAGTAGTAGTAGTAGTAGTAGCAGTAGTAATGCCAGTTTTATGCATTTAATCTGGGCAAATTCTGAAACTGTTAATCAGGGTAAACCTTCCCCACTATACTACATTTCAGGAATCTAACATAATTTAGTGCTGTTTTTTATGTTGCGTGATAAAGCGGTGATTTCAAATTAAGTTTTCCACATGGTCCCTGTTTTTCCACCAACTCAGGAGACGACGTATTTTAGCGAGGCCTCATTAGCAAGACGTTCGTTCCCAGGCAGGAATCACATTTGTTTACAGTCAGTCAATTACAGATCAAATGTTTGTGTACAGCGTCAATCTTCCCAAATTATTTGATGAGAGCAAAAGCAAAATGGCATATTTAGAGAAGTACTTATTCAGGGGGACGACTTGCAGCACAGAAACCCTGCAGCTAAGTAGGATTACAGCTTGATTAATTGATGTGTACTTTGGGTGGCATATTTATTAGGTCCCATTTAGTTGGCTGAATGAAAGAACTGCCTTTCTGTGGCATGCTTGTAGAGCCCTGGAACAACCGACGCTCCGATGGCGCTAAGACGTCAGGTTTCCCGAAAACCCTGCAGCAGCTGTGGATAATTGCAAACAGCTGGACTCGTGTTTAATTAAATATTTAATAGAATGCTGGGGGGCTCTACTTACTTAATTTGTTCCCCTCAAGATTTTGACACTTCTTGGAAAAGTTTTTATTTTATTTTTTTTTTTTGGTGTGTGTGTGTGTGTGTGTGTGTGTGTGTGTGTGTGTGTGTGTGTGTGGAGGCATACAAGTGGGGCCATGGAAGCAATTTGCTGGCATTCAGTCATGGGGGGGGACTCAACAGCATCAATTGGCGTGATGAGAGAAGCAGGCCGTTCAGTGTATGATTGGGCATGGTGCGATATGTCTAAGCAATTGTTTCTGTCCATTGCAGGGGTGATGGGGATTGAGGTGGTCGTGCAGCATGGCCTTGCCACCCCGGAGGGGCTGGCTGTGGACTGGATTGCAGGCAATTTGTACTGGATTGACAGCAACCTGGACCAGATTGAGGTGGCCAAGCTCGACGGGGCAATGCGCACCACGCTGATTGCTGGCGGGATGGAGCATCCGCGTGCAATCGCTTTGGACCCTGGGCATGGGTGTGTTTCCATTTGCCACTTGTCATGGTGTTGGGAGGGGCAGTTGAGTTTTTCATGAGTCTTCCCTGAATTTTGGCAGTTGCATATGTAGGGAGCAGGAGGCAGGTGTGGAGATATTATGAATTCACAGTTGCTGCCCTCCCCCCAATCCTGGAACTACATTCTCCACCAAGTTGGAAGCAGTTATCTTCATCAGCAGGGCACATTGTGCTTCTGAATGAAAGGAAGGATGTGCTTTTGTCCATGAGTTAAGGACCAGCTGAGGTCTCTTCATAACCCTTCTGAATACCCTGTATAATAATCTGCTGACATTGCTCGTAGAATAGGAGTGAAGAAGACCTTAGGTGACCCATTGCATGCGGTTCGACATAAGTCATTTTTCTTTCCGGGTTTAGAAGCTAGGATGCTGCTTTTTATAGGAAGGCAGAGATGACAGAGATCAGGGATTATCATCAGCACTCCTCAGTGGGATATCAGAAAAATTGCTATGCACCCTATGGTGGGGGTACAGGTTCAAATCCCTATCATGCCACATTAGCTTGTGGCAAGACCCAGAGAACACAAACTTTCCTGTCTTCCCTTTGATGTTTAAGGTGGTTAAGGTTCTCTTTCCTTCATTGCTTGTAAGGACCCCNTTGCTATGCACCCTATGGTGGGGGTACAGGTTCAAATCCCTATCATGCCACATTAGCTTGTGGCAAGACCCAGAGAACACAAACTTTCCTGTCTTCCCTTTGATGTTTAAGGTGGTTAAGGTTCTCTTTCCTTCATTGCTTGTAAGGATGGTTGATTATAATACAGACAGCACTATGCCTAGAGGGAGCAAATGGCAGTCGCATCCAAGCATGTTTTAATGTTCAGTGAAGCCTGCAGCCAGGAGAGTGAAAAGAGGGGTAGAGCATGGTCAAAAGATGAATACTGGACAAGGTGTGAGTCTGTATTCAGCCCTCCAAAACTGGGGTTGTCCACCAGTTTGATGGGTAAAATGTGGACATTAGGGAATTGGTATGAATAAACTGGGAGAAAAAGGAGGGGAGCTGTGTACCCTTTCATGGTCCTCTGTCTTCACGAAGGGTTTCTCCTGCTGGACCTGAACTCTGAGTGGCCTTCTTGAAATTGCATTTCTGCTTCCTTACCCAATAAAGCCAGCCGAAGTGGCTGATATAACACATAATGCCTTTAGTTGAGAGAGGAAATGTAAAACACAGCAGGAGGCATAGTGGCTACAGCTATTGTCTCACAATCAGAAGGTGCCCGGTTTGGACACTGCTGCAGTGCCCTTGCTTATCTATTACGATAGGTGAAAATACAGATACATACATGGCGGAATGATAATGAGCTTTTATTGAAAATCTTCTCGTTGGAATCACATATATAGATGTTTCCTCTTACAATACTGTATTGTAAAGATGAATAAGAATATGTAGGGCAAAACTAGATACACTGAAAAGGCAATAAAAATGCAGTAAAAAGAGGGATTTCTTGGGAGTTCTCCTCCTCCTCAGCTGATCAGCATCCTCTGTGTATTTCATTACAATAACACGCATACACACACGTTGTTAATTTTTCGTAAAGATTTACGATTAATAGAAAATGTGCAATACACATGTAAAATTGATGAAAGTAAGGTGCCTGAAGTGCCCCTGGTGACACGTGTGAGTTAAATGTAAGTGAGAGCACACACCCCCCAGTGCCAGGAACCATGTCACAGTTAGCATTACAGTTCCAAACCACTTTAAATGTATATGGAACTATTACGCCGATCCTCTGAGTCTTTCAAGTATCTTAGCATGCAAGCATAACATTGTGAGTCGTCTTGAACATAGGACTGGGGCAAATAAATACATAAAGCTTGAAAAAAATGCATTTAGTGTGCAAAACAAGAAAAAAGTATCTACATCAAAAAAAAGAAACTGTGTAGAGAAACGGCTTTCCTATTATGCCATTAGAACATTTCTTTGTGGTAAGAAGCCAAGTGCCATTGAACATATGCACGGTTGTAGTGTGTTATGGTTGATTTTACTCATAGCATGTTTCAGTAACAGCCTTTATGCCTGCAAGTGCCTGTGTGCATGTATTTGTGTATACGTATATACACTATATATACGGTCACTGACTTAAAGCACTGATCCAGACAGGGACGTTTCTTGAAATGCTGTTTCATTCTGACCTGTGACTAGCTAGGCATCTGGATTTAACTTTTTTTATTGGCTCCATTGAAGGCAGGGAAGCGTTTCCAGGCAGTGTGTAGGCTACACGTGACTGTGAGCCGCCAAACTAACAGCCATATTCAGCATAGGCAGATGGACTCTCGTGGCTGCCACGTGGGGGGCTGATTCCAAGCATTTGCCCTTCTTTGCTGCTGCTAGGACTTCATCTCTGCATTTTTAGCCTCTGACTTTGCATTACTCCTTTTATTGACATCCAACAATAATTATGTTGTTTGTTACTTCTCCAGGCTAATAATATTTACATATTCATGGATTACTTTTTTGGATGATGGCAGCATGCCCTTTCGCGTTCCAGAGGTTTCATTGTTTTGTAGCTGAGAGAGAAATCTGAGTTTTGTTTTCGCACAGGGGGTGTGCAGGTTGTAACTTACACTGGATGCTGTTTAATAAATGCTGAAGAGGGTTAAGCTTTTGGGATCCATTTTATGCTGATGGCTGCCTCTGCCAAGTTAGTTATATGTTAAGCGTATAAATGCGCCTTGCTGGGTTACTCAAGTGATTTTCTCCTCATTAAATCCCTAACGGATCTGAGGGCTTCAAGTCTAAATGGATACATTTCTGTAAATGGAACAAATTTTCTGCTCCTCTAAATGGAGCACTATATTCGTCAGAGTTTGTTGGCCTATTTTTTTTTCTCCCCCCCCTTTTAAGTGACTCAATGTGAAACTGTTATGCTCCCAATTTACGCAGATATGCCACCAGGTAGTCTGTGACCTGCTCTTCTTCTCCTGGTATTGATAAAAAAAATATTTGTCAGTTTGCAAAGCCTTTTGAAAAGGTAACAAATAAGGAATAAATAAATAATAAGACAAGTTCTACAAATAAGGCTCCCAAATGTATTTTAAATTAATGTTTATTTTGTGCAGATTCAATAATCGTTTCTTTTCTTTTTTCTTTGTCAATTGGAAATTTTGTCCTGTCTGCTATTTGCCTCACATAAGTGAGCATTCCATAGCCATCCAGCTAATATGCTTTATAGATGCTGAGTTGTAAATTTTCTATTTGTTTTTTGTACCGAACGGGCTGTTTTGCACAGAATACTGTTCTGGACGGACTGGGACTCCACTTTTCCTCGGATTGAAGCGGCCACAATGAGCGGGGAGGGGCGCCACGTTGTTTTTAAAGACATGGAGATAGGGGCGTGGCCTAATGGGCTCACCTTAGACCATCTGGAAAAGAGGATTGTGTGGACAGATGCCCGGTAGGTAACACGCATCCAAAGGAAGGAACCCACCCTTTTCGATACTTAACTATTCTCAATAGTATAAATATTGAAACATATCTCATATTAAAGGCCACAGACTCCGTATGATTAAAAAAAATTGAGTGCTGTTCTGAACTGTACAGTATACTTGCCATTGTGGTTATATTCTCTCTCCGAGCTGATTCAACGCGTGTTCGGTTTCCAGGTGGGTTTATGCACGGCGTGTATCCAACAGTAGATGACATGGTTAATTCAAATTGTCCTCTCCATGCCAAATTTGGATCCACAGCGTCTGCCAGAATTATGCCTAAACACATTTAGTGAAAAGCATCTGTGAGAAATGAGTGGGTCAAATGTATTTTGTCCCATTCACACCGAATCCAAATTTCCAGCCAACTTAATTCCAAAAATACAAAAGAACTGATTTTGTCTGCATCTGAGAAACTATCATTTCTCATTTATTCTTGGAAAATGCTTTCAAATCCACAGTTTTCAACACCTTCAGAACCCTGCTGTTTAGTAACCGTGTGAGTGACAATGTGGCAAACAAATGCAATTTTATTCAACTGGGGCTTCCATCATGCAGATGCAATGTCACCAGTACCTGCAGGCAAACACCGTACCCAGAAATGCCCTATAACACTTTTTTTGTCTCAACAGATCCGACGCCATTTTCTCAGCCCTGTATGATGGCAGCGGAGTGATCGAGATCCTGAGGGGCCACGAGTACCTTTCACACCCCTTTGCGGTCTCCTTGTTTGGGGGCAGTGTGTACTGGACCGACTGGAGAACAAACACACTGGCCAAAGCCAACAAATGGACAGGACGCAATGTGACTGTGATCCAGAAGACCAGCGCGCAGCCTTTTGACCTGCAGGTTTACCACCCCTCCAGGCAGCCTCAAGGTATGGCTTGCAAGCATGCCTATATACACAAGCGCACACACACACACACACACACACACACACACTGAAAATTGTTCCCTTCTCTTATTTTGTGATGTGTGATCTGGTGCGTGGAAGATGTCGCCCGGGAGAGGCAGCACAACCATCATGCCGCGCACATTTAAAGCCCTCTACTGGACCTTTGCGCAAACTATAGCATATTTAAGCAATGAGGCTGTGACTTAGTTTCTCCGTTTTATAGTTTTTGTAGATGATGTTCTTGTATCCAAAAAAAAAAACCGAAAACTGGGTAATTTTGGACCCAGTTATATCCATAGTTATTAGGCAACAAATACGAGTTAGTTTGCCGTACAAATGAAATGTTTCCTTTATTTATTGATCTCTAACAATACAAGATAAGCAATTTTGAAATGATTTTGTCCCAAATAGTCCCTTTTGTGAGTGAGGGAACGAACATGCCGCCAAATGCTGCGCGCTGTCCCAGGTGATGCCTCACAGGGGTTTGACGATGAATGAGGAGCCCTGAGCCAGCGCCGCTGTCACCTTTCTCACGTCAACACAGTGCACAGAACGATGACAACGCAGCACGTTAGTGATGGAGTTTCCAGGGATAATTGAAAAGCGGCCGTTTGAAAGGGAAGGTGGGTCCCAATGGGTGTCGCTACGTCCTCAACGGGATCACGGACCTTTCCTCTCTGAAGGAGTCAAAAACAGCAACCTACAAAACGATTGTAGCCCAGCATTATCTGCATGCATAAAATAAAGCTATGCAAGTAAATACAATTTACTGAAAAATTAATTCACTGTTGATGTATATTTTATGATACCTTTCCCAACATGCAATGCATAAAAAGTGCCAAGATAAACTGAACAAGTTCTAAGACTAATAGCAGCAAACTGCACTGTGATCATTGCAAATCGCAGATGGATTTAAAAACATGCTTAATGGTGGTTTTAACGATGCTGTCGGTCATTAAATATATGTATAATTTTTAAAAATGAGCAGTTGCTCGCTTAGTAGTTACTCGGTTTATTTATTGATGCTTTTAAGATGTCTGGTCCCCAAGCAGAGCCTTCTCTCTTGAGTAGAATGGTTTGCTGTGGTTCAGCCTGGCCACACTGGCATCCTTTGCTCACATGAATTTCTTCTCTGGATTTGCACAAGAAGGCTGGATGTTCTTGGCAGCACAAAGGTGTCTTCGTACAAAACTCCTGTTCCCTCACACGGCAGCTGGAGACAATTAGTGCAGCAAGCAGAAGCTGGAGTGCAAAAGGTGTACAGAGTTCCGAGGTGGACAGATGTGTCTTTTTTTTTTTGCCGTTTCCCAGTCAGTCTGGAACTATGATCGCTCATGTTCATTAAATTCTGTAGAGCTGTGCATGTGACATGTTTGCCATGGCAGAAAGCTTTTAATTGCTTTGAGAACTTGTCTTATTATTTATTTATTCCTGCTTTTATGTAGACCCAAGCTGATTTTGGTGCTGTTATCCCTGAAAAGTACCATACCGCACTTTCTTACAAGTGCTTCTAATTGTCCTAATGGGTTTAATTTACCTTCCCTGGCTGGAAGTTTGAATAAATTATATTGAAAAATCCAATAAATAAATTCAATTATATGAGGCTTTGATTGTGATCCAGCAAGGTGTTCCCAAGGGCTTTAAGGTACCAGCTGCTGGGAGGGGGGGGGGTGACTATTTATTACTGACTTTACTTTGGCAACTTTGAAAATGTAATTACAAACTTAATTGCTCTATGAGGTTTTAGGTATAATAAAGAATGGGGCTTAAAACCCAAAGTAAGCATAGTAACTAAAAGGAACTGGAAAGGGTGCATTTTATAGCTTTCAGGTACATGTTGTTGTAGCAGTCATGGTCAATGGGTGTCCTGAGAGTACAGTGTAAATGATATTTGTGCAGAATGACACATCTTGATGTACACATGCCACAGTTTCCCATCTGAGTGCTCTGGGGCTCATGTGGCTGATCGTGTTTTTCCTAGTGGAGAACGACACACCTCCCTTTCTTGTCAACTGTCACCGCGTCTTGGCGGGCTACGGCAGCGCTTCCTCTGACATGCAAGGCATTTGCTGCTTCCTGCTGAGGTCCAATTTTTTTTTTGACTTTGCACAGATCTATAGAAGTTTATAGAGCATTAAACTATGTCAAGAACTTTGTCTTTGTTCTCATGCATGTGCTTTCCTATAATCTTTGAAGGATGTGTTTTGGCAGGGTATCTACCAGAGGGCTGCATTGTCAAAACAGCCCTGTTCCTGATTTAACCAGTTTTAGGTCTGACATGCCAGGCTTGAATCTATTTCTGTGAATCATCTGACCTCTAGGACTGCTTATAATTGGAGGCTCTAATGTAACTCTTGCTCTTGTATATTTTATATATGTGAACACAGCATATTCATAGTTTTTTTAAAGAATTTTTCATTTTAACTTGCCTATTTTTACCCATTTTAACAGATTAGTGTAATTTATTCATTTTAGGTAACCAAAAGATTCAAGAGAATCCAAAAATAAAAAGTTATTTAAGCTTTTACCACACACACACACACACACACACACACACACACACACACGACAAGCACATTTTAAGTAGTCCTGAGACTACTGTGTATAGATAAGTTCAGGCAAATTGAGCTGCATCACTAAAAGAGCCAATAAGTATGTCTAATCCAATTTGAAAAGCCTGCCGGAGGAAAGGGTTTGCAACCACAAACCAAGATGGCAACTGCAGTCAGTCATGGAGTGTAACTTGCCTTTTTTATACTTGGTCCTGTGGTTCCAGACTGAAAACTGTGCTTTAGGCTTTGCAGGGGGCAAAAGGACCTCAGCAACAGGGTCTTGTTGGCTGCGCTGCCACCCCTTGAACATGTGGAAGGTTGCATACATGTGGTTCAGAGGCTTTGGCTGGGTAGAAATAGCTTGAGCACAAGTTCATCTTTTGTGGGAATATTGGAATTTTAATTCTGGTTCTAAGAAAAAGTTTCCACCTTAATTTCAATGGTGGAAATTAAATGTAACAACAGATTTACACTTTTTCATTTGTGGTGTTGGGCTTCATGTCTCTGTCTTCTGCTATGGAAACAAGCGGTCACAGTGGATTTAGATCAAGATACATAAAATGCATTTGGTCCCATGACAATTGAGTGAGGCAGTGTATCTGGATCCTCAGCTTAGTGGGGGACAAGCAGAAGAAAAGAGTTGCAAGGATCTTTTTTTACACCACTAGGACAAGGATCCTTGATTTTCTGCTAGTATACCATCCTTAGCTACAGCTTGCGGTGTTTACATGCAGGTGTCTTGATGCCGGCTGTACTTGTCTTTATTCCTTGCACCTTCAAGTGTTGGATGTACACAGGAAAAAGGAATTCCTTGATGGAGAGGAACCATAGAAATTGTCAGTTTCTTTTACATCCTTTAAAAAAGGATACCTGAGGTTTCATTTCACTCCCTTTCTGTCCTCAACACATCACTGTCCTTGAGAATACATCCAAAATACAGATTTAGAAGGTCCTCTGAATTTCTGTGTGGAAGAAATGCAGAATCTCTGTACTGCATTATTCACAGGATGATTCACTATGATTATTTAGGTCTACTTCTGTTGACACAATTGAACCAAGATAAACTTCAAATGTTTTACACATATTGCACACTTGCACAATTTTTACAAGAAAATGATCTGTTACTAAAGATGTTTTTCTGAAGTCAAGTTAACTCTGACACACGTCATGTATGATAGATCCACTTGCAGTTCTGAGTTTCCCTAAATTAGAAACATTCCATGCCCCTTTGACATCTATTTGTACCAGTAGGTTTTCTAAAACAAGCAAATAATGCTCCTCTCATTATCAAAAGCACCATTTCTTCAAATGAGATGATATTTTTGAGAAGCTGGAGCAGGATGTTGGGGGGGGGGGGATAAAGGCCTCATTGGTTGGTATGTTTTCCTCCATTCCTATCAAAATTTCCTTCTGCTTCGGTTTAATTTCTATGCATGACACGATATTGTAGCTGCAATGGTTTGTGAACAATCAGAAGTCAAGAGAGCAGCACTGTTACTCCCATAGATTTGTTTTCATCTTTCCAGCAGAGCCCAATTTCCCTTGTGGGCCAATTGTGTGGGTAATTAATTCAATGGGATTTGCCCATAATGTACCCGCATGAAACAAAAGGGGAAAAAAAAAGAAAGAAAACATTGTTTAACTTGCTAAGGGCAAATTACTGCCAAAGTGATTCTGTGCCATATCAAGAAATTAAAAAAAGGGGGGGGGGCAATACACACTGCTAACGTGTTTTTAACATAACGTTGAACTTGTATCCATTTACTGGTTGAAAGCATTAGTCTTGGTAAATTGAAGCGGACTCTAGGAGAAGAGCCAGAGACACGATAGCAACCGGGGGCTTGGGGTGCGCCTTTTGCTCATTAACACGCACTGTTGCTCAAACTGCCCACGTAACTTGGAAATGCACAGTGGCAACCTTTCCGGAAACATCCTGCAAATGAAATAAAAAGTAGTGCGTGACTTCGAAACTCCTTCTGGGGCATCTATGGTTTCCTCCTTGGATAAGACAGAAGGGTTACAGCAGTGAATTCCCAGACACATATCTCAGATGCCCAGTGCAGAATTACTGAAACAATCATTCCTGGCATGTTTCTTGTAATTTCATAACCCATAAGGATGAGAAAAAAAATATATTACATATATTTTTGGTAGCAAAACATTTTCCTTTGGGAAGATACTGAGCAGTTAAGTTACTATTAAAAAAATCCTGGTGGCTTTTAGTGTGAGGGAACTGGATGATGATGATGATGATGATGATGATGATGATTATTATTATTATTATTATTATTATTATTATAGCATTATTATGTCATTAAAAATTGTTAAGACAGCAACTCTGGGAGCAGCAGTTGAGCCTGTTTGGAGTGGTCTTCAGGTATCGCTGTTTGCTTGCTCTTCACCACCGTTGGCCTCTTGGCTGTGTTTACATTTCAAAAGCTTTGTTTCCTCCAGTTCCTTCATTCTCCTTTAAAAAAAAGCAAAAGCATTTTCAACTCTTCAGCTCCCATCCAAGTAGGTGACAAAATCTTTAATTTTGAGAGGGGGAATATTTCATTTTGGCATTAGCCTTGCCAAGCAGCCATGCCGTCTGATCTCATTTATGGAGACCCAAGGGGATATAAACAAGGCCTTGGTATGGTCTAGGCAGCAATTCCAGCATATTCTTCTTAGAGGGACTAATTAAAACTTCCCGATGAGAGAAAGCTTTGGTAATGAACATGTCATACCCGCTATTTATTTTCTGCTTTTTTACAACTCGAGGAGAACTGGTTATTTTAACTGCCTTTGTGAGGCCACATGTGCCAAAAGTGAAGGCCAGTGTTTGTTTTTCCTTTCCTTTCCAGCCTCAAATCCATGTGTGGCCAACAACGGGAAGGGACCCTGCTCCCACCTTTGCCTCATCAACTACAATCGCTCGGCTGCCTGTGCGTGTCCACACCTCATGAAGCTGTCCCCCAACAACAGGTCCTGCCTCGGTGAGTGTGCGTCAGTACAAGACAAACCCTTCAGCCTGATTTCCACAATGACCAGAGGCACGTCAAAGCCAGCCACCCCCCAGAAAGGACACATTCGAAAGACAACAGTTCACCAATGAACCCACGGTTCTCGGTCATAACTCAGTGCAAACATAAAATGTCATATTTCAAAGTGTAATAGCAGAAATAAAAAGAAAGACTTATTATTATTATTATTATTATTATTAGTATTAATTACCATCATCCTCATCATCATCAGTGAGTAGAGCTGCTGCACTGCTGCTGTGCTACAGCTCCTGAGCTATTAAGGTGTGGGTTTGATTCCAGTTCAAACAGTGTGGAGTTTATATGTTCTCCCTTTGTCTGTATGGGTTTCCTTCAACAGTCCAAAGACATGTGGTTAATTGGTCATTCTAAATTGCCCCTAGTATGTGAGGGGAAGCATCCAGAGGTTGTTTCATAGGCTTGCATCCAGTGATTCCTGGGATAGGCTACAGACCACCACGACCCTGCTCAGGACCAAGCCATCGACAATGACGGGTGGATCATAATACGAATAATAATGCACTTGGTCCCTAACTTACAAACTTTTTAGTATTTTTTCCCTAAGATATTAACTTTTTAAAAAAGTTTAAAGTCCCCCCCACCCCCAATATGTGTATGTCAGGAATATCAGTTCAAATTACAAGCTGAAGTGTTGCTCGATGTGCTGACAAATGTCATCCCAAAGAGTAAGTACTGCCTTCAATTTTTTTTAAACGTAAAGGAGGAGTTAACGCAAATAAAAGGTGAACAAACTCCAGGTGATTCTGTGACTGTTTTCATTGTCCGTTGTGAGTCGTCAGTGAAGTGTCACCTCTTCATCATCCTGCACCTTCGTATAAAATCTGTGACTTAGCGATATGCAGTTTATAGTTTGCACTTTGTTGAGTAACATGCAACCTACATTAAAACCTTATAATTATGCATTTATATCTTATTGGTCTTAGTGGATTTAATGTGATGCGTGCGGTGCAAAAAGGGGGTCTACAGCTACAAAAAAAGCACCAACACCCTTTAGGGGGCTTTCTTATTTGTAATGTGTTGTAAACTCTCCTGCCAGAGGACTCGGGCAGCTCAGTAATGCGCACGACTCCCAGGCAGACCAGAGGGAAAGGCTGTCTTGCCCCTCCCTGAATGGGAAATAGACAGTCAGGAATAGTCTCCCACCCGACACAAATCGTCAGGTTGCTCAAATTTACATTAATTCTTTCAGCAGATGCTTTTCTGCAAAGTGCAGTATAACTCAGAGTAAACAGAAGTGCATCTCACAACAGACTCAATTTTGTGATTTTTAAAGTGCGGACACCAACTCCGAAACCATCGTGCACGTTAGACAGGTAGCGCCATATAGACTTGACCTCGAGCCCTTCACCTCCTCTGTACCACGTTCGACTCGCACATTTTTTGAATAATGATTCCGACCCTGATAATCATAAGGAGAAGGAGGAGAATACAGGAAAAAAGTAGCAGCAAAGTCAATAGGTCCTGATCCAGAAAAATCTAACATTCTGTTTTGGAAATTGAACAACTTTGTGCTGACAGGTGTCTGTCAAGCGGAAGGATAGACGTGGTAAGTCTGTCAGTGAAGAGTGAGTTCTTGACTGAAAGTGGTGGTGACAAGGCAGGAATGATGTTGTCCACGCTGCACTGAGAGAGCAGGACATCGTGCCAAGAGTGTCTGATGTCACTTATTTGATCTACTGGTTGAAATAGACATGCTATTGCCTGATAACTTTGTCAAAAAAGTCACAATTAGGTATACCAGGCCACGTTCTCCCTTTAACTTGCTGTTGTCTAATCCCTAACCACATTATAAGGAACATTCTAAAGAAGTGTTAAAATGACAGATGAGGTCATGATCCCATAAACTTTGATACCCTTTTTATTTGACACTACAGTTCATTGCTCATTGTGACTGATCAGTAAAACTGGGTGTTGCTGTGTTTGCTGGAGGGGAACAGATGTCTGATAATGTGTCTTCATCATGTATCCAAGAATCTACTCTGCTGCTCCATTTGTCAGTCTTTTCAATAACTGTGCCAAGAGAAGCATCTCATATTTAGCTATGAAATTGGGTAGTTGGCTGCTGAGGACACGCGATTTAGCAGCCAAAAGCATTGGGCTAGTGTGGAATTGTAAATATACTAGCTGAGTTCCTCAGCATTGCCCAGGTTAAAAAGTAGAAAGGTAAAAGGTGGTAGCACATTATATAGCAACAAAATGTGTTATCCTTGAAGTGGCTACATGTAGCATACCCTCATTGTTAGTGCTGTCGGACAAGCAGACGGCACAGAGAGCATCGTGTCATAGTCCAGTGTAAAAGTAACAAAATATGCATCATCAAACTTTTTTTACCTTTACATATGTATCTAACGTATGCTTTTCCGTGTGTGCGCCATGCATTACTTGTAATTAATCTTTGCATTTTCCCTTTGTGCAGATTTTACAAATTGTTTTTACCTGTGCATATTATACAGCAACTGGCTCCTGTCACCACGTATCACTGTGAACGTTGATGGCTTTTTTCCATCTCCGAAGTACACCCCCCATCACTCCTCCCTCTCACCAGCTTGGGTCTTTTGTCCAGAACAAACCTCGCCATTACCCCTCCTTCTCACCAGTTCGGCTCTGCGTTCCAAGCATTCGGAGCTTTTCGGTGTTTAATGCGCTTGACTACGTAAAAGCCGACCTGTTTTGAGAAGTATCTCTTGGTTAGATTTTAAGTCTGTGACGTGAAAAACAAAGCTATGCATAAAGCACAAACAGACGCACAAACGGATAGAGGTTGCTCTTTATAGACGTGGAGAAGACTTATATAGGCGAGCATTAAAGATGACGTTGTAATGTGGTAGTTTTTCATTTTTATTTTGTTGAGTCATCTTCCAGAGCTGTCAGGGGCAGTGTAGCAAAACTTCAATTAACCTGTGGCATTTCATCAAGGTCTCTGTCACTATATGAAATGTTCTTAAGCGCTGTTTACTTTTATGAGATTTTTGTTAATGTATTGAATCTGAGTTTTAATTGTGTCCTCAGTTTGGTCTCCATCCCTGCCTGGGATGAAATGCTTTTGTTTGGCATTACACAACATTTTCATACATCCCTGCCAGTCTTTTTGCACCCATTACACAATCAGCACGTTTGCATTGTGATGTTAGTATAGATGGATATCGTGATGTTTCTTTATTCTTCTCATCTGCCAGCTGTTAAGAGGTTCCTGCTGTACGCCAGGCGCTCGGAAATCCGCGGTGTGGATATTGACAACCCGTACATGAACATCATAACTGCACTGACTGTGCCTGACATTGATGACGTCACAGTGTTGGACTACGATGCCCTGGATGAGAGAATCTACTGGGCTGATGTAAAAACCCAAACAATAAAGCGTGCCTTCATTAATGGGACTGGTTTGGAAACAGTCGTGTCTGGAGGTATTTTATTGATGCAGTGCTTTTTTTCTTTTCTTTAAAGATTTACTGCTGCTATCTGCATTCCATTCAAATGCGGTAGAAACCTTAATGGCAACAATAATTGCCTTTGTATTCAAGGTTGCGTTGGGCCACATATTCAATCCACACGACGGATGATTCATGCAGGCCTTTAGCTCAATCACCCAGGCCACTGCTACGCCTGTCGTGTGTTTGCTGATCCTTGGGGATATGGGTTAGTAAATTGACTTCAAATGGAGTCCTTCGCAGAGCTGAGGATTAAAGCTGGACCCCGGAGGGGTGTCTATCTTTAATCTGGAAGTTGCCAGCCTGCCCCACAGCTAACCGCTGGGGGTTCAGAATTGAAACCCCAGGCTACAGGAACTGACTTCTCTGCTGGTGTCTCACCATAGAAACACAGGAAGAGAGAAGGATTCTGAATAGGTATTTTAACACCAGGTCCACCTTATCTTGCTGGCACTGTGTTTGAAGGCTGTGCCTTCACTTTGATGAATAATCCAATGCAAAACCTTGTATCGAGAAAACCAACGTGTAATAGGTATTTATTTATTACCTTAACAAGTAGCCCCTGTACTTTTACAGTAAGAAATATCTACCCAGCAGACAAATAACTAAGAGGACAAGCTGATTTCAGATGTGCTTTTTTTATGTTGTTTTATGTTGTGCCCCCAAGAAAGTTTTTTTTTTTTTTACAATAGTTAACACGTTAAATTTGTTTATTTATGTTTTGTGTGTCTGTGACACGTTTGTTTACCGTTGCCTCCAGATCTGTTAAATGTCCGTGGGCTGGCTTTGGACTGGTTGTCACGGAACATGTACTGGATAAGCTCAGAAAACGACGAGACGCAGATAAACGTCGCCCATCTTGACGGATCTCTAAAGACCTCCGTAATTCACGGGATCGACAAGCCCAAGTGTCTCGTCGTACATCCATCGAAAGGGTAAGCGGACTGAGAAGGGGGTAGGGAAGTAGGACTGGATACCTGGATGAATTATTAGATTGGGGTCAGTGATAGGAGAAAGCCGTGTCCACCGGTTATACTTCTGTCATTACTTTGGCAAATTAGCATGCTGATTTTCACTAGAAATAATGGCATCTGTTATTTTTAATCACGCAGGGCTTTATGTAGGGTGCGAATATGTAAATGGTTATTCTTTAGATGAAGTAATGTAGGACTAGGAAGTGACATCGTTTCCACCATAATTACAAATTAGCACATTGAAAAAGTAAAACATCTTTACTCACAGCGGAAGACATAACTATATACAAACACGCTTGCATGTTGTTTCTAAGCAAGATGAGGATGTAATTTGAAACAGTAGTATTGCTCATAGGGATCATTAATGATGCTGCAGAAATAACGGCAGTGAAGTTAGAAGTGGAGTTGTGTGGCACAACTTTGCAAAACATAGTTTTGTGCACATTTTTGTTGTCTTTGTAATCGAATTGAAGTGAAATGAATCAACCAGCATTTACTGTGGAATTTTGTTTGCTTTTTCTGTCATTATCAATTTAGCCAGGGCTTTGAAGGGCATCAGCCACCAAGCCCCTCCCTTTGTTGACAGGGACATCTCTTGGGAGAGTGTACATTTCCCTGGCTTGCTTCCCAGCTATGGTGATTTCTCAAAGGATGGAAGACTTCAGTTTGCATGCATTTGTTAGTCCTGAAGTATGAAAGGCAGGAAATACTAATTTGGTTAGTATTTTAACTGTGCAGTGCTGCCCTCTGAGTAATGGCAGTGGAAGGAACTGTTTACGTTCTCTTGCTTCGGATCCATTCTTTCTTTTAGGCAGAGCCGGGCTATATTTATTTTTCCCTGAATTTACAAAACAAGGCATCAAAGTATGGATTCCACATATTTCAATGGTCTTGTTACATTTCGTGTTTTCCCAGGAAAATTTACTGGACAGACGGCAATACAATAAATGTGGCAAACATGGATGGAAGTAATAATAAGATCCTCCACCAGAACCAGAGAGAACCAGTTGGTAAGTTTGAAATTACTTCTTATTCTTCAGTCTGCTGGCATCACCTCAGCTGCATTGAAATCCCTCAGTTGTTGGCCAGGTTTTGTGCGGGGCCAAGCTGATCATCCTAACAGGCCAAATGGAGCATGTCCTCACTCAGGAGTGGACATGGTGGCAGCATCCAGCCCCTGCAAACCACGTCCCTCCATGAGCTCTTCGCCATGTCAACAGATGTTCCTGTTCTTTTTTTTTTTTTAATCCTCCCAGTTGAAAGCTGGCAATAAAGCACTGGCACAGAACTTGACAGCCTTCCCTGTCAGTCCATGTGCAACAACCCTTCTCCAGCATCCCTGGTTTAGCATGATGCCCTACCTGATTCCATCACAAAAAAAGTGACTGGTATTGAAAGGATTGGCCAGTGAGGAAAATAACCATCCGTACTTGTGGCCGGCAGGACTGTAGCACAGGCCAGTAACATAAGGGTTACCAACTGTGGGTAGTGCACACTTACACAGGTAATGTTATCTAGGCAACATCGAGACGCAATAAGTCAAATGACAGCCCTTCCACGTCTCCACATATCCTCCAGGTATTTCACTACTTCATTAATTGACATTGACTTGTTCCTCTCTTAAGACTGTAAAACTCATCAATATGTCTGAAACAAGTTCAAGAAAGGACCAGTTATAAAGTACCTGCTATCATTATTATCTTATGTTTTGCAAATACTCCAAAACTGTATTGTTGAACACTTTCATAAATAAACCTTATTCCTTGCATTTTATGGCTACATGTTTTTTATTGTTATATTTGCACTGTGCAACTTTCAGCTCCGGGTTGCACTGTCAACACTGACAGTTTGTAACATGATCACATTTCTCTTCTCTTCCTTTGAACTCTTTTGGATGAAAGGAGGGTCATTTTTTTTGGTCAGGTAGTATTCAGCATTTCACACACACACACATATATATATATATAAAATCTCAATTCTTCAAGGCAGAGGTTGCAAAAGTGCTTTTAAATTAAAATGAAATTGCCTAATGCAATCAGGAGAATAATCAAACAAAATGAGTCAGCCAGATTTTGGTCTTGTTTGTTTATTCTCATTTTTTTTTAAATCTGATATTTAAAATATGCCCCTTTTAACCTAGAAATTATTAAACAAGCCTTTGTAATCATCAGTAGTAATTCTCTAACAAGGTTTAAAAGAAGAATTTCATACTTTAAAATTCTAGTGAGCAAACAGCTTTTCCACATCCATTAAAATTTGTGTGGGAAACTTATTCCAGATTTAAATGTTATATGTAATTATAGCACTTTCCAAGGAACTGGAAGCCAATGGTGGCACCTTCTTTGGAAACCATATGTTTTATTTTCATGTGACTTGAAAATGCTATTGCTTAACTATGAAGTGGTACCTGCAGGAGATCTTGCATATAAGAAAAATTCAGTCTAATGGCCCAAGTAATGACCTGAGCCTTCAGATCTCTTGTACTCAGTAGGCCCTGGAACTCAAAGATGGGGTGTAATTTTTTTAGCAGGGGTCTTTGTTGGCATTATATGTGCATGTCGGGCCGCCTCAGTGCAAGAAGCTCTTTTATTTTCTTTGTGTGAATTGATAGACAAGTATGAGATTGGTAAGTCATAATAACCTTTTATTAGGTTGTTTGCTTCTAACCGCAAGCATCGGGATTACAAAGTGTGACGAAATCTAATTAACTCCTCCCCTTTACCTGCAGGCTTGTCCATAGATTATTCTTCAAACAAACTGTACTGGATCAGCTCTGGAAACGGTACCGTCAACAGGTGCAACCTGGATGGCAGCAGCTTGGAGGTGATGGAGGGTATGAAGAAGGAGCTGGCGAAAGCCACGGCCCTGGCTATCTCGGGTGAGCTGCGCGTCGCTACGGATTTCTGGATTGTGCTCCAGATATCAATTAAAAGCAGCACATGCAGATTAATTTGTACCTTCGAGTGAAGCTGTCTGAATGTCACATAAGCAGGGATATTGACATTACACCTTGCTGCATGCAAAATAGTGCTGTTCTTACATAACACGAAACCCGGCAGCCCATTTGGCCTCCTGACTAACACAGTACAGGTTTGATAAGGTTTGTTGTATTTTAAGTTGTTTTTGTTACATTTGTACACAACTTATCTGTACTGTTAAGGTAGGCATACCCACACTGTCAACAGAAGTACAGTCAAGTTTTTTTGCTTGCAGTAGTTCAGCCTTTTATCTTCATTTTTTGTTTCCAGTTGAGCCTTTTTGTAAAACTCCAAGGAACTAGGAATTAAACGCAAAATCATTAAAGTTTCACGTGTTCAGCTATTGGATAAATGGTTTCGCTACATATCTTTAATGTGTATATAGCTGTAAAAACAACTTATTCTGGAACCCCACGTCTTTTGCAACTGGTCCTTTTATATATGCAGTCATCATGTTCATACAGTCACTAAAACTCCAAAGTTAAAAGTCATAGTAACTATAACGCTGTGGAAAGCTGTCCCCTTGCAGTTGGCATGCTAGACATGTCATTTTTTTGTATTATGCTGTGTTAAGTACAGGACAATATATAAAGTAGCATTCCATGAACATATTGTTATTGAACAAATTTGAGCATATTGTTATTGTTTATTATATTGTTTCCTGATAGCACAGTTTTTCCACTGACCGTTACCATCCACTTGACCCAGTGTAAAAATACACTACACGTAAAAGGCATAGATATAAAAATTTCCTCTCAGTCATTAAGTGAAGGAAGCCAAATGTGCTTATTTTAAATTTTAAACACAACGTATGCTTCAGGTTTAACTTATTTAAAAGCTTTGCAGAAACAAAGTGCGCAAAAGAAGGTAGAAACGTGTACGTTCCGATGCTTGTTTGTAGAAGTCAGCTTTGCTCATGATGATGTGATAACTCTGTGCTGAAGACTATTAAGAAGAAAAAACGTTTCCCTAAGGATGACAGAAAATAGAGGTACACATTAGAGACCCAGTTCTGTTGTGAACCATATGGAGCAAGATATCTCAAACCACTGCAATTAAAAGACATCATTTCTGACACAGAGCATCTGGCTCAGCAATTACTTTTTACGGCCAGTGTCAGTACCCAGAGATGCAGTCGGACGATCCGTATCTTCTGGCTGTAGGTAGAGTAGGACTGTAGGACGGTAGCGGAACATGTTCATTGAATTTGAAGCTCCAGGTTATTAATGCACCGTCATATTCAGGCACGCACCCATTTGGGTTTCGGGAAACCCAGCTTCACAAAAAGTTTAATTAAATTCTCCTACTTTCACCCTTTGGTCTCATCTGATCTGTTAGTTTCAACATAGCACCAGCGGAATTCATATTGTCTTTAATTTAAAATTTGAAATGTATCATGAAGATCATAGTGTCAACTATATATTTTCGAGCAACATGCATTTCTGCATAAACTGTTTTTATGACAAACTTAAAAAAATGTATAGAAAGAGAAATCGCGCCGTTAATAATGTCATATGTCACATACTTCTCACATGTCCTTTTGTCAACCTAGGTATGACAGATATGCAGCTATTTGTAATTATTCATGAACGACTTCTGGAGATATTACGGTTAATATGCAACAACAACTTGGAAGCTGTGTAGCAGTTATTTCTGTTACCTGACAGCCTTAAGGTTCCTGGTTCAAATCCCCTTCCTGCTGCAGTACCTTTGATCAAGGCAGCTACTGTGAACTGATATGCTAAGTGTATCCTGCTGTTTAAACAGGTTAATCATTATGAAGTTCACTACCCAACAGCAAAAGTCACTTTGGGCAAAGGTATCAGCTTCATAATAATAATAATAATAATAATAATAATAATAATAATAATAATAATAATAATAATAATAATGTCAGTGAACTTGGCTGTTTTAACTAATGAGTAGTTATAGAAATCATAACTTCACTGGGAGCCGAAAAGTGCAACATGAATATTGCATGTCATATAATAGCTGTAGTGTGTGGTTTCATGACTAAGATGATGGTGTGGAGAAACCTTCAGGGACCCAAGGAGGATATGACACGGTGATGTGTCCTAGTTTAAGGGAGATTTAAGAGCAGATCTCTGCTGCGATCTGATCTGTCCACTTGCTTGCGAGTGTATCTTTCATGCAGTATCTGCTTAGTGCCACATGCTGAGGGCTGGGGTCTGGAGCCCCCTCCTCTGGGGGGGGGGGTCGGCAGCACGTCTCTTTATCGTGCTGGCAGAAGGACTTGCGGTCGTTTGGCTGTCTGAAATGTCCAGATAGCAACAGGAATTGCACAAATAATCTGCAAGGTTTGTGGCCTGACTGCAAGAATACTCCAATAATGGACAGAAACGGTCATTTGTATGCAGCTCAAACACGAGTGTGTGTTTATGCACCATGCTTCAGCCTGTTTTAGCCTTGGAAAACAAGGGATGTGCCATAACCGAATTAGTCATTTAATATTTAAGGAGCATTATCTGCTATTTAGGTAATTGCTGTTATCTTTCTTTTTAAGATATGTCCAGGTAGCCAATCTGCCTGCAGTTAAGTGCCTAGTTGTCATCTTCAAGCACCACCTTGGCTATTAGGGAGAAAGTATGAGCCATCAAGAAGAATTTGTGAAACCCTGGCTGGAATTTCTGATGCACCACAAAGAGGGTTAGAGTAATTCCACATGAAATTAGAATTGACTTAGTCCCTGTGCAGCGATCGTGGCCAATGCTAATTGTCCTCTCAGACTCATGACTACCAGTTGCCTGGCACCTTGCAGCAGGTTTTCAACAGCGTGGTGCAGAACCATGTTGTATAACTGAAGTGTCGTGGGGGGAATCGAGCATAGCATTAACAATCGGACAAGTCGTAGTTCTGCTACCTGCAAAGAATTTGCGTATGTGGAGATATGCATTTTTGAAGATGAATGCAATCAACTAGTGTGAACTTCCTGAGCCTGACTGTTAGAAATAGATGGTTCCGAAGAAGCTGCAGTTATCACTTAATCGTGTTTTTTTGGTCAATGAATGCTTTTTTGCATAAATTTTAATGCATACAAGTAATAAACATTTGCAGACAAAAATAGTAGACAAACACAAGATTTGGCTACGTCACCTGTACGTGCTTTACGTTTCTGACGTTTAATATACGTTTTACTAAATGTATAGTTCACCTAGTGATAGCTGACAAAAATTTGGATTATTGTACAGGTTTATTTTTTTAAGGAGTGTGTAGTTGTGCAGAACTTCAGAAGAAATGGCAAAATCGAAACAAAACTTCGTTCAGTGCTTCATTTTAGAGTCCCATTTGATACCAGCGGTAAGCCATCAGTGAAGGGACAATGACCGTGATTTTGAATGTAACCATGGGAGGCATTGCAACATCCATTTTTGTGCAAAAGAGCATTTAAAGTGCATTTCACTTCTGCTCAGACATACTGTGCCTGAAACCCACTGAGATTACAAAATAACCAAACAAGCGCAATTTTATAAGTGATTTATTTGCAGCGTGGATATTATAATTCATGTCTCGTGCACGTTATGCTGACATTTTTTAAAGACCTTTAATTAACACCACACTCAGCAGCAGACAAATCGCTGAACACCACCATGCCGTCAAATTCCAGGTAACATTAAACTGTAGCGTTAACATCTGTCTCTCCTGCTAGGGAAGGTGTGTTTGCCATATAGGGTTTCAACTGGCGGGGGGCTGGGACATGTTTTGCGGGAAAATATTAGCAACGGCAGAGTTAAAGCAATTTCCGCTCCGGAACTCGATGGGAATTAATTAATTAGCTGTTTGTGTGGCGGAGATTAGAACTTGCAGATGCTATCGCACTTACCCCAAAATTTAATAAGATTGATATCTAAGTATTTTGCCTAGATCTTTCTCTCACCTCAAAATGAAGAAAAAAGTGATGTAGCCAGGTTTCTACTGGAATATGCATTATCTCCAGTCATGGTCACATATTAGCTCTAATGAGAATGCAGTGTTATCTAATTTTGGTCAAAGGTATCACTGTTATTTCTCCACTTAGTGTTATTCTATGAGATACTGGATGGTAAGTATGCTACATATCCTGTTTCATCTCTCTAAAGAAGCATAGCATATTTTGGAGTGGAAAAGTTGCAAAAATAAATTGGATTTTCTTTTACTTATTTATTTGTTTGTTTTTGTTTGTTATTTTCTCTTTGCATGTGTTCATTTTGTGACTGATTCAGGGGTTTGGAGCTACATTTCAGAGCAGTTTAATCCCTTTCTCCTGTCTGATTGCTTTAATGCCAAGAGCATCCTTGAGATTCTGCGCTGTTCCCCCTCTATGGGGTTGTAACGGAAAGCAATTGGGCTTGATTTGTTATTGCTGGGGCAGGAACTCAGAAGACGAGTGGAGCCGTTTGTTGCCCTTGCCGTTGTGCTTCTTCCATTCCGCTGAATCTTTGCCAGCATTTATTTATTTTCAAAAGAAATGGAACTGTAGAGTTTAAATCCCTTATATTTAAGAGTACATGTATGTTTCTGTGTGCTGAGATATTGTGTACTAATTGTGAAGCAGAATATATCATAGAATAATAATTGATCGATTTATGGTCAGAAGTTTAAATGTAAAGTATATAAAATGATAGAATATTAATATAATTGCTTGCTCATTCACTCGTTCACTTTTCAAAGGTGTACATCACAATTGTTGAATGTATCAGACATGTTGAGAAGCTCTGACCAGGTCGAGGTGAGAGCATTTGTATGTATGGAACAAAACACTTTGATCTAATCAATGTTCACGCCCCAGGTGAAAATGGGATCGGACAAGCGTTGACCAAGCAATCAGTGACCCCCCCCCCCCCCCCGTATGTTCCGGTGGCAACAAATAAATTAAGCAGCAGCTACGGCTTCACCGTCATTTTACGACAAGTTGGTTGACCATTCTCTGTGCAAATTAACTGGAAACCTAGACGTTTAGCAAGGTTCACTTTCTGTGGATATATGGGCTGATGTTTGGGCCAAGCTGTGATATTGCAGGTCCATTTAGGAGCTGTGCCTACTGGTCAGGCTGAAGTTAACATGTAAGACAAATCAAGATTTAACACCCAGATTTCTACATATAGAAGTGCTGCTTGTGTCTCTTCTGCTTGTGACACAAGTACTCCTTTGATCTTGTGGTAACTTTTGTACTAGTTTTCAGACCACACTGATATAATGGCACAACATGCATTGTTTAACCTGTCAGCAAAGTTAAGCATGTTCTTCTCTTCCCGACCCCCTCCCAGTGTCAGGGCACACTTTGACTTCCCACGTAAAGTCTTGATATTTTTGTTTATAAAGCAGTTAGGCCCTTCAAATAAGCTTATATTTATCTTGCCTTTATGTTTAAATGCATGTGCTGCTTTTTCCTATGGAACAGCAATCCCTATTTTAGGAAGGATTTATTGCAAGATTTGCAAATTCATTTAGCATTTCCATGCTTTTAAGTTCTGAGTAAATGCTGAATGAATCAGATATAGGACCAGTCACTAGCACTTATTATTTTCCAAATACTTTAATTTTTTTTCTTGTTTTTCAACTTGCACAGCCCTCTTTTCCTGGCCATTCCGTAATTTAATTACAAAACTTGTTCCATGATTATTGATCTTTCATATCCCACTTATGAGACTTTATTTATGTGTTTACATATAGTTAATAGTTCTGTGCCTCCTGCAGGTTTTGTCTTTATTATGCTTGTTTTGCGTCCCTCATCGTTTGAACTATATACTTCAATTATTGAAACTTCTTGAATATCATTTCATTTCCTCATCCCTGCCAAATGCGTTCTTTACCTGAACAGTCATTCTGTTCGTTGGCACTAAATGTGACAACTGCCGTGTTTTGACCTTCTGCGGCATCTTCAAGCACACTGAGGGCCCCCAAACGAAGCTGCTCGACTAGTGTTGCCGGCTTGACGTTTGCTTGCCTCGGGGGTTCCTTGCTGCTGAGCCAGCAGTGTCCCTCGGTCCCTGAGCTCGGCCCCTCGAGTCTTCTGGTAGAATGTGTCACAGAACTTGGCTGCTCCCCATCCTCTGCCCCTGGACTCAGACCCTCGAGACTTTGCTGGCATCTTCTGGTGTTTCCTGGTCCAGGGGTGATAAATCTTTAAGTCTAGATACACACATTCTGTTGTTTTATACAGGTTTCTCATTGTCCTACAAGTGATCTGGCTATTAATCATGAGATTAATACAGACTGTAACTTTAGGAGATTGATAATGGCATTGATATTTTGCATGTATTATTGATTTGATTACATGTGTTATTATTGAACCTTTTTTATGGAATCAATAGTAACATTGATGTCAACAAAGTAATATTGAGGGTAATAATATACTAATAGTGCAACAGTGTGCATTTTAGCAATATGACATCATGATAACCTGGGCATGACCATTTTCTGTCCAAACTGAGAGCAGCACTCAGAAATGGCTTTTTAACAGGGAATAAGCTAGAGGACTGGAGGACTCAAAGCAAAAGGCTCTTTAAAAGTCAGACTCGGCAAAAGGCTTTGTGTATGGAGAATATACAATGTTAGAAAATTTTCACTGTGACCTAGAAAGCTTGTGGTGAGATGTTAGTTTGAGTTAAGGTTAGAGGTGAAGTCCTTATCTATTGCATTAGACATCGCTTTGTTCATTTTTTAAATTCCTAGGTGGTTGTCAGGCTTTTCTTTTGCTGAAAAGCCATTCCAGTTGATTACCTGCTTTCCAAAGCGTGATGTTTTTATTTGATATTTTTTTCTTTGCTGTGTGAAATAAAAATGCCCAAATTCACCTTCTTGCATTCCCCACTCGATCACTACACGACCCAGCATGCTCCTGCATGTCACGTGTGTAAAACTGATATATTATGAGAAGAGCAGTTAGCATTGCAGTTTAGGGCTATTGCTTTTGCCCTAAAAAGGACCAGAATTCCAATCCTCAATTCTGGAGCAGTTTCCTTGTGTAATATGTTTACTCTGAATTGATAAAGCAAAAATTATCCAGCTCTAATAATGAGTAAACCTCTGAAACAAGCATCAGTGAAATGAATTTATAATAACCAACAAAATATATATTTGGGCTGAAACGGTGCGAGTTGGTGAAAAGTTAGCAGTTGCAGGTATTACTTGGTGCCTTTGCCTTCCTTGCACCATTTAGGGCTCGAGACAGACCCTTTAGAGTGTGGTAGCCCTCTGCTCTGGCTGTCAAACAGATAATAACAGTTACGGTGATGTTAAACTGGGAAGCAGGCATCACACTACGCATGTCTGTCAAGATTTCTGTTTAAGCACAAAGTAACCCAGTATACCATTTGTTTTAGGTGGCAAGTTGTGGTGGGCAGAAGACAGTTCTGCCCAGTTGGGTACCGTCACCAAGAAGGATGTCCGTAATCCTGTAGTAATGCGAAACAAGACTGCCGGAGTGGTCCACATGAAGGTGTATGACAAGGATGGCCAAAAAGGTTTGTACACAGCGAAATGGCGTGTGACTCAGCAAGCAGTACTCTTCTAATTTCTGTTTTAATATTTCTCTAGTTAGTCCATATTTGTGATGTTTGTTTTTCCTCCAAACTGTCCCTTTTTGTTTTTTAGGAATCTTAGAATTTTGGTGAGCAGATGGACATATCGTAGTAGATTTTTATCTTTTGTTCACTTTCCAATTGTTTTGTGCCTAAGAATGAGTGAATAATAAAGTGAATAACTGTCTTTGGCGGCTTTAAGAGAACATAATGAGACTTTGGAACACGATTGTGCAAAGTTAAGCATGTCTGTCCTTCTTGAAAGGCTGCGGAAAGTCAAAAACGTAACCATGTATTTTAATCCATAAAAGAATAGTTTAAGGTTTAAATACAGCACAGATTCTACCTCCCACTGTGTGAATTATTGGCAGAATTATCCATATTAATGACAGGTCCATTAAGCGTATTGCTGCGGATCTCTTAAGCGTTCCATTAGAATAAAAAATGGCAATTAAGGAGTCCTTAAGGTAAATCTTTTTACTAGCCCTTCAAACTTCCTCAGACCAATTAGCTACTTCATTTATCTCTCTGACACGGACCACATGGGAGTGCGGACACATCTCATTACTTTACTTCAAATGAGCTATCCGGAGGTGTCGTCCGTGAGGTGTACAAGGAACAAAGCAGATGAGACGCTATTGCCTTTCTCTTTTTCCACCATCAGTCGAGCCCTTTCTTAGGTGGGCTGGTGCATCGAAGAGAACAATCGGCTTAATTAAAGTATGTTGCACCAAGTGATTTTGCGCACTTGTTGCTAGGCAGCTACTCTAGCATTATCTGTGCGAGTACAGTAAGACAGTGTGGAGCGGGACCCGACGGCAACGCATGACTGCCGCGTTCACACACAATGCCTCCAAAGGTAAAATGCGAATAGGAAATATAGAGTTGCTCTGCATGACAATGTTCCGTGCAATGAATGAAGGGAAAAAACATCTGAAATCTGTTTATGTGATTAATTAGGTCCTCGCATCCCCATGACTGATTATGAAAGAAATGCTTATTACATATTCTGTGATTTCTAATGAGCTGAAGTGGGTTTTTTGTTCATCCTACTTCAGTTTATTCTCAATTAGAAGCTATCCAAAGGGCCTGTGCCGTGTCATATCTTTTTTTCCGCCCATTTTATATTGTGATGGATCTGAATAGTACATAATTAAAAGAAATTAAAAGGAAATAAAATCTAATACTGCAGGGTTGGGATGCACAAAGTAACACGGACATTCAAAAGTACTAGAAAATGTATATATTTGTACTTTATTTAAACAAATTATGCCAGCTTAAAATTATGACTGATTTAAGAAAGCTTTATAAAAGAGAGTGAATTCTCACTTCATACTGACCTATTCTGTGAAAGACAGGGGTGGTGATTCACTCGTGCTTTAATGGGAGGGCATGTGTTTGGCAGGGAAGAACCCCTGTCAGCTCAACAATGGTGGCTGCTCTCAGCTGTGCTTCCCCACCTCGGAGACAACCAGAAGCTGCTCCTGCACGGTGGGCTACCACCTGCGTGCTGACCGCAGGTCATGTGAAGGTAAGCAAAGCCTGGAAGTGGTGCGATTGGTGGTAAAAATAGTGTGTGATGCAGCTTTTTTGTTGAATGGACATAGATTCTCAACATTATGTGCTTCAGTGCTCAGTCAATGTATAAGGTACAATGCTATAGCTTAGAGCACAACATGTAAGGTTTTTTCTTATCTTTAGTGCAAGTTTGACCCTGACAGGAATATAATGTGAATGGCAAACAGGTCCGAGTCAAGATTAGGGTCCTGAAGGTGGCTGATACTCGAATATGTAGGGAACTGTGGCTGTTTGTTTGAACTTTAATTTGCTTTGTGGGCCATTCTGCTCTACCTTCTATAGGCATTGGATCCTTCCTGATGTACTCCGTTCACGAGGGCATCCGGGGAATCTCCCTAGACCCTCATGAAAACGCAGAGACTCTGATGCCTATAACAGGTGCACTCTTTGCTGTCGGCGTGGACTTTCATGCAGGTAATAATGACAGCACTACATTAATATGCATCTATCGTAACCCTAAAGAATAAGAAAGTTGCTGACATTGATTTGGTTGCTGCAGATTTCTTCCAATATGCTTACCAGGTAACTAATCTCATGATTAATTGCATTGACACATGAAGAGCTTAACAGTGATAATATTTAGCCATTTCATTAGACTTGCTGCACATGCTCTTTTACTTTTTCAAATTTTCACACAGTTTTATTTTTTTCCTGTTTTGAATTATACATCGAGTGGGTTTAATGCTTTTCTTTTGAAGCCATGAAAAAAATTCCAGCAATTTCCAGTTTCAACAGGAGGCTTCTTTTGATGATGACGACTAGTTGTTTTTCTGCAAGTGTGGATGATGGTCTTTCCCTTACCCACAGTTCCCCTCATGCATTTCTTGTAGCCCCTTTCGTTGGATACGTTGTCACTGTCTTGTCCATCTCTGATTGGGTCCAGTAGCCCACTTACCTTCGAACTGTCCTGATTCCCCAACGTTCGACATCGACCTTCTTAATCCTGGGTGACGTGCAAGCCTGCATGAGTCTCTTTGTTCTAGTCTCTCTCATATTGTCAGGTAGGCACATGTAGCGTTAGGAGCCCAAGGACTCTTACTGAACTTTTTTTGTGCTCCTGGGCCAGGAATCAAACCCCAGTTTCCCCACATACTAAGCTCTGGTGTCATGATATCCAACCGCTGTATATTTGTGCAGGAGGTATAGAAATTCTTCCAGATAATAAATGAAAATTCTGTCATCAGTACTTGGATTCAAATATTACTGCTGGAGCCCTGTTCCCTACGTTTGGGGGTAATAAACTCATGACACAGATAGCAAATCAAATGATTGTAATGTATGGATGGTGATGTATGCAGCCTGTGTTGTGCAGGTGAGGTCCCTCTGGTACTGCATCCTTTTGTGGGATTCATGCATATACAAAAAGCAGAGCAGACTTTTCATTAGCGATTCTCTGCTCCAGCACAGGTGGATTTATGGCACAGGCAAAAGCTATGAATAAAGTCAGCCCTGGCTTTGCCTCAGATGCGTGATGACTGCAAATACCGGACAGAATCGCCTGTACACAGACATCGGAAGGCACCTATGCAAGTTTGCACAAGATATTCTGCACTACCCTTGCAGTGCAACGTGGAAGCAGAAAGGTTGCCAGCCTGCAGAACCAAATTATTTGCAACCTGCATAAAACAATTTTACAACAGATCCCAGTTAAGCACTTTTGCAGTGAGTGCTTGGTGACCAAACAAAAGCACTGACACATAACCATTTGCTCACCTTCTTTCATTAAAATCAATTTTCCTACCACTATGCCGTGCACTAGAATGTAATATGGTCTGATCACACGCACACACAGATGAGACGTGGCTTTCTTGTGACCAGGGCATTGTTTGGTTAAGACAGTAATGCCAGTTACGCCCTGAAAGTGCTCTGCAGGACTTATGAATATGCTCGCGCTGCTGAAGCGGATTTTCACACTGCAGGGAGCCTCGCCCCTTCAAAGTGACACTTGTAAAATCCACAAGGATTCACAGTGTGCTTTAACTGGCATTAACTCAATACCACAAACACAGATGGGCTTCAGTTATCCACAAATGCTTACCCACTTCAGAGGGACGAGAAAACCAAAGCACACCCCCCCCAAGTTTTTTGTGAAAAATTCTTAATCCAATGATAAATCACTGAATCAAAATCCAGTGTGTGACATTGGAAAACGTCATACCTAGACCACTAAAAAATGTTTGAAAGGGACTGGTTGAGAACATTTTGGTTACACACTGAAACAACCAGCAAGCTTTTTTTTTTTTAAATCCTCTTTCTATGTTCCTTTGGAGACCTTATCTCTTTCTGCGTGAATGGAGCCATTAAAAGATTTTGTTAAATGTCAGTGATCGTGTTTCAACAGTCTCTTGAGTATTTGTCTCACACATTACTGTAAAATACCTGTTTTGCATAGTTTCTGCTACTGTAATCTCTAAAACTTAAGATGGGATGATTATAAAATGCATACATAGTTTTGCTCCCTTCTCAGAACTGAAGTTTTGGTAGCGTTTTCTTGATCACTCCTCGTACACGTTAATTGAGCACAGACAAGTGAGGAAGACATCTCGTATTTACTGTGGGAGGTTCACTGGTTACCGATCAGGCAGCCATGGGGAAATCCTCTGTGGGGAAGGAAAATGCCTTGTTTCCCGACTCCTTGTCTTGCTCACTAAACTCGATGCGGACAGTCATCCTGCCAATTACACTGCCCAGTCACTGAATACATACTGAAGGACTTTGCATTTCATTGCAGGGCACTTTAGTATGCGGGCGAAAGGTCTTCCATCTGGACTTTTGCTGTATGCAAGAAAGATTAACAGAGTGTGAATTTGCTGCTACTCTGCAAAACATGGCACTACAGCAACTGCCAAGCTGTGATGTGGCCTTATTCTAACAACTGATAACATTCTGATGAGATGCATAAAGGTCTAATAAACTGAAACTGCCACATTTATGCAATGAATAAGTAAACTGCATTTTAAGAAATTAGAGAATGTTCCAAAAAGTGCTCTAATAACACACTGGTGTCAGTGTTTTCTGTTTTCACTTGTGAGTCCAATCTCAGGCAATGTAGCTGTTCATCTTGGTTCATGTTGGATCAGATAGGTTCTCAGGTCACTGTGATGTGTGACTGGCTTGGGATGCATGGGAAGATAGTTCTCCTTAGCCCAAAAAGCTAATTTCAGACCGACTTTGCTTATTTGAGAGTTGAAAGTCTGCCCCTGAAAGTGAAGTCAGCAGCGTTGTTCCACCCCCCCCTCTCCTTTTCTCCTCCTCATGTTATGCCAGGTAAATTTAAGAAGCATTTTGTTAATCTGACAGTCCTTAGACTTTAACCGCTTCATTTAATAGGAGGAGGAGAATCACACACTCATCTGCCCTTTCATAAATCTACAGATGTGTCACTTAGATTATACTAAACTGCCAAAAAGACCTCTTTCATTCTACCTTGTTATAAGAAATTGTCTTGACTTGCAAATGTCTGTAGTAAAAGTAACCGGAAAATGTTACTCGGTATCGCGTACACTTGTATTTCTTGCTTTCATACTTTTCATTACCTAGATGACAAACAGGGTCTTAAAAGTCATAAAGATCTCATTATTTGTCTTTTTTTTCCAAGAGCCTGTTAACGCTGTCAGCTCTTATAAAATGCAGGACTGCATGCTAATTAAATATTTACGGTTGTTTTTATGAGTATTAAAGAATTTATTTCTCTGAATAAAGACTAGGCTCTTCTGAATTATATTTTCAGGGAATGACACCATCTACTGGACGGACATGGGTTTAAACCGGATCTCCAGAGCAAAGAGGGATCAGACGTGGAAGGAGGACATCATCACCAGTGGCATTGGTCGGGTGGAGGGCATTGCTGTGGACTGGATTGCTGGTGAGTGACCTCAACACAGAACTCCTACAGGCTAGAGTACGCTATTTGGATCATATCTTGCTATCATTGCACCTTTTTCCTGAATTGCGTCCCTCAAGTGTACCTGTTGGCCTGTTTCCAAAGAGAACATTTATTGGACAGACCATGGCTTCAACCTCATAGAGATTGCGCGACTCAATGGGATGTACCGGTCAGTAGTCATCTCCCAGGGACTTGATCAGCCCAGAGCAATTGCTGTGCATCCAATCAAAGGGTATGTATGTTTTTGACCACCACATGGATCACGATGGCCCATCCTGCTCCTTGAGAGCAGCATTGTATTTGCTTTATCTCAGGTGAAAATGAAGAACATTATTTTGTGTGCTTTCTGAATATACCCCCGCATTCCTATAATGTCCCTTTGGAAAAGCCTTAAAATCCTTAGCATTTAGTTTATTTTTGATACACTGTTCAACATATTGCCATGTCCATGTCCCCGTGTCCTTTTCTCCTTTCCTGATCTTTTTTTATTCTCTAACACCTGCACAAAGCATTTTTTACCCATGGCTTCCAGTGGAGTCCAGGAGTTGGCTTATTGCTAGATGAATGCATGGTCCTCCAAAATGGCATCGGATGTCAGAAGCCAAATGTTTTGGAGTAGAGGATTGGACAGCGCGTGACATGGCAGCTGCTGTCAAAGTGCTAGCTGTTGTAACCATGTAGAGCACTTTGCAGATACTTTAGAGCTGGATGCGTTGCAGGAATCCAGATCACACCTGAATAAATCGCTTTCCTTCACACCACAATACTGTAGTGGGCCATTTCCAGCATAACGCTCCCAAACAGACTGGGGAGTGGAAGTGAAATTTGTAGCTAGATGACAGTGCATATTTCAGAGTTCCAGGGAGCGACCTTATGTATTAATGCAGTGTGAAGATTACCCTTCTGGATCCCACTACATTCTGCTGTAGCTTGTTTACATGGCCATTCGACAAGTTTACGTGTATATCGTGCCCACTTTGTAGCCTTCAACTCATTCAATCGTGCAGACGGCAAAGTATTTAACAGCTGCCCTACTTCGCTCAACTCTTCACAAACAACCTCTGACAACTGCATGTGTATTAAAAAGAAAAAAAGTTGAAAGGACAGAAAATCATTAATTCTGTGTGAGCGTGAAAATCTCAAGAGCTCCGCATCCTTGTCGAGCGCCGGTCGTAAGTGCCTTGCTTTCCTTCCCCTCGACATTCTGAAGCTCATTGTAATTTTCACCATGGGCACAATCGTGGTGACAGCCTAACTATCTGTCAGCAAAACAGTGGGAAACACAAGGGTCTCTTTTTGCCTGTACAATTAGCAAGTGGCACCACTATAGAAAGCAAACCATTGCCATTATGCAACTGGGAATGACAGGGCTTGTACACAGCCTGTAATATTGCTGTAATTCATTACGTTATGTTCTGTTCCTAGTACAAGTTCCCACAAAGACAGCATTGTCATAAGTGTTTGGAGTAAATAAAGCATTTATAATTTCACTGGGATGTTTTTACCTTTGTTTTTTCTGTGCTATATTTACCATAATGGAGGGCAAGAGCAGCTCTGTTACTTGTAGACATGGGGACGTGGGCTAAGGGCACAAGGAGTCCTACTGATGCGTAGAGCGGATGAGATGGTTGACCTGTTCAGATCCTCTACTGGAGCCTGCAGTGTGTTGGCTCAGTGCTGCAAGTTTGACTGGACCTCTGTGCCATCTCCTCCTCCTCCCCCAACAGGTACATGTTCTGGACAGAATGGGGCCAGACACCATGTATAGGGAGAGCGCGGCTGGACGGTTCCGATAAAGTGGCCCTGGTCACTTCAGGTGTGGCCTGGCCCAACGGGATCACCGTTGACTTTGAGGTGACGACTCCGGTGGCACTGCTGGGTGCTGTCTGATCTCCCTACGCTTGTTCTCGCACATCCCCTACTTCAAAGTTACACCACCCTCCTTCCTCATACAGTTTTTGTTAATAAAATATTGTGATAAGACTTTATTCTCCAATTGCATTCCAGGAAAATAAATTGTATTGGTGCGATGCTCGCACTGACAAGATAGAGAGGATCAGCCTTGAGAGCGGAGAAAGCCGGGAGATTGTACTGTCAGCGAGCAATGTGGATTTGTTTTCCGTGGCTGTCTATGGGGCTTACATCTACTGGTCTGACAGGTAATTTATTATTATTATTATTTTTTTTCCATAAATGCTAGTCACCCAAAAAATCCTACAAAGTTGGAGGCTGTACCCTTGTTGGATTAGAAGCTCTGCTGCAAGGTCACCGAGAATCTCAGCAAAGCCCACTTTTATTTATTTATTTAAACCTTGCACACCTCACTGTCACGACAAGGGTAGGATTTCTCACCTTCTGTTGAGCCAGCTGTCTACTGTATTTTAATGACTTCTTGGGATTTAATTAGTTGAGGGCCATTGATTACCCGGTGTCCAACTTTCTGTTCCTCCCACACACCCTGCACACCCCCGGCAGGGCACACGCCAACGGCTCAGTCCGGAGGGGCTTCAAGAGTGATGCCACCGAGGCCCAAACCCTGAGGAGCGGACTGGGGGTCAACCTGAAGGACGTGAAAGTCTTTAACCGAGGCCGGGAGAAAGGTTGAGGTTTCACTTTGTGCCGTTATTAATTATTTGCACCACTGTCAGGCAATCCAGCATTAAATGAGAGCCACGCTGTATAATAAGACTGTACAGTTCAGTGATACAAAGTCTTCCTTGTTATCAAAAGAATACCCTTTTCCTCTTGTTTTTTTTTTAAATTGCTTTTTTATGGCAGCAAAGCGTTGCAGTGAGTAATGCTGCTGCCTCGTAGCACCTAAGCTGTTTGGATGAGGGTTCAAATGTAGCTCAGTCAGTGGCAAGTTTGCATGTGTATGCGTGGATTTCCTCCAGGTGATCCAGTTGCCTTTCACAGTCCAGAGACATATATTTCAGGTTGATTGGTCGGTGTGTGTGTGTGTGTGTGTGTGTGTGGCCAACATTTGGGGGGGCAGGCATCTCATTCAGGGTGTAGGTGCCATCCTATTGCACAGTGATTCCAGGACAGGCTTCAGATTGTGGTTACCAGGACAAAGTGGTTTACCATAATGGATGAGTGGACAGAAGCATGTCGTTTATTTTTGTCTTCACATAATATTCTTCAGGCATTAATATTTTTCTGTGACACACTGTTACATTAGACAGTTGAATGCATCCAGGGTGAAGATGCTTACTAAAACTTGCAGAAATATATGTTTTCACAGATATAATTAAGGACAGCAGTGGAAAAATGGCACAAGAATAAGATGATGGATTATCACTGTGTGAAATGCTGAATGCATTTAAATATGTGTGAAAAGCACGTGCATGTGTTCTTGTGTCAGAGTGTAAACATGTAATAAACAAGACCTCTCTCCTTCCACCTGACCCCGTGCCCCCTCCACCCCTCTTCCCGTCACAGGCACCAATCCATGTGCCAGGAACAATGGCAGCTGCCAGCAGCTGTGCTTCCACCTGGGCAACGGACGCAGGACGTGTGCGTGTGCCCATGGTTACCTGGCTGAAGACGGCCTGAGCTGCCACCGCTATGATGGCTACCTCCTCTACTCGGAGCGGACGGTCTTAAAGAGCATCCATCTCTCAGACGAGGGCAATCTGAATTCACCTGTGCCGCCGTACGAGAACCCGACTTACTTCAGAAACGTCATTGCCCTGGCCTTCGATCACCGGCAGGCTGCTCTAGGAACCAACCGCATCTTCTTCAGCGATGTTCACTTTGGCAACATCCAGGTCATCAATGACAACTGGTCTGGACGCCAAATCCTTGTTGAAAGCAAGTGTTTTCTCTATGTTTCGTGTCTTTCTTTTGCCCTATTTGTCCCAAAAGAAGCACATGTTATATACTGGCTCCTAATCAGACTCAAAGAAATTTATATGCTTACAGCAACATGGATGTTCATGTGAAGTTATATACACCTTTCTGTATAACTGAACAAATTTCAGTTCTTTACGCTGCACACCAGGCAGTGAAAGATGTATGTTTGCGTGCTGTGCTCTGTTTGCCGAAGAAGACTCATATTTCTTTAGCTCTTTCTAGGGCTGCCAGTTTTTTCTCCAATTCCCTGGCCAGCATTACGGTCCCCACTTTGATCAGGGGAAACCGTGCTTCTTAATTCTCAAGTTTTTTGAAGTTAGACCCTAATAGGAAGACAATCGAAACATTACTGTAGGGCCCATCTGCTTAGTAAATATGGCCCTTCTGAAGAATGACTGATTCAATTATTTTTTGCAGTCTGACTGCATATGTTCAACAGCTTCTGAGACACAGGTGTTTTTTCTTGCGTGTAGAAAGCTCCTGGGATGTTCACTCGAGTTTATTGCTTACTTTTCCAAGTTACCCTAGTGGCCTGTTATACCAGAGCAGTTGAAGTGCTGGCTCTAATGCCTGCTGGCATGAACGGATTAAGAAATTCATGATGTAGGTTGTGTTTGACGTTTTCGTGCACGTGTGTGGTACCACATGTTCCGCGTATACGTGCTTTGCAAAGTATTCAAACTCCTTAAAAGTTATGTACATTGTCTGGATTACAAATTATACTCAGACATATCTTTATTTTTGCCCAATTTTGACAAAGTGCAAAAAGTGGTGTACCCTGAGATGATATTCTACACACAGATTTTGAATTTATGATGTGATTTGCCTGGTCTGTTTGCATAACGGCAAGCTATTTTTGTCCACAGGGTCAGCGATCACTGGTACTTTTTTGCCTTTCGTACCATTCTTGGAAACCCCTTGAAACAATTGTGTGTGAAAAGCCCTGGGTGACACCTTTTTGGGACATACTAGAACCAGCACAGCTAACACCAACTGTCACGTGATGTTCGAAGTAACTAAGGTCACTAGTTTTGCCCGTTCCAATCTCGTCTTTGTTACTCAAGTACCTCTTTGTTATACTCTGTATGTTTCCAGGGGTGAAATAGTGACACACAATTTTCTCGAAACAGTTTATCAGGCATAAAGCACTGATCCATAAGCACTGGCAAAGACAAGGCCTCGCTGTCCTATTTTGCCTCCCCTATAAAGCTATAGTAGATGCTTTTTGACTTTCCTTTATACTCGTGTTTGAAAGTGTAAGAGAAAATATGTGTGTCTGTGCTTAGGTGAACGCATTACGCTAGTCACAGACAATTCTGGCTTCACTTAGTGTTTGAAAGCAATTAATTACTGCAAGCTTCTAAGAATTCTTGGATAAAAATGAATCATTTTCTCCAACAGTTTTCTCTTCAGTACCCATTTATCTCTGACTCCCCCTGAAATAACTTTGACAAAAGTTACTTAGAAGATTTCCCAGACTCTGTCACATGCCTGAACTATAATGCCTGGAATGGTTTTCTAACTTTGGGCCAAGAGGGCCAATATTTCCTCTTTGACTTCCCACAATGATTGCACAAAAGTATTACAGCAAAGCATGATGGGAGCGCCACAGGTCTCCAGCATAAATAGAAAAAGGCATGTTAAAATACGGTTTTATACCATTCTATGTATTCTCCGTGCGGTTCATTTGCAAAAAAACTCATTATTAATTGTTTGACACAGAGTTGTGTGGAATAAAAATCAGTGCACCTTGTATGGGCCACCAGTCCAGTGCAGGGCAGTTACACACACTCATTCTCACACTACAGGCCTTTAGAGTCACTAGTTCACCTGCAACAGATGTGTCTGGACTGAGTGAGGAAGCAAGAACACCTGGAGCGCTGAGAGGAAACCTACTGGAACACGGGGAGAACATACAAATCCCCCACATCCAACTGAGCAGAGATCGAACACACATCCCATCACACAGCCCAGGCAATGTGACACCACAGTTTAGTAAAGTGTAATAACTTTGCCTGTTGTTCCCACATCAATCCAGAAAGTCAATCTCCTGACATCCCCATTCTGGCGTGGCGAGGTGGCAGTTAGTAAGTTGGAATGTACCGCAGTAGGTGAGAAAATAGGCAGTATCGTTCTGTATCTCTGCATCTTCTGTAGCTTCCTGTCAGGCAACAGCTGGTCATGCCGTGGTCTCTGTTTAACTAAAGAGTTGGCAGTGTCAACTCATTTCTTTATTTATCAACTCATTTGTTTATTTAAGTTTTCTTAATAGGGTGATAAGTAGTGCTGAAAAATTGAGGATTAGTGATGAAATGGTGCTCAAGCAACCCAACTGGCAAACGAGGAGAGGAAAGCAAAAACCTCTGAGGGTCTAAGGTCTGCTGGCAGCCGACTCCTCCTGAGATGTAGGACTCCACATGTTAAGGATTATTTATTATCCTGTCAGAGCAGCAGGTCATTTTGAAGGTGTCTTTTCATGTCACTGACCCTTTAGGCAGTAAGTCTGTAAGTCTTGCTGCAGAACAAGATCCTCCAGAATGATGTGTTGATGCCACTTTCAACTGTACATGTTTGCGGTTTGTGCGGAAGCCATTTGCAGCAAAGGAAAATCGGCAGGGACCCTGATGCATTGCACGCCTTTACATGCACTACGTTTACTAAGAGCTCTGTAATGGCCACACTATTTATTCCCACTAAATAGGGCCAATTTAACTGTCAAAAATGACTATTAAAGTATCGTATCTCTTGTGTTGCTCACTGGATGATGGGTTAAATTACCCACTCTGCCATTTTCGGGCCAAGGCAGGGATTCCTAGAACGGAAAAAAACAACCTTTTCTCGTCCTTATGCGCTTTTTTATGTCTACTACTGTGGCTATAAGTGCTTCATATTGAGCATCAGATTATTTTTATTGCAATTATTTCCTTGTTTAATGCACTGTATTTCATAAATTTTTTGCCATTAATATTGAACTTTTAGGATTTTACTCGGTAGAAAAGCTCAAAATGCCTGTCAGGTTTTACCGTCTCTCTACATCTCTAAGCTGCAGTCACTTTGGTGTGTGATGTAACTTAGAGGAAGCGAGGAACACGTACGTGACGGGTCACCCCGACTCCAGCAACTCTGTTCGCGTAATTAAAAAGCACATAGTGCTGAGTCCCAGCACAAAATAAACAAACTTCATATACTGAGCTGAAATTTGACACTGCACATTCTGTGATTTATTTATTGTTTGAAGCCATTGATTTCTTCTATCGGCATCAGCGGTGGGCGCATGACAATGATTTTAAACAGTGCCTGCTGTTGGTCTCAATGGGATTTAAGGATCCACTCAACTGCCAGTTCAGATTGTGAGATCTATAGCAAACTGGTGGCTGTTTTTATACAATTGAGGTTGGTGGGAGTGCTACTGTGTCATCCTCACAGCATCTTGGGTATTTTCCTGGCTCCTATTAATGTCCTTCTTTTAAAGCATTACTGCCAGCTGCTGTGTGAGCATGGCACTTTACCATTTACCGTAGGCATCTCTTGGCTTTTATTTTTACCAAAAAGTTCCCTCTTTCGTCATGATAAAGTTAATATCAAATTGTAGAGAAGTTTAAGGACCCATCTTGTAGTGTTAACATTTCCCCCAATTCCAGCAATCTCTGTGGATGAGACTTGAATACATTCATTCATCCCTCGCTTCAGCTGTGAATGTAGTTAGAATGCTACTTAATCTCTTTTCTTTTCATGTTATTGATGTGTCAAAACTGAAAGGACAAAAACCCCTTTGTAGCCTCCCTGATAGGCTTCCAGATCCTTTATTTTACAGAATTAGATATGGAATTTATTTGAATTTTTGTTCTAGAGACAAAGGACTCGAGCTGCATTGTTCATAGACTTATTCACCGTTGGAAGCACACAGAACCATTCGTTTCAATTATTTGAGTCCACATCATATGAATTTTACACCTCCACAAAGCGTTTAAAATAAATCAATTAAAGGTGTGACTAATTTCAGAACACTTAATTTGAATCGATATATGTGTTCTAAATCTCCTGCTCGAGGCCTACTGAGAACAGATGTCCCTACATGTAGAACCTGATGTGAGCCGATCGCACGCTGGCTCTCCGTTGAACACATCTCCATCAAAAAGTCAGAGTAGCGCTGAAGCCAAAAAATTGAAGCACCCCCTCTGAAAAGAGAAGAAAACGGAAGAGTTGAAAATGAGAATAAGTGCACATACTGGCATTCAATAATTAAGGAGGGAAAAGATGTTAATTATCTGCATTCCTCTAATTAAGTTGTGTCTCCTCTATAAATTCCTTCTGGGCATCTTGAAAGACTTTCGGTGCTGTCTGATTCTTTTTATTGGAAACAATTAATTAGACATTGGCTCCTACAGTTTGTATTCCCACAGATGTTATGGTTTTTGGGTTTTTATACGTTATCACAGTCATTGGCCACCTGCACAACAATTATATTACTATTACTGCACCTAATTGGTGGGAGACACCTGGGGCTTCAACGACTGTATCATGAAGACAGAAATTATTATAGGAGGACCTTTGACCAAATAAACATGTCTATAGCAGTGGTGCAATGCACGTTTGGCACTGAAACTATTGTACATACAGGTGACGACGTCAGATATCACCGTTGAGGCTCACTTGCCTAGTAATGATCAATCCTGCAAACCTGTCAAGTGTCCACAGGTAATTGGTTGCCAACAACAAGGGGCACGGTGGACCAGTAATGCATTAGCTGTCATAACTGTCCTCATAGGGACATGAGACCTGTTATATAACAAGATGGCAGTCTTTTTGAAAGTGTCGCAGATAAAATACTATACTTTTCTGCGGGCTCCATTTTACACGCAGTAATTCTGTCTTAGTTTATGTTGGATAATAATGGACTATGCCAGGTATTCCATTTTCAGTTAATGCCAGATAAAATGCATTCCTTTGCTTTGTTTTATGCCTTGATTTTGAAATTGTTAAAAGAAACAAAGGAACAATAAGAATTTTTCAACAGTGGTTCAACAGATATGATTCTGTAACCCTAATCAATTTCCCTCCCGACCAAATGACTAGACTTGCATTAAAGAATTTTGCGATTAGGCTGGCAAAAGTAGCAAATTCCATTGTGTTATTGTTCCATTGTTTGAAAAATATTAGCTATTCCTCAGCTGCTTTTTTTCCCTGTATCACTGTATTCTGAATTCTGAGACATAGGAATATAAGGAAACATTTGGCAACAGGTGCTTAAGGAAGCAGAGTTGTAAGTGGTAGTAGGGAGTCCTTCTGTTGTACCCTTCATTAGGTCATTACAATAGATTTCAAGGTGTTGTTTGTTCCAGAGGGGTCCTTTAACAAAATGCTCATCTTGAATTGCTTCGGTTAAAATTGACCGTTTCAGGCTCTCTCCTCCTCTAATTGAAGACTGCCTTTAGGTTCCATCAATAAATGTTTTCTGATCCTACAGCTTCATAACCTAACTGTCCCTGCAAGAAAATATCTTTTACGCGGGAAAATACGACTGGTTGTCCGTATTGCCAACCTCTTGTCTGTGTAGAATTAAATCAGGCGTCATTAAAGCTGAAGGTGATGCTAGCAGAATGTAATAATCTACTCTAAATCTTAACTCTTTCCATATTCCTTTTCATTGTTCAAATGTGAATCAGTCCTCCACCCCTCACTTTCTGATCTCTGTCGGACTTGCTGGAGGCACGCAAGTTATGCTAACCTCTTTGGGTTTGTGTCCCAGGGCCACCATCAGAAAAAAGCACGTACTCATTAGAGAAAAGCTGTGCCCGTCTCATTAATTTGGAACGGCAAAAATTCAAAAAGGTCAAACTTGTAACAGGACAAAAAAAAAAACTCCCTTTCCCTTTTGTTACCCAAGACCGTCTGCAGCATGGTGACGGATATTGACGTTCTGTTAAGAGACCGTTATTAAGAATATAACTGTTATTAGGTAATGAACAACTCAATGGGAAATAGTGCATTTAGAGAAATAATCCACAAAAATCGGTCAATTTATCCTGCACAAATATACGTAATATAAAAACATTTTCACTGTTACCATTTCATCAACAATCTCTTAGCTTTCTTAAAATTGCCTGAGATGTGTTTTTTTTTTGCTTACATCGTATCGGCTTGGTGTCTGCTAGAGGAAGGCGGCTCAATATCATAAGCCTCCTAATCCAAGGAGACAGCTGACTCCTTTGCCACTCTGTGCTCCCGCTAATTGAGCTCCAGGCAAACTTAGATCCGACACATCTGACTGACAAGAATGAGGAATATCAAAACCTCTTGGAGGCGAGGCAGCGGGAGAGAGAGAGAGAGAGAAAGATTAATGGGTTCGCAAATCGGGAACGTGTTCATATATAATGCACCTGCTTACTCTGTCACCCATGTAGAGATGTGCATGGGCTGAAAGAACCCTGCTTCTTACAGTGTGCATGAGAACAAAGATGGGATTTCTGTTAATGTTTGAGGCAAAATGCCCCCCCCCCAAAAAAAATTGCTTTGCATAGCGTGCTGACGTCCTGCAGCAAGTGCTGTTCTAGTTGGGGTCGCTCATATTCCCGCCTATTCAACCGGTGTCTTGTAGAGGCAAACAACTCACAATATTTTACAGCCTTTTTGAAGAAAAAAATGTTTCCTTGGGGTCCCCTCGGTGAAATGAGGTGCACGCGAGGGGTGCATGCGGGGAAATAAATTGCGCCATTGTCCTTGGTAAAAGCAACACCGTCAGCTCCTCCAGATTCAGAAAAACTGCGCTTCTGCCGTTAATCTCTCTTCACAGTTTGACTCCTTCATACCTGTCTGGCCTTGTTACCTTCAGACCCAATGAGCTGGCTTCGATTCCCAATGTTTCCGAGTCACCTCCCAGGCTCCTTTTTCAAAAGCCTTTCATTTCTCCCACCTCCCCTTTGCAGAAATCAAATAGGCTCAGACAATGTGTCTTTTATTGCAATCATAAAATCATAAAATGTGCATTCAGGTGTCTATATTGGCGAAAGATGTTATGGAAAAAGACTGAGTATAGTATTATACAACTAGCAGATACTTTGCTCTACTCAACAATATTGAAAGAAGTCACCGTCGCATTGACTTTTCAAACCGCAAATGAGGTTTTGACATTTACACAGCACTACAATGTCGGTGTAATATAAACACAATCTGCTTTGTCTTTACTACCTAAAGGAGTAGTACAAAGGGGGCTTTCCCGTCTCCCTTTTTCCTGGTGTGCCAAAGTTCAAGCCTGACGAGAAGTGTACATTTTTCGATAAGTCTCAAAACTCACTTATTCTATAAATTAAGTATCCATACCACATGCATCATTTTTGGTATAATATCATAACTTTGGAAAATAATAGCATGTTTTGGCTCTGCTCTTTCTGTATCTACCACCAGATGTGGGTTCAGTCGAGGGCCTAGCCTACCACCGGGCATGGGATACTCTCTACTGGACTAGCTCCACCACCTCTTCCATCAGCAGGCACACCATCGACCAAAGCCGGTGGGGGGCCTTCAACAGAGAAGCTGTCATCAGCATGTCTGAGGAGGACCACCCACACGTCCTTGTTCTGGATGAATGTCAGAAGTAAGACCTCCATGACTCCGCCATTGACGGGACTGCCAGTCCTCCCATTCCTGCTGTCTCACGTGAACCTGTTACATCTATTGATCTCTGATTTCATTGATTCCCAGTTAGTGGGCAAAAAATTTAATTTTGGAAACAGGGAACACTCTTTGTTTGCTAATTTTGTATAATCCAAGTCCTTTGGTCAGATTATCCAGTTAGCCATTGAGGGAATATTACCAACATAACAAGGCTCTGAATTATCATTTGGTAGAACCTAAGACAATTTCAATATGAAGTCAATTCTCTTCAACAGCACAGAATTTCGGGCTTTAGAACTGGATTGCCGACACTGAAGAGTTTCATAGTTCATACCTCTTCGCCCAGTGAGAAATCCTGTGTTAATATAAATAAAGAACACCCAAGTTACAGCTGTTAGAATTACAGAAAATTACAGTACCACTTGTATTATCTTTAGGTCTTTTATCCTTAGTTATCTCCTAAATAAATTAAGTATTCCAGAAACGATAATGTTCTTCTTTTTGCCTCATGAACAGCAGCAGCTTTGGAAAATGTCAACCGAAAGAGCAGCAAAGCAGCAAAGGATGACCTAATTTGTTTGACCACTCCATTTCAAGGAAATGAAAGAATGAAATTATAGACAGAATTTTAATTTTACAATAGCCTGGCTTTAATAATCCCATTCCATAATAGGCCATCTAAATGGCACATTTGGTAGTGACCAGCATACAGCTAACATTAAAATGTGATATTCTGAAATTATGCTGACCCTTGGCTCCAATAAGCTGGAGCTATTGGACCACATTAAACTTGCAACCCTAAGAGCATATCCCAAGTTAGTAATTTGGCTGAATTTCAAATAGAATCCAGAAGCCTTTGGTTAATTAAAAATTAATTTGAAGTGATTAACACTGGTAAATCTTCCTTTATTTTAAGCAGATGTTGGTGGCGACACCATATCGTAATCAAATTACAAGGACATCATGTGGCTGGAAACTACATCTGTAGTCCTCTGTGGAAGTTCTGACCTATGACCCAGCTTTTCCCTGATAAGCTTTTGTTTTGGTGCAGCGCAGAAATAAAATGAAGATCAATCTTTTCTTTTCTGATTCAACAGATATAAATGCACAGGTGTACTCTTATGACATTGCACGTGCTGTGCAGCAGCGCTGCATCACTGGATATTCGCGATTCAGCATTTCGCATGACATAAACTGCAGCTTCAACCTGTATGAATCCCCTTTTGAGCCTTTGAGTGGGTTAAGAATTGCGGGCTGCTCTGTTTGTGTGCTGCTTCATAGCAGGATGATCATGTACCAGACAGAAGAACAAATTCAGTCATAACGGTCATCACCGCTTAGCCAGAAAATGTCCGTACACGTTCAAAGATCACATACCTCATATGCATGCCTTTGCAAACATCTCATAGCTACAGTACATGTGTCCCGAACTAATGGGCACTGAACGTTAAAGTCAAAGGTTGTATATGTTTTTCCACTTAGAGTACTCTAAAAATACTATTTTTTTCTGTTTTATTTTTCACACTTCTGTATGTTTACATAGAGAGATTGAATTTATTTGTTGAGTGGTAGGATTCAAAACATTTCAGTATTTTTTGGAAAAAAAATACCTAAGCGGTATAATTAATTAGTGCTGTGATACAGAGAAATAAACATATTTCATCCAGTAAAGACTTTCTTATGGGAGAAAAAGTCAGGGTTGCAAAGGAACCTGTGAGGAAAATCAACCTCCAACATGTTGTAGTGGCTTGTGTTGTACATCGGTTGGAATAGTTAATAACTACAGTCTTTATTGAACGTCAATGTGTGAGATGTGAACCACAGTGAATGGTCTTGTTATGAATGCTGCCAACAACCCAGAACAAAGCGACAAAGTTCTGCATCAGGACCAGAACCAGTGGCAACACATTTGCAACTTACAGGAATGTATGCATTCTTGCTACACCACCGTAGGGTTTAGAGACAGTAAGATGGTGTTGAAGGTTAACACCTAGGTCCTAGACCCCTGACTGTCTAGTTGTTGATGAGTGGAATATAGAATTTAACTCTCTTTCTTCCTTTAGATTTTCAAATGTATTTTTTTTTTTTTTTTTTTTTTTGGGAAGAAAGAAGAAAGTATTACTTGATGTTTCTGTCAGTAGGAATGTGGAAATAATTTTTAGTTGTGTCTGTAATGCTAATGAAGATATTGCTCTTTCTCTCTCTCTGTCTTCTTTTTTTTCCCTTTCTGGGCACTAGCTTGATGTTTTGGACAAATTGGAATGAGCAGCACCCAAGCATCATAAGATCAACACTAGCAGGGAAAAACATGCGGGTCATTGTTAGCACGGACATTATAACCCCAAATGGGCTCACCATTGACCACAAGGCTGAGAAGCTCTATTTCTCTGATGGAAGTCTTGGAAAAATTGAAAGGTGTGAATATGACGGGTCACACAGATATGTGAGTAGAAGTATTTTGTTTTTTCCTTTCTGTCTTGGAGATGCACAGTAAAATATCTCAAAATAGAAGGGTGGGAGATTATTAGGTCCGTTTTTGAGAGAAATTCTTTATGGGAGTGTAATTCAAAGACACACATGCTGTCTGTTTCTGAAGACCTGTTTTTTTTTTTTTTAAAAACCATCTTTGATTCCTCCTATTGATTTATGTCTATAATTGCTCTAATGACTCCTTCCTTTAGAAAAAAATATAAATTAGCATGTTATGAATAAAGAGGTACTAACAAGTACAAAAGTCAGGTGTTTGCTAGGGAAACTAAAAAACATCTTCATAGAAGGCATCGCTCATAGAATACACCATTTTCTATGGTCCATGGATTTTTTTCACACCTGTCAGATACAAACAAGTCAGTTTTAAAACCTGTATGGGTAACACAGGATCATTTACACCTGCAGCCTCATCAAAAAGCTTCATCACCAAAACAATCTTTTACAAAATATAATGTGAAAGCTAAACTGGTTGTCACTAGTGACCTTTTAAAAGGAGCTTTTGGCGTTTTGGTAAAATCCTTTCTCTTGCATGTCTTTGTTGTCTGAGTCGTTTTCTTGCTGAAGGTAAGAAGCAATTCTGAGTTCCAGGAATAATGGACCTAATACCTGGGACAAAGTATGTCATTTAAAAATAAAAATAATGACAATACTCCTGTTATGAAAAAGGAGCAATAATTACGTTGTCATCTTTTATGTCGTGTTTTGACGTTTGTAACAGTGTCAAACTGTCTCATTGCATAAGAGTTTTCGGTTTACTGAATTTAATTGTAATGTGCACTTTTCAGCGGCCCTGGAATACTTTATGCATCACATAATTCTTATAATTTCGGTTTCAGAATATCATCAAAACATAATAGCTCATTCCCTGCTTTCTGAATGAATATTCTGAAGAGGATAGATGTAAACGTATACGGCACTTTGAATTTTTTCCACTCTTTGTTAGTCCTCGTGCTAGTGCCATTTTGAAAACAATGCGCTGAATATAATAGAACCATTCGTGAGTGTAATGCTTTGGTGTCCCTTTAAAACCAAAAGGCTTCTTTCCCCGGGTAGTCCATTATTTGCAGACCTTTTCAGCCTGATGGTTTTTAAGCTGTCACTCAGTCAATAGCCATTTTCAAGGTACTGTCATGCCATTTCGCATGTGCTACAGTATTTCGTATCAAAATTTCAGCAATGAAAAATTTGTACGTCAAGGCTCGGGTATATATAGGCAAAGCTTATCAGAACACACTGATAATGAGCGTCCCGTGACATTAACCATTACGCCAGTGAAATTACTTAAGCCCTGCATTAGTGGTAGTTGACTCCGAATATGGACATGCAGCACGGTCAGTCTAAAAAGAGGGTAAGCCCTGCAGGAGTTCCCACTAAGCAGCTTGAGGTGATTTCCGCTGTGCATCTGTCCTGACCCGGTTCCTTTAGCTGCGCCTGCTGTGACCCTCTTGGCAACCATAAGCACATCTGTCCCAACCCAATTGGCTCCTACTGATTCACAAGCCCAACCCTGCTCAACTTCTGCAGCCATCTGTGTCCTGATCTGCTCAACTCTGAAAGAGCAAGCTGTCCTGACCCTCTCAGCTCCCACAGACTCACCTTCTGCAACCTTCTCGGCTCCCGCAGGCTCACCTGCCTTGACCTGCTTGAATCCCACAGAAACGTCCTCCAGTGACCTGTGAGGCAGCCAGCCACTCCTTAACCCAGGTCAAGAATGTCATCTCCATTGCTGTCTAATTGAGCTAGCAAGGAGTCTGACAGCTGACACGGGCTGGACTGTCAGCCTCCCAATTAAAATATGAGCAATGAAGCAAAGCCCCCTGGTTTTCGTAAAGCAGCGGGTAGCCAAGCGATATCAGATTAACATGATTACACCCATACGCGAGTGTGATAGAGCTGGGATGTGTACTGGTCTTCAGGCCTCAGGGCTCTGGAAGAAAGACACTGCCCACACCCCATGCCAGGATACTGGGTGAATGTCGGCACCCTGCGGCCCTTTGAGTGACTCTGCTTCCAACTGGCTTATTGCACAACACTTTTCGAAATTGTTTTCTCTGGAGTTTGAGTTGGTTAATCGCCGTGTCCCATGATGAACTCTGTAGAATGCTCTCAGCTATGGTCTCAGATTCTACTGTGGAGAAAAACACTAGCACATGTGGCAAGTCTTGTGCTAAGTGACACATAAGACAGGAATCATACATCAATAACGCCAATGACTGCGAAAGCTTGTTTAAAAATAGATTCTCAGCCAGCACACTTTTTTTCTGCCTTACGTTTATGTTATTTATTCATCCTCATAGCAGATGTCGACCCATCGTTTATGCAGCACGTTAGTTACCAAAATCCTTTTCTCAGGAGTACTAAACCAGTCCTCTGGGACTGAATAAACATGTCAAGTTCACAAGTCAAATTTCATTAAAAAAAAAAAAGTTTTGTCATTAGTTGGTACAGTATTGCCTCGGTGGTTGGCACTTAATGTGATACCCTGGTGGTTTCCCTACAGTCATGCACATAAGTCACACCCAAAACTACATGCTGAATCTGGAAGCTGTTTATAACCAGTGCTAAAATGTGACGTTCTCTGACAAGTGTAAAAGCGCAATGCAAAAACAGGAGTCAGACGTACGTAGGAGTCAGTATCCGATATGACGTCTTCTGACTGATCCTATCCTCTTGAACTCCATAGCTGGGTATGGAGGCAGAATTAGCATATGGATAAAGTGTTGCCCGTGACAGGGATAGCCTGGGGGACTCACTTTTGACACATCACCCAGGTAGATTAGGGTCTGTGTGTCTACCTTGTTGGCTTGCCGTCTCCTATCCTTTTAGATATGGTGCACTTGAGGATGTGACATTCTGGACTGCTACCATTAGGACAGAAAAAAGTACAGCAAATACGACATTAAAAAAACTGATGTACAATTTAATATAAAAAAAAAGGTGTTCTTGGTACAAACGCAAGAAAATGAAAGGGAATGGTGCTCCTGGTGATGAATTGAGAAAGGCACACTTCACTTTGCCTTTTTAAAAAAAATTGCCTGTCTATTTTTTAAGTGCACAACCAGGTTATCGTGTGCTGTTCCTTAAAGATCTTAATTTTTGTTTGCTGGTTTTTTTTTTAATCATTTTCTATGTTAGGCAGTACACACAAAAGTCTCAAATATATATTTTTGATCAATGTAGATTTTTGCCACAAAACCTGGACCAAAAGCCAGAAACTGAAAAATCTACAGCTTTTCTTTAATGTGCCTCTTCCTGGCAGCCATCAAGGAGAGAGGAATGACCTTTCGCCAAAACCTCTTAAAATATGTATGGGGCAGAAGTTGCCATAACTTTCCCAGTGATTCTTAAATGAGACATTTTTGCTCTCAAGTCAGATGTCCAATAGGATAGTTATCCGTACCACTATACTCATCTCTAGGACATAATAATGTATGCATATCTGGTCTAGGTTATTACAGAACATCCTTATGCATTATGATATACCTTAATTCTAAAGGAAATAAACCATACAATTTCATTTTCTTTATGTACTGTCTATACTTTCTAGCTGTGGGCACACCTGCCATAAAAATTATGTAATCCTGTGATTAGACCACAGAAAATCCAAAGGAGGAATATAATTTTGTGGATGAACAAAAAAAGCTATTATGATCCAAATCTGACTGGTTTAGGAGGATGAGGACGCTTTTCTCGGCCTTGGTAGCAGTTTTTGATAAATGATGCTGATGGACACGCGTTGCACTGAATGTCATTCAAAGTTGACTCCTTCATAGGATTTTCTTTGAAAATCTTTTTTTACTGTTTTGTCTGCCTTGCCATGTGTGTGATTTGCAGCCAGGTAGAATTTTAAAAATTTAATATAAGGTGTATGTGGGGTGGGTCTGGGCGTGTGTGTGTGTGTCTGTGTGTGTGAATGAGTGAGAGACAGAGAGATATGTATGGTCAATCATATCGTGGGAGACGTGTTGAAACATTTTTTTCATTCCCTGAATTTGTATCCTTTTGTTGAATAATTGACTGATACTTTGTGTCGTGAGGAGTTCTACATGCGTTACATATGTATTTTTTAACATTTTATGTGTTAATACGCAGTTGGTTTTATTACACAAACATTGAACCTTCTGTCAAAATCAGTCTGTGCTTTGTTTAAGAGATCTGTGAACATCTGAAATTGTGCCAGTAGTAACTGATGCTCAAGTAACCTTTCCCAGTCCTAATTGTAACTGCTTTTTTGCTCCATTTAAATCATAGGTCATTGTGAAGTCAGGGCCGGGAACCTTTTTCGGCCTGGCTATTTATGGCGACTTCATCTTTTGGTCAGATTGGGTGCGAAGGGCCGTACTACGCTCCAATAAGTATACAGGTGGAGATATGAAAGTGCTTCGAGCCGACATCCCTCACCAACCTATGGGAATAGTGGCAGTGGCCCCAGACACCAATAGTTGTGAGTACTCGCCCATCACCCCACACTCCCATCTTTAGTGGCTCGTGTGCTTATGCCGGTGTTTGCTTTTATTTTTTATTTATTTATTTTTTTAAAATATGAAAATAACACTTTCTTACAGATGAGGTGCAACAATATGAAAATTTAAAAAGATTCACTTTTGTAAATCTCAGTTACGGATGTTCAGTATTTGCGTGAAGTACTTATAACTGTGTGTCATTTGAGAACATTTCATATACAAAACAGCACATTTTTCCACATAAATATTCTGTCTATTTTGTGACAGATTTAACATATTCTAAACCTAAATATTTGACTACAGTTGAAGATAAGTTATGGCTGTAGTTGCCTAAATTGAACAGTTTCAAGAACAAGGCACTGCAAATGAATGAAGTACTACTAGATTTTTAATGCATTTTAACATTTTCCCTGTTGACTGTTGCAGACTTGGGTGTTCTTCTTACATGCTTTGAAAAATTTTGGAAGTCATCTTTGCAAGCGCTATATAAATAGGCACTGTGTGCCCCATTAACACATTGTTATTAAAACACTGATATTCTGAACAGAAACAAATGTTGTGATGAAGAACTCATTCGTGCAACTCTAGATCCAGATTTTTTTTTTTACTGCCATTCTTTTTACTTTATTTTCCCTGAAGATCTCCAGAGTGTCTGTGAAGTACAAGTTGACCGTTTGCCCTACTGGAAAATATTTAAGCGACTTATGAATTTTCTTACATGAATGATTCTCGTGATTCTTTAAGCAATGCAGACTGCAACTGGTCTGTCATGTGCAGTGAAGCATTGAGGTCAAAGCCTGTCAGATATAATCACGTACTGCAGAGATGAAACAAAGTCACACATGTTTTTGTTTCTGCGTGTCTCTGGAGTACTTTACTCTGCGTTCTGCATTCCCAAATGTCCTAATGCATCACTTCTGGAAGCTCCATGCCTGCTGAGCAATTGTGGTCTTTGTGGCTGTCATAGTGCAAGTAGGATACCCTCTTACCTCCGTTTGTCCAGCCAGTGGACTGAACTTGTTTTTTTCCAAAAGGAGTCCATGCATACAAGATAGATGGAACTTACATGGTTAACCAGATGAATCACAGAATCATTATGTCTACTCCTATTTAACTTAGTTTTACCTCATAAGGAGTTCCAGGTACTGTATAAATAATATAATAAATAAATGTATAAATAATATAGTCACTGTCCAACACCAGCAGAACTCAAGTCCTTACTAGCTCAGTAAAAAAAATTAAACGCACATTCTCATTCCTGTACTGTGTGGTTGGTGAATTTTATTGCTGGGAATTTAATTTGTTGATTTGTTTGATAAGGCGAGGAAAATGTGTAACGATAAAAGAATAATGAAGGGAAAAAGAATTTTAAAAAAGGGTTGTTAATTCAGTCTTTTTTTTCTGCAAGTGCAGGCAGAACTGTAATCACAGAATAAGTAAGTTTGCTGCTTTGTTTTTAACTGAAATAGCTCCAACATAAACAGTTCATTATTCTTACATTTCTGCTGCAGAATTGGGGGGGGGGGGTTATTCTGCACACTGCCTTTGTTATTTCTTTTCAAGATAATTAGTTTTATCATAAATTACACAATTTAGCACATTATGTCCTCTTGCAGGAACCCCATAGATGTAACAGAAGTGTTTTGACTACAGTGAATTAAAGCAAAACTTTGTATTAATGCAATTTTAATCCTTTTGTTTAAAATGTCCAATCAACATTGTACGGGCTGAACATTTTTATTGCTCCCTCACTCACCTTTTTTGAGTTCAATATGATCCATTATTTTTCAGAAAAGTGGCAACAGTTTCATTACTGTGGCTATGAAGGAAAAAATTTTTTTATTTTTATAAAATTTATTTATTCTATTATGAAGAACAAGCTTGCAAATATGCAAAACTGAAAAGACTATAGTACACAAAATCTATTTTTATTATTTTATTTTACCTTGATTTTTTTTTTAATGCTAATTGTCCAAATGAAAACAGTTATCTTTGGATTAATATGGGTGGTACTAAGCTGTCCCTTTCGTGTGCTCGGGCCATAAGTTGGGGTCCCGTGTTGACTCGTGGACAGTGGAGTAAACAGGGTTTTCTCCAGTCGGACACAGGCTTGTGACTGGGGTACCTCGACATGATGCATTTGAGGTTTTTATTTGGCTGTCCAGCCTTTGGAAGAAGCAAAAGCCGCTCCACAGTCAGGGGATGGGGACTAGTGGTTGTTTTCTGTAGTGGCTTCTGTGCCAAACACAGTTCAACAGCGCAGTGCCCGCATGTGGCAGCCACTGGAACGCTGTGCTTGACCTTGAATGGTTAGGAAGCAGTGTGCATGCAGAGCTGGGGGCACCAGTGTTAGTTTTCTGTAGTGTGTTGGGTAAAAACACTCTGTATTTAGAGTTTTAGAATGTTTGTGTGTGTGTGTGTGTGTGTGTGTGTGAGTGTGAGCGCACACATGGGTGTATATTGTGCAATTATTATTGTGCATCCTCCAGAATTCTCTATACGTATGCACGTGTGTCTACAGCACGGAAGAGTGCCATTTGCTGTGAAACTGTGTGCACTGTGATATTATCGGTGTGTGTTTTGCTGCATTTTCTCTCTATGTGAATTTACCTCTGTGTATTTATTATGAAATTGTGTGTGGACTTTACTTTCTTTGTGCCTGTGTCTTTATAAGTTCTGCAGAGTTCTGCATAAGTTTCAATGCTGTGACATCCATGTTGCCCCTTAGAAAAATTAATACTTTGGCCAGTTCCTTCTGGCAAAAATGTGTAATTCTGGGATGATGTAGACCCATCACAGTGGGCGGTTTGGTGGTGTCCTTCAAGCAGCTTTAAATCTAGACTCACCATGCAACATACAACACTGTGATCTTTATCTCACCCTGAAAGTCAGTATAACCTTTTATCAATGAAAACCAGAAAGAACTGTAACCTTCTACATATGGATTTATTTATTCATAAATAATTATTATATTATGTTGATGTCTCTATGTTCAGAATGTGTGCAAAGAGGCCGTCACAGGGTAGACTTTGCATTTGTGCTTCTTTTTTTTTCTTCCTCTGCAGGTGAATTGTCTCCATGTACGGAGATGAATGGAGGTTGCAGTGACCTTTGCCTGTTAACTGCAGATGGTATGGTGAACTGCAGCTGCAGGGGAGATCGCATCTTATTAGATGACAACAGATGCGTATGTAAGTACACCCCCCCCCACCCCACCCACACATTAAGATGCATGATAAAGTGGCAGGGATCATATAAAGAAATATTTGTAAGGAATATGGCCTGGACACTCCAAAGTCTGAAAGTCTGAATGGGAGGTTCCACACAGAGTAGTGGAGAACAGAGCCAAGATTTTGTGGGACTTCTACTTTCAGACAGATAAACAGCTACTGGCTAAAAAACATATATAATGGTAGTAGATAAGGAAGAGAAAACAGCAGTGGTGATAATGTAGCGATTCTGAGCAATGGAAACATCAGCAAGAAGGAATATGAGAAGCTGGACAGGATTGAAAGAAGAACTTGAGAGAATGTGGAAGGTGAAAACAAAGGTAGTCCCATTGGTGATGGGACCACTTGGGGCTGTGACCCCTAAGCTGGAGGAAGGGCTCCATCAGATCCCAGGTATGACATTGGTGTCAGTCCAGAAAAGCACAATCCTAGGAACAGCAAAAATACTGAGCCGTACCATCAAACTTCCAGGCCTGGTAGGAAGCCTGAGTCTGAGGAAAGGGACAGTTACCACTCACAGTGGAAGACTGGGTGAGAAAGGAATTGTTTAATACCTATTATCACTGACCATTTATTGTGAGGAGAAGCTTATCCTGGAAGCAGAGGGTACTATGCTATATGCACACAGCTTTTATGATCTTGGTAGTCATAGACATAAGTGTCAACTTATCATCTAAATGTGTATTTATTTGGATTGTTTTTATTTACATTGGTTTATTTTACTTTTTTCTTTTTTCATTAAAGCCTGAATTAAAACATAAATAGATGCATGCATGTATGTATGTATGTTGTGTTTGTGAGCATTTGTCAAGGCGGTGACAGGTAATAGGTACGAAACACAGGGGTAAACAGCCGTACAGTGTTAATGAAGGGAAACTGTCTTATGTTGCTACGATAACTCAGGTCAACCATTTTAATGGGTTTTGGTGATATTTTAGCATAAAGGGATGTATTGGGGCTGAGGAATGTTGTTTATTAATTTACTTAGGTGGCGCTTTCCTTCAAAGCAACTGATAATATTGGGTTTGTATACAAAGCTTTCTACGTTGGGTTACCTACCGATACAGCTGAGTAATTTTTACTGGAGTAATTCAGGGTAAGTACGATACTTAAATGTATAACAATAGGAATTTGAATGTGGGTCCTTTGAGTCCAAGGTTGGAACTCTGACCAATATATTGACCTGCTAGCCTGCTACCATGCAAATCAAAACATATTTTGTTTCGGTATTTAATTTGTTTCCATATGTTATCTTTCAGTGTAAAGTTTTGGACTCTCTTCTGTCAGAGGACTCAGAAATCCACGACATGGAAATGTCCACTTGGGACAGTGGCACATTTGGCATTTGCAATCAATTGCCGTGCCCTGTGTGATGCTCAGTTGAAGTTCACTAAGCCGCCCTCGCCTGGCACAGGGCAACGTTTGCATCAATTTGCTGCCAATGAATCGCTGGGGGACAGAATAAAGCTTCACTGTTACTAGAGATCGGAGTGAGAATGAACTACGGAAGCACTATGAAATTTTGTACAACAGCAGTGGCAGGCACAGAGGAGAATAAACGGGGCTGTGTGGAGTTGGGGAGAATGGGATGGAGCAGATGTCTTCATCAGACATGAAGCCAGCTGAGAAAGCGCTGCAATAATACCTCTAATCTATTTGTTTCCATTCTACAGCCAAGAACTCATCCTGTAACATTCATGTGGAGTTTGAGTGTGGCAACAGCGAGTGCATTGACTACCAGTTAACGTGTGATGGAATAACTCATTGTAAAGACAAGTCGGATGAGAAAATGCAATACTGTGGTAAGACCTCAATCCTGGAGCATTTTTTGCAGTTTGTGTATGGCTGGGCTCCTGGGAATCACTACAGGGTTACAGCTGCAGCCTCCGTTCTCAATAGTCACAGCCTAATAAAACAAGCTCGTCTGCTTCCCAGAGCTACAGCCATGGCTTGGAACGGAGCGCCTCTGATGTTGCGGATTTGTCCAAACCTTCTGCCAGACCTGCGTGTAATGTTTCCTGTGCTTTGCTTCGGCAGATAACCGGAGCTGCAGGAACGGATTCCGCCCGTGTTACAATCAGCGCTGTGTTGCCAACAGGCACTTCTGCAACGGTGTGGACGACTGCGGAGATAATTCAGACGAGGTGTTCTGTGGGAGTGAGTGTTGGAACCTGCCTGTGTCTGAGCCTCAATGGCTTTGGTCACTTTACTCAGCATGGGGGTCTCCTTCCCGTGTGCCTCAGCAAATCATACAGCAAAGCAGTTAATTTGAAAAAGCCAGCAGCAGGTGGTATAATAGTTAAGGAACTTGGTTTGTTGCGGAAAATAACATTGAAACCAAATTTGGAGAACACCTTCTGTGTCTTCACACTGAAAAACCAAATTATTATTCGTATTTAGCTTTATAGTTGTTTGTAAAAACACAAAAAATAAACTTTAAAAAGCATGAAAAGGATATTAACTTAAAAGGCTGGCTAGTTATCAAAAACTGCAAGGAGGGGGAGGTTTTGTTCTATTTCTCCACGGCACGCTGGTGTGGATTGGCTCTGCCACCCATGCAGCCAAGACTCTAGGGCATTTTCAGTGGGAAGGGAAAAGAATGAAAACGCACAGTTGTTTGGTGAAAGGGTCAGTGTTATTATAAGTTTAATTTTTTGTTTGTGTGTATGTGTGTAGCTGAATCCCACAGCCTTTTTGCTCTTCACATGAAGGAATAAATCACGCAGTGACAGCCTCACATTAATCACTTTCGCTGGAACTCTAGTGGCAAGTTGCACTGAGTCGCAGCTTAAAAAAAAAAAAGGCAGTGTTTCGAATGTACACAGAGCTGTCACCATTATATCCAGCAAAATGTCTGTAAACTGTGCTGGTGCCCATCTGCTTCTCAGTGGGTAAAAGAGAATGTGCCATATAGTGAAATTAAAGGGAAATGGTACTGACTATATAATGAGTTGACAGGCTATATGGCCACATATATTATTACTAAAGCTGTGGCCTGAACTAAGCTATAAACTCAAATTCAGGGTTTTGATGTAGCTACTTGCTGACTGGCACTGGAAACGCAACCAACAGAGCACAATGCGCCAAACAAGTTTAGGTGCGATTAGATTTTGCCCAGAAAATCAGCTCAATATACTTGAAATGTGCATCGCTAACGCCAACACCAAATTAGCGTAAATTATTCTTAGCTAGGTAATAACTATGCTGTCACTTTATTCTCTTTTATGTATTCTTTGCAAAAATTGGTAAGTTTAGCTAAATGACTCGTGCGAGTAATGACATTTACCATCCATTAAAATTTGTACATTTTTTTTTCCCAGCTATGGCACATCAAAGACTTACTTAAAGTTTTTACCATGAGGACTTAATCTGCATTCAACCTGAAAGAAACTATTAAGCCCTGTTAAGCTGGAATAGGATTCTCTAATCATTAATGTAAAAAAAAAGTTAATTTGGCTTCCCACAGGGGAAATGTCAGGCATTAAGGCTTCTACAAGAGAAATTGTCATGTGTCTCCAAGTTTGCTGCCCCCCCCCCTTTTCCATGTATTCATTTTTCTGCTGCTGTTTCAAACATGTTCTGGTATCAACTACCATTAAATCACCCAATTGTATGCATATAAATGGAAAGATTAAGAGCACTGGGAGATTAATCAGACGACAAAGGAAAACCTTCTCTACTTCTCCACTCATTTCACAGCTGTTAGACTGGCAGCTTTGGCTGTAGCGTTCAAAGCCTGTTTTAGTGACACTAACTCCCCCTCCCAGACTCGACATGCACATCCTCAGAAATCCGCTGTCAAGATGGGACCTGTATTCCGTACTCGGCCTGGTGCAACCAGATGATTGACTGCCCTGATGCCTCTGATGAGAAGAACTGCAGTAAGCTGAGGTTTTTCTTGGAGGTGATATCATCCGTTTCCCTCCCCCCCCGTGCACTTTGCTGTTGCCGGGGTTACCGTCTTTGGGGACATGTGTGGCCATTAACCTCCATGTGCTGCTGCTACTTCCCTAGATAACACGGACTGCACGGATTACTACAGGCTTGGGGTGAAAGAGAAGGGGTTCATCAGCTGCAATTCCACATCCCTCTGCATTCACCCGTCTTGGATTTGTGACGGCGCCAACGACTGCGGGGATTATGCAGACGAAACAAACTGCCAAGGTGATCCTCCTCCTCTTGTCTCCCCTCCCAGCAAAGGCACACAAATGGCACGCACAGGGATTGAGAATGGTTCTGAGGGGGAGCTGCTGACTTCACACGAAGCAGAATTAGTCACTGCCCTTCTAAGGTCACAGGGTTGACTTGTGTGTTTTCGCGATGCCCCAGACTAAATTCTATCGACAAAGCCTTGAGGTAGGATTAATAGTTAAGAACGTGTGTAGTGTGCATCCAGGTGAACGGTGGAGTTGTTGTGTATGGCACTTGGGCAATACAAGATTACTGAGCAGAGAGTAAGGACACCATTTATGTGAGTGAGGTATGGTTACATCTAGACATTTTATGCAATTGATCTGCAGTAAAGTCAGGCTTTGGGAGTAAGAGCCACTAGCAGCTGCACCTACTTGATTTTGCTGTTGTTCCTTGTGAAGAGACCATCACTAGCAGCGGGTCGATAATGGATCGAGTGTGTGTTGTAATGGTATTTGGCAGTGGCGTTTGATAGCATGTCGCCTCTAGGCCTTCGTTGATGTGGATCTTTTTAGAGTCCAAGGAGAGATGGCTGTCTTTGATCCTTAAAGTGGTCTGGACAGAAGCTCTGAGGTCCTTCTCTGAATATGCTCCTCGCTTTCATGTGTCACTTAAGTTTTCATTGCAGGAGGCACCAATTCTCACAGGGAAAGTGTAAGGGGCCAAGGGGTTCGCTTTAGGCAGTGGGGGTGCCTGGGAGTGAAACTCCTTCCAAGTGAGTTTTTTTTTTCCCCTTCATTGTGTCCATTACAGTGTCCCATGGACACCACTGTGAAGATGGTCACTTTGCTTGCCCCAGTGGTAACTGCATCTCCAGTGTGTGGCTATGTGATGGACAGAAAGACTGTGAAGATGGAGCAGATGAATACCAGTGTGGTAAGTTCATCTTCATAACCTTATGCCTTTCTCCTACTATAGTTTTCTGTGAGACCAGTTCACAGCTTTCAGTCTTATTCCATTTAACTTGTATTCATTGGCATGAAATTAGAATGGATGGAGGTACATCGGTTGTCTAGAAGGTTCAAAAACAACATTTGTTTGTTGATAATGTTGAAGATACAAAATATTCTTTTAAAATTCTGAGCATCGTGTGCAATGTAAAAAGCAAAAAAAAAAAAAAATTCTTTCATGTCTTACATTAAGGCTGACAAAAGTGAATCCATTTAGTCATGCAAAGACTTTTTTTTAAATTCTTCTGCTGAGCCGCACACTTTGCTTGCTTGCCTTAGGTGCTCCTGCAGGACCTTCGCATTTAAGAATTTTTGTGTTTTAATACTCTGCTCTGGGCATGTTTGTGCTAATTACATTTATCTTCTGTTGAGGAGACAGTCTAAGATTGAGATCCACTTTGTTATGTGACTTTCCATTGTTGCAAGGATAATTGCTGTATACTTGAGGAAAACATTTGTCCCCATTGTATGACCAGAGTAATTATCCTCCAGCTCGATGGTCTATTCCGGTTCAGTCTGACGTACGATATCCATCTCAAAGCCGTTAAGTGAAAAACCACACCCGCGTTTATTATGCAGGGAAGGGGATGTATTATCATTTTCTTCTGAACGCAACATCTAATTAGTCATGTTGTGTTTTTGATTACAATATGATTACATTATGCATTCATATGGCATTAAGTGGTAATGATACACTCCCACACTGTAAGTGCTGCTTAGTAGCTTAGAAGTGAAAGACACGTCGCTCTGGAAATTTGGGAAATTCTAGCCAGCTGATGATAGCGTGGTAGTTGGTGTGACTGGCAGTAACACTCTGCTTTGCATCACAAAATTAAACATTTTTTAATAACTTAAGTGTTCTGTAGGAGGTGACCATTTAGTTTCCTGCTACGGTACAAAAATGTAAAACGTAAATCACTTTGTGCGGTGCACAGAAGTAATGGCTTCGTGTTTGCTTTTTACTTATCGCAAAACATTTTGAAATGTGGTTGTCTGCACTAAATTTTCCCAGAAATGTATATCACGGGACTTCGATTTTGTGGTTTCAGGGAGAGGTATTGGCTCCGGGTTTCTTTAGATGTCTTCACAGGAGTTCTGTCCCAAAATGAAGGCAAAACATTGGTTTATTCCCTTCACTGAATCCATGCTAAATATTATACAGTCGCTGTGGAGTTAGTCTTTCTGAAGATAGGCTTAAAATGGAATGCGTCTGCGCTTGCTGTTGTTCCAAGTGTCAAAGTTAACACTACACATTGATGAAACGAGCAAAATGCTGAGAATAAATGAGTTCATCCCCCACTTTTCAAGCATCAGTTTCAAAGAACAGGGAAAAAGTACTGCAAGGAGATGCTCATAATCATGAGTCAGACCCAAGAAGAAGCCACAAAATACTTTGTAGGTATTTTTCAAAGGAGAACTGTCTCCAAAGGATCCCTCGGCCCAGGAGAGCATTAGCCTTCATGGAACGAGGGTTTTTGCTATATGTGCTAGCTTTTATGCATGCAGTGTAATGCATGTAATGCAGTGTCTGATCCCCTCCTCATTAGTAATGATAGTAATCGTAGTCATCATGAAAATGGTAAGACAAAAGGAACAGAAGAATTTAGAACCGCTTTAAGGAGAGTGACAACACTGAATAAGAACAAAACTCTACTTGAATATTCATTTCAGTATCTCAGGCTGTTTTATTCATCCAAAATTAATGACCACATCAGAAACTCCCCTTTTCTGCTGTTATGCATTTCCAGCAATGGCAAAACACAAAAGGCTTATGAATATGGCCATTCAAAGTTTTGAATAGAATACCTTTACCATTTGAAGAAGGATCATTCACTCCCATTAAATTTCCAGAATGTATTCTTTCCAAAGGACAAATTTGTATGGGATTTCCCATACCTCTGACTTAATTATCATATAAAAAAGGCCCTTGTTATTAGGAAATAACTAGCAATGAATAAAAATGTAAAAAGATTCTGCATGAAAATGTCATGCACTCCTCTACACCCAGAAGAAAATGTCAAAACTGATTGTGTGATATACGATTGTCTATTATGATATCAAGCCTTGGTAATTCCTTTCTCGAATTAAATGCGTACCACAGAACAGTACGACTCCAGAGGAGGTATTGTTAGGTCATCTGTGTGCTAAATTATACTCAACTGTCAAATGACTTTGATTTGAATGACTGAGAAAAAAAGCTTTCCAGGGATCCTTTGCAAAAGCACCCCCCCCTTCTTCTTTTTTCTCTTTCCTATTTGAAATAGCAGTTTGTGTACCTTGGAATATAAGCTATTTCCATTCTAATTGCTTTCCTTACATTATTTAGTTGTTCTCTGGCTTCTCCAAGGAGTGATTTTTAGCAGATGCATGCCTGCTTGTTTGAAGACTCCTTCACCAACATCAGACTGCTACTAAATTTGGCTTTGGCGTTCACAGTTTCAGATCCAGCTGAGCCTGTGTGTAGAGTGATAAGTTTAGAAATGAATGCAAGATTCACACATCAAACTCTGTTTCTGGTTTTGAGGTTCTGTCACCATAATTCTGGAAGTTAAATGAGCAATCAGTAGTTTGGAGGCTGAGTGTTTGGTGTTACTTTCACAGAGATCTTTATGGAAATGCCTGTACCCACGACACCCACCTCACCCGATTGTGGACAAACGTTGCTGTTTGCTGTGTACCAACTCAGGAGAGACGCATCCAGATGATAGTGTGAGGTTCATTAAAGCCAGAAATGGTCCCTTGGCATATATCATAGTTGGCCAACTAACGTCAGGGTTACGGGGCAAAATGCTTCTTGTAACTCTGCTTGTCAGCAAACTACGATAGGATGACATACCCTGTCGCGTGAGACGCTGTACCTGGTACCCCAGCCCCCACCCCATAATATTTTATTTATTTGCGGATTGCTGGCCCGTGCATCCGAGCACGCCGTAACGATTGTCGCTGTTGCAGGCGTCCTTCTTCTGGAGTCTCATGTCCTGGACCAGTTAGTGCCAGTGTGGCTTAGGCGGGACGCCTTAGTATGTTTTAGGTCTTCATTTGCAAGTAATTCATAGCCACTGGCATTTGTTTATCACACTCTCCTGCAAGCGATGCATGTATATGAGCTGTGCTGCCTGCACAGATACAGTTATTAATAGATGCACTGGTTTGGTTGTAGACATGATCATTGTTGACTATGTGCTTATGAATGCAGCTCCTAAAGTGAACTTTATGAATCTAAAAATGGCACCATTATTACAGTGCGCCATATTGTGCTAACTGGGAAATGACTGTAATAGAGAAATCTATATAAATAAAAAAAAGCCCAGTATATTTCCCCAGTATATCCATATCAGTAGTTTACTGTGGAGTGAGAACATCAGTGCTTGTGCTCCTCGGTGACCTTTCTGTGCTTTTACTTGCTGTACATTGTTCCTGGTGCATTTTTGGCAAATTCCCACTTATTTGCACTGGTATATTTCACAGATTGCTGATGCAACATCAGAAGTCATGTTCCATGTGTTCTTGCACTGGGAGGTTTTGATCAGCACCCATCGGCTGCTTGGAAACAAATGCGCAGCTCCATTGTTGCAAAATCAATGGGAAATGCGCAGATTTAAACATGTCGGGACTTTCTGATTCATTTGACACACTTTGCAACCTAATTGTTTTTCTCTGGCTCATGTAACGGAAAAAGATGCCCTTGAAGACGCAAATCCAGTGAAAGTTTCAAAGTGAAACTTTTTCCTGCCAGCTTCCATGTGTCTGAAGACGTCACTCTAGAGACTGAACATTTAAAATAATGGTGTTTTCACTAACACCAGAAACCTGAAAGAACAGTTAACACCTTTTTGACAGCTCATTCCCTTATAGACAGTGATTTAACCGACATCAAAAATTTGAGTTTTGTAAGAGAACGTGAGCAGGAGCTTTCTGACAAGCCCAGTTTCAAAAGCCATGTTGGTTTTCGGTTGTATAATGTAAGCTGTATGTATTCCATTGCTCATAGATTCCTCCTGCTTGTGGAACCAGTTTGCTTGTTCCAAGCACAAGTGCATCGCTAAGCAGTGGCTATGTGATGGTGAAGATGACTGCGGCGACGGCCTTGATGAGAGCAAGGAGATGTGCGGTCAGTAACATCCCTACTCTCGTAACTTCCACCTTCGTGTTGAATTAAACACGTTCTCCACAGATGTCGTACAGATGTTGTTCTGCGCTTCTCCAGTATTCCCTTGTGATGAAGGGACTATTTATGTTTCCAATTTGGCCAGCAGGATGAAATACATTAGCATTAAAAAGACAGAAATATTCATTAAATGGCTCCAGAATGAATTACGACATTGCTGTTAACAATTTATGGCTTGCTGGTGACAAATAGAGATGTGAACATTCCCTCAATTAAATTCTGTGCTTCAGTAGATCATTATGGAAGGTAACCGGGACATGCAGATCCAAGATGATGCCGCACATAATGAAAATTGTAATTTCCCTAATTAAAATAAACATTTGATTCTCACCTGTACTGAACTGTACCGAATTTTTCTCGGATATTGTACAGTTTCACTAAAGATTACTGTCGTCGGCGGTACAAATCCAGACTGTATTATTGCTCCGTTTAGGGGTAGGGGTTTGGTTTAAATCCTACACTTAGTAGGCTTTTCATGACCGAATCTGTGGATGAGTCTATTGCAGTTCGCGCAAATGAAATTCTTTTCTGTTTTGATTTGCTGTCTCGGTTTCTGAAATATTGTAGGAAGAAGGCAGTTTTTGAACAAATACAAACATGCCCACACGCACTCAAACAGCTCTTTTTATGCTGTCAGCCTAGGAAACGTTCGCCCGTTTTTCACTAGCTTGTATATCGTGCGCCTAATGAACGAGCACATGGGTTTCACATTCTGAGGTTTGATAAATGCATTCGATAGACTTGAGTCAATATGTAAAATAAACAAATAATAAATGCCCAAACTGCCTCTGTTTATTCATTTATTTATGTATTTATATATCCGTTTATTAATTTTTAAATATTCTGCTTTTTGTGGGTGACACAGTGGTGCAGCAGTAGTGCATTTGTCTCACAGCGCCTGAGCTTTCTGAGTGCAAATTTGCATCTGGCTCCATCTGTACAGAGTTTGTATGCTTGCACTGGTGTCCTCCCACAGTCTCTAGATGTGTTTTTGGTGGATTGGTGACTCTAAATTCGTTGTAGTGTATAAGTGCGTGTGGCTGTGTGAGTGGACGAGTTACTGATATCCCCCCCGCCAGTAGTAATAACCATGACTGTAGCAAATGCATTCCTTCCAGGCTCAGTGACCTGCACTCCTGGATTGTTCAGCTGCCCAGGGTCGTACGCCTGCGTGCCTCGGCGCTGGCTCTGCGATGGAGAGCGGGACTGTCCCGATGGCAGCGATGAGCTCTCTGCAGCTGGATGTGGTAACGCAAACAACTACTGCCCCTGCAGTGGATAAGTCGCGCGGCTCTTTTCACAGTCAAGGGTCTCCGCAGCACATTACACTTTATATCACGGCTGGATACAGTTCAACTTGCTGGTTTAAAAAAAAAAAAAAAAAAGTTATTCTCCATTAGGTGTGGGCAGTGTTTTTGCTAATCACTACATGTGGCAAATTGTCAAAAGTTTGGCAAATGCTGTTCCGAAATCAGCCGACAACTGAAAATTTCAATTCGTTTATGGAAAACTAAAGGAATTTTTCATATTGAATTTATATTGAATTTTTTTTTTTTGTAATGTTTTTACTCTTCAGTAATTCCAATCATATATGCTTATGTATTCTGCCAGATTCTGGTCTGTAAATTATTTTAAAAAGTAAGATTTCACAGTCATATTTTGAATAGCTGAAAATTATTTGTTAGTGTTTAACTGAAAAGTGAGAAAAGTGCTTGAATAGTCCAGCATTTCTTCCTTTGAGTCAAGGTGTCTTTCTAACCAAGTGTGAAGAATTTCACGCTTCATTTGCCAGAACTATGTTTAGCCTCCAGATTCTATTGCCAAGGCAGGACCTGTATAATCCAGTGGTGGCTCTAATAAATCACGCAGGATCCTTTGTTGATTTATTTCAGCTTAAGGTGTAAAGGGTCCCGAAGCAGAAGTTAGACCCATTGGTTGCTGTGGATATTTGCTTAATGGCCAATTCTCAACTCTCCACAGCTCCCAATAACACATGTGAGGAGAACTCATTCCGGTGCCATAACAAGGCCTGCATCCCCAAGCATTTTGTTTGTGACCATGACGACGACTGTGGTGACGGCTCAGACGAGTCCCCCGAATGTGGTAAGTGGCTCTCTGTTCCCCTGCTGTTCTTCATGGGCGTCTTGGCAAACGTGCGTGTCTTGCTCTTGCTAGGTTAAAAATCCCCGCATTACCACATATCTATTACCATGCTTACAGTAACCATGCTGTCACAAGTGTGCCATCACACATAATGTAATGTTACTCTGCAGATGCTGTGTTCCCAAGTGGCTCCGTTTGATGACGAATATTTGCTACATTTAGACTAGAATTCTGAAAACCTACAGTATGATTATTTAATTTACCTGTTGTTTAGCCCTGAGCTGTGCTTCATGTTGTTTACTTCCTTTGCTATGTGTTAAACAGTCTTTTAAACAGTCACTAGGAAATACAGCTGAGCATTTAATGTTGGGAAGAACGTTCATATGTATTGCACAGGTGCATTTTTAATGCGAGTGTTGATTGAATAGAAACTATAGCTGCCTTTATACGTTTGAAGGCTCCTCAGAGTCAGGGACCTTTTCCTTTTCAAAGTATCACCCTCTACGCTGTTTACACATCTTGTAGCGTTCTAAAAACGTGCCGCTAAAGAAAGATTAATTGCTGTCACTGTCACAAAAATAAAAAGTTGAAATTTTAGACCTGACAATTCAAGGACTAAACAAAAATTGGTCTTACAAGTTGTGTAGAACCATAAAACTTCTTCAGCTACCACACTGGAAGCACAGGACAGATACATTACAGTCCATCTCAAATCACTACTTTTTACCAAAGTAGTCTGAAAAGAAAGTCCATCTTTGCCTTATTCTAAAGAGTTTTATTTTTATTTTTTCCCCCCACTTGATACTTTGTGAAGCACATATGTGAAATACAAACATGTGTCCAAGGTCATATGATTAAAACTGCTGTGTAAATCATTTTCAGTTGTACAGTTTACAAAACAAACTTTTTAAACTGCCTCGGACGAAAGCATAAAATAAATATAAAATTAGGCACTGTTTCAGGCCTAAAACAGTGTGATCAGCATAGTGGCCTTCATGGTCCCAATGACTTTTCTAGCTTGAACTTGAGGCAGGTGGTAAAGGGCAGAAACTGGGGCAGTTTTTAGGAAGCTGCCCACGTGATCATAAAGTTACCATTTCAAGCCCCCTGCCGAGATCCCTGCTGTTGTTCCCTCAAGGAAGGTAACTTAAACTGAATGGCTCCAGTAAACACGCCAGCTGTGTAAATGAGCCAAATGCAAAATTTACTTTAGATGAATGTCCCTGGTGGGTTGTCGATAACTGCCCTGTGTTGTGCTCAGCATACCGGTCCTGCAGCGAGGGGGAGTTCCGCTGTGCGGATGGCAGGTGCCTGCTGAGTGCACAGTGGGAGTGCGACGGCCACCCTGACTGCCTGGACCACTCTGATGAACTGCCATGGAACCCCAAGTGCTCAGCAGCAGGCAAGGCCTTGGTGGAGACCTTGGTGTGCCTGGATGATGGACTTTAGTTTGGTTTGCTCAACAGTGCCTTCACCCTTTCACCCTCCCACCTCTCTCTCTCTCTCTCTCTCTCTCTCTCTCTCTCTCTCACTTTTCCCATGCACTCTTGCATGAAAACCATTCAATAAACCTTAAACATTACATACGCATTATAAGGTAACTTATAATGTAATCCTAAAGTAATATATTAAATGACTCCATCCAGTGATTTTATTTAAGAATGCTTAATAATTAAAAAACAAAAAGAACCTTGTGTATAGGCATATGTCTGTAGGCCAAATCTTTACACAGAAAAAGGCTTTAACTACATCAGATCCTTTTCAGTCTCTCTCAACGCTGCCTGTTATAAAAGGAGCCTGAAGGCAGCTATGCTTTGATTATATTAACATGGTGTGTTGAGCTTGTGTGTCCTATGGCATAATTCGACTAACCTGGCTTTCTCCCTGGCCTTCCCCTGCTTTTAGAGAGCCTCTGTAATGGCTCCTTCTTCATGTGTGCTAACGGGAGATGCATCTCCGCGGGAAGCGTCTGTGACGGAAAGGAGGACTGCGGAGACAGTTCGGATGAGCGCGGCTGCCACGTGAACGAGTGCCTCAACCGGCGTGTGAGTGGCTGCTCACAGGACTGCCAGGATCTGTCGGTCGGATACAAGGTTTGAGCCAAGGTCTTTCCTTCAGATTGTTGACCGGCTTGTTCACCTTGCTCATCGACCATGCATTTTGATCATGCCACTAGCCAAAATGAAAACATTTTTGCTCTGAAAAGCTAGCACCGGCATGTCAGTAGTTTGGTGTACACTCTGGGTACTGAGCATGCATTTTGTCCCCCCCCCCATTGAAGAGTTATTTCAACAATTCATAGAATCACTCAGAATGTGTCCCGGTTTTTGATTTTTGATATTTTACATTCGATAGCTGAGTTGCCCAGTGAAATATAAATCACTGTATTAGAACACCGTGTTATCTTTAACGTCAGTGTTCTGCCCCGCCATTATCCATTCCCTCGCAATAGTTCGGGTCCGTGTTCTTTTTGGGGGTAGAAGACAAAGAATAAAAAAATTCTGGTATGCATGACATCTTATACATCACAAAACTTTATTGTCCTTAAACTTATTTAATTCAGTACATTAGTGCGTGGGGGGTTGTTTTTGGGGGAGGGGTGTGTGTGTGCGTGAGCAAGTTATATGTGACTTGAGGTAGGTGGGGCAACCACACACAGTACTCATGTAAAAGTACATTTACGTTCAGTAGACAATTGCTCAAGTAAAAATATGTATAAAGACACTTGTGAAAGTAAAAAAAAAAAGTTTAAACTTCTGAATTTTGATTCGATTGAAGCTTTTTAATGTGCTAAACCAACACCTATACAGACTCACCTTTTCAATAAATTAATTCAGCTGTGCAAATAAAATTAGACACTGTCAGTTAAATTAGATTAATAAAATCAATACAAAACAAATGGAATGCCAACTTTTTCAAGGTATTATGAATCATGTTTTAACTCACTCTTTTGTCTAAGGTGGCAGGTAATTTTGGGTTTTGATACTAAGCTGCTTATAATGACTTATCAATTTGTACAGCGGGGTGTCTGTAATGGAGCAATTCAGAGAAACTAACTTGATCAAGTTACTTATTGAACTCGTTCATCTTCAACGAATGAGCCGCCTTCGAATCAAGGTGGAACAGAACTCAGGGTCTGCCTCTCACTGGTCTCACTGCTAACAAACTTGACCCGAATTCAGCAACAGAAGTGAAGGTATATTTTTAATGGTTCACCATAATTGAGGCTGTGACTGACAGCCTTCTACAGCCGGTAAAATCCATAGAAGATGCAACGGCTTGTAACATCGACTTGGTTTTGAGGAATGAACGTTAAATCATTACATATACAGTAGTGTGCAAAAGTCTTAGGCACCTGTGGGGAAAAATGCTATAAAGCGAGGACAGTTCCAAAAATAATGCCATGAATACTTGTTAATTAATAAACCTTCTAAAAAGTGCAGTAGACAAAAAAAAATCTCAATCAGATCAATATTTGGTGGGACCACCCTTTGCCTTTAAAACAGCATCAATTCTCTTATGCAAACTTGCATGCAGTTTAAGGTAGAGGTTGGTAGGTTCTTCCAAACATTTTGAGGAACTGGCCACAGTTCTGCAGACTTTGACTGTCTCTGCATGTCCTCCCAGACAGACTTGATCATGTTGCGATCAGGGCTCTGCGGGGACCGTACCATCTGTTACAGGATTCCTTCTTTTAGCTGACGATAGTTTTCTATGACTGAGATTGGGTGTTTGAGGTCATTCTCAGGCTGCAGAATGAATTTGGGACCAATCAGAAACCTCCTTGATGGTAGATAAGAATCTACCTGTACTTCTCAACAGACATTGAAGTTGCATGCCTAAGACTTTTGCACAGTACTGTATATTAAAAAAAAATCAAATGTAATGAGTGCTACTTTAGGAATTACAGGTTCTCCAAAAAAAACCTAACTACAGGTAACTGAGTAAACGTAACTTGACGGGAGATGGCTACCCACCTCTGCACAGATTAAAACAAAGTAGGTGTTTTCCCAGCCAGCCTGTGACGTGTTCGGGGTGTTTCGGTGTCTCCATCTGCTAGGGCCTGGCTGAGATAACAGTGTCAGTGTGCTGGTGTAAGGCAGAGTTTATGGAGTCTGAGAGATGAGGAGGACAGCTGTCAAATGAAATGAGCGGCTGCTGGAATAGAAGGGGCTGCTGCCTTCCAGGGGCTTCTCAGGAGCTGTTTAGGGCCGACGATTGGGGGATGGGGTTTGTATTCAGGCCCCACATGTCAGATTTGAGCACCTCCTCTTTCTGAGCTGTCAGAAAGGAGTGGAATGGCATCAATCAGTGCCCGGGCTGCCACCAACCCCCTGTCGGCATTGCTGGCTGTCTGCCCTCACAAAACTGTATCCGAGGGGGATGTACGTGTAGCTTTAATGGCATGATGCTGCCAAAAGCAGGTGAACGTGTAGTTATTCTTATCTCACACGGGAGGGTGACTCTAAAGGAGGTGATCTGGAGTGCAAATTAAAACAGAGCTCTCATAATTTACGTCAAATCATTTAACAGGCATTGTCATCAGTCCTCGACATATTTTGCAGTTTGTAAATATAGTGTCCCGTAAAATTATTTTCAGGTCTCCAACCAAAGTCTGACGTCAGACAAAGGGTACCTCACTGAACAAATAACCCCTTTCTTAAAATAACCTATTTCATTTACAGTCTCTGGGGCAAATACTTTTCCTTACATAAAGTTCAGCACCTACTTTGCCCAGCTGTTATGTGTTTCTTTCCCTTAACATTTGTTTAAGTATTTATCATTGTCAATTACTTGAAGGTGTCTAAAACAAATGCCGGGGGGATTATAGCAAAGAGTTTATAAGGATACAACTTAAGTTAAATGTAGCTTTAAGTTTTTTCATTTCTATTTCACCCTGTATGTGTTTTAAGGGTTATTTCATGTGCGGAATGCCTCGAGATTTGTGGTACGCGGTCCGGTTGTAGATGAGACGAACAGCTCTAAGTGACTTTTTAAAGAATACCCTGCCAAGCACGCTGATGCTGTAAACACACACTGACTGTAGGAGTAAGTAAAAGACACAAGATGCAGCCATTTTGCTTCAATATAACTGTCAGTGTAAATAAAAGGTGAATGTAAATAGGCAAAACTGAAAGGAACCAATATGTCTGTTTGTGAATCTAGTGCAAGTGCTGGCCAGGGTTCCGGCTGAAAAACGACGGGAAAACGTGTGTGGACGTTGACGAGTGCTCGTCCACCCTGCCTTGCAGCCAGCATTGTGTCAACACATATGGATCGTATAAGTGTTTGTGCACAGACGGCTACGAAGCCCCGGCCAGCAACCCGCGTGGCTGCAAATCTCTTTCAGGTATTTTTCTGCAAACCTGTCATGTCTGCCACAGCTGCTTGGATTTTCTTTTCTCCTCGGCATGTGTATAAAATGTATGGTTGTGTATAAGACATGGTAACGGTGTTCTTTCCATTGCACCTCCAGCCGAAGAGCCTTTTTTAATACTCTCCGACCACCACGAAATCAGGAAAATCAGTGTCGATGGCTCCAACTACACACTTTTGAAACAGGTAACGTTTGTCATCAGCCGAAGCCTTAGAATGCGTGTTTTATTTTCACAGTGTCACATTTAAATAATTCTTTTATGGAAAAAACTGCAAAGCATCTACAGATACACGAAACGCACACATCTCTGCTTTCCTTGCCCAAGAAGCACTTAAAATGTGCTTATGCAGTCAGCAGTGTAGTTTGGCACAGAGAGTCTGTAAAAGCCTCTAAAGAGGAAAAAATATGTTAATGATTACACATCCATCAGTCTTGGTGTTTCATCGTACAAAATGAAACCTTATAATTATGTTATCATTATGGAAACCCAAGGTACTACAGGTATTGCCCTTCAACTTGATTCCTTGCATAATGTTGTATAAACCATGTATCAGCAGTAGCTTCAAGGCTCAGTTGTTGTCTAGGCAAACAGGCACTTGGTAAAGCTAGTAAATCCGCTGATTGATAAATAAGTAAACGTGTGACTTTCCATAAATTTCCTAATTTAACCACTGGAGAAATTCTTTAATACTTTTCTGATGAGTTATGTATGATTCTTTCAAGAAACTGCAGTTTTGTTGAGCATTCTTTTTGCTCTCTGTGTTCTTTTGGTGTTTTTTAATACATATTTTTGCCCATATTGCCGTTGATGTTGTCGTTGTTATTATGACTAGATGCTAATATCAGTATGATTTACATATTTTGCCATTTGAAAAACACTTTTACTACCAAATTCATGGCTAACTCTTTTTCTGTAATTGTACAGGAAGGCTTTTTTGGCTACAGGTTTGGGTCTCTAATCACTACGCCACCTTCTGGCTAGTTGCTCCGCTTTTCTCAACAGTATTGTGACATAACGTTTCTCCTGATGTGGTCAGACCTTTTACTGCCAGATTCCAGCAGCGGCAAAGGAACAAAATGGCACCAAAAAGAATGCAAACTGTCACTGGCAGCAGTCCCCTTGAAAACCCCAACAAAAGAACCGTTTGCTGTTTCTCCGAATTCATAAATCATTGCTGTTGCGCTTAAACAAAGACACTGTGTGATTTTCATTTCATGCGGACAAAACGGTGCACATTTTGAACACGTTTTAAGGCCTTCGGGTATGGCGTTATCGAATCTGGGTTTATTAAGGACAAAACCGGAAGCAATTTAGTGGGAACAGGGAATGATATTGCGCTGCTGGCTGCTTTGGTAATGCTTGGGAATTTGTACTGCGGGGGAATTAATTGTTGTGCCAGTGTGCAATGTAGATTGCCAGCTCTTTTATTTATACTGAGTTAAGATGCCTTCACCAAAGCAGCTCTCGAGGGGTGCCAAACCACCCTGCTTTGTCTAGACGTGCTGTGTGCTTGTCTACCAGGAATACTTGGAGCACAAAAAAGGTTTTTTTTTTTTTTTTTTTTTTTTTAATTAAGCCACCCTGCCTGGGTTTAACCTGACTGGCAACTTTCCAGTCCATCTACATGCAGGATTTTGGGATCAGGGGCCTTGCTGTTAGGCTGTAAGACCGGAAGCCCATTGCTTGGAGACAGCAGCATATCCAGTATGTTCCGTTAGACTCTCAGCCCATTCAAAACCCCAGCCCCCACCAGAGCCTGGCTGCTCCTCGCCTGCCACCTTTCCTTTGCAGCGCGAAAGCTATTATTTATTGGAGAACGGCCCGCGAAATTTGTCTTTGCTTTCAGGTTTTGCATGAGATTAAAGAACTGCTAATGTGTGTCTGAGTCAGGAGGGGCTAATGCTCTTCAAATAACTAATGAACAATAGGACAGAATTCTGTTTGGGTGGATCCGAATGCGACGTGCTGAAAAATGTTCGCTTTAAGTCTCTCTTCACTGAGCAGTATTGTCAGCAATCTCTCACTTTAATCTCCCTCAGAATTAATGAACGCATAATGAGGAATGTTGCTTACAGTTGTGCCTAAATGATCCACTTTGATATGCGCCTTGTACTGTGCTGCCTTAGGGCACTGAAATTACACTAGAACATGTTTGAAGTAGATGATCTGTAATTAAGTTAATCAATCACATTAGGAGAGATATCATCTTATTGTGAATTTCCGCACAGTGCTCCCTCCACAATATGGAAGCCCCATCACAAAAGAGCACTTTCTATTCCTGCCACAAATGCAGACTGTTTGGATTTAAACACAACATGGCCAATCCTGTTTTTTTTTTTTTTTTTTTTTAAAGAATCTCTAGCTGTTCTGATTTCCAAGTTACTCCATACCTGATTAAAAAGTCATTACTGCGATGGAACTGTAACTCGTTTCCGCTCTATGTGCTCAGCATGAATTTTTCACAAAATAGAAGCTAATTTAAAAAAAAAAAAAAAAAAGGTGGATTTCAGCTCTCAAGGTGTGGCGTTGTTAAACACTGATTCAAAAGGTTCAGTTTGACCTTATAGGTCTGATTCTCCAGCAGTGAGAAGAAAGGTCCTTCAGCACAACAGGGGAGCCACACCTGCTTGCTGGCACAGCACCAAACATCTTACTATTCCAGGAGTAAATGCTCCAGAAGGACCTTTTAGCATCTGTCTCACTTGTTTGTCTAGTGAAGACATCAGGCCATGTTCTGCCTGTTGCTCTCCATTCTGACATATCTAACTGCCTGCACTAAGTTTTCAGAAGTGTCCCCTACTGCACCTGTGAATGTCCTTATGGGATGTACATCTGTATAAGTGTTCGCTGTTGTTTTGCTCATCCTGCTGTACCTTTTTGCTTTGTTTCAATGTGGCCAAAGGCATCCATTTGGTGGAGTTAAGTATGAATGTCTAAAAAAATCAGATAACTAAAAATATTTACCAAAAAACATTATATATTGAAAAAAAGAATATCTGTGTACATTTATTTAATACATCTCAAGTTCACACTTTTCCTCTTTTTTAAAAAAGAGCACACTGATTGAATTCACAAAATTCCTTCAAATTGTTGCTTTTTGCAGCCTTAGCATATGTCCAATATTTGTACTGCATTCAGTGGAAAAATTGTAACGTAAATGTGTCAAGTATCATTGATGTTAAATGCTGATGAAGTTGCTAATGCTTCCTTCCTTTCCTCCACAGGGCCTCAATAACATTATCGCAACAGACTTTGACTACAGGAAGGAGTTTATATACTGGGTTGACTCCAGCAGACCCAGTGGACGCAGGATAAATAGAATGCGGCTGAATGGCAGTGACCTCAAGGTACAATGGGAGCTTATGTCTGAAGGAGGGATGGCTAAGGGTGCAGTGAGATGGGTTGTAACAGGTGCAAAGACATAGTAAATCAGTCCTCTTTGCTCTTCTACCTTCCTACGTTCTCTTCTTTCAGACAGCTGGATTACGCTGTAGAATGTACTACTGGGAATTACACTGGCTGTTAAAAACTTTAATTGAACATATGTCTGCCTAACATTTCGATGCTCTGAATGGCCTGGTCCTTAAGTGTCAATGGGTGCAGTGCGTGTGAGGGCACATTATATCACAGTATGCTCCATTTTTTGTAATAAATTGCAAGGAAGTAAGTGAGTGACAGATGGCAGGACCTCACCGAATGCGCTTGAATTTTGTGCAAGTCGTGTTTATACTACTTGAAAGGTTTTAGTTGCAAGAAACTTGCACTGAGTGCAGTAATGGTGTCATATTTAAGTATGGACGTATTGGCGGTCCTGCTTGTAATCATACATGGAAGTGACTGCATTTTTCCTCTGTTTTGCTTTGTTCCATTTTCCTGGTGCTATGCTTGGGTTGAATAACAGTACGGCGTTGGCAAATTATTCCGACAAGCGAGGAAGTTGTGCCTTATCCCTTACTCCACGATTACACCTGGGCAAGCTCCCCCAATGGAGCAACCCCTGTCATCCGACCTCTTATAGGCGGCAGAGTAGCTCATTAAGCTTCCATTAATCTCAGAAACCCTTTTTCTGATTTATGAGGATTGGGCAGTGAAAGCTAAATTATTTCTGCATGAATAAATTTCCCCCTATTCTACCTGTAGCTAAGAGGCCAGCGTTATACATTTTAGCAGGAAGTTCCTCCACAGTGTAACAGGATTGTTATGTAAGTGAATACCACTGAAAAAATAGCTTAACACTCATCTCTGCGTATCAAAGTTTTGAGGACAGATCATTCACAGGGTCATTGGTAATGCAGATCATTTAAATACTTACCTGCGTTTTTGAAGCACTTTCTGGCAATCACTTTGCGCACGCGGTGCACGTGCTACAGCAGCCCAGCCAAAGTCCTCACCTCAATCCCACTGAGAATCTGTGGCACAGTTTGAAAACTGCAGTCCACAAGTGTCCTGCAACCAACCTGAACAACCCACTGCAAATTTGACAAGATGAATGGGGGGGAAGGTCCCAAATTGTGTGGAAAATGGAAACATGCTTACCCCAAAAGGCTTCGTGCTGTTATTGCAGGGGGGAAAAAAAAAGTCGCTTTACCAAATATGTGTGGGGTTTGAATATTTATGCAAAAGGCACTTTTTTTTCTTTGAAATATCTGCAGACAACTTATTTAGGCTCTGACAATTCAGTGGTAGAACATATGAGTTAACAATAAAAATGCTGACCTAGAAAATATGTGTAAGTATAATTTGCTATCCAGGCAATACTGATAACTTTGAATAATCTTTCAAGGCACTGTAGCATATTGATACATTTGCAGGTATCAATTACAGTAAATCCAAATTAATAAATATGTATGAAGCCTTCTTGTACTGCAGTGGTCAAAATGTATGTTTTACACCACACACGGGAATGCTTGTTCATGCCCCGAGCCTTCTGCTTCCAAAGACCTCTGGGACAGGTATGAGAAGGTCAGCTCCTGTCAGGAAACTTCCATCTTAACTACATTTCTGTCTCAGTCTTTAATACTGCTGAGATCTCTAAGCTGCCTTAGACAGATTACTCAAGGCTGATGCAAAACTTTGCTCCACCATTTCACTTAATTATAAATTTCCTGAATATTTCATGTTTAATGGTAATACTGACTGTTAGCACCAGATTGTGCTGAGCATCATTTTGATGAAGTGCAGTTTTGAAGGCCTAGTTTTATCTACCAGCTGGTATGTTCTTTGTTAATGTTTTTTTTTTTCCTGTTTATCAAAAAGGTTGCAAGAAATTATGTCCACATTAGATTATTTTTTTCTACTTTTTTATTGTTTATGCTCTCCCACACCTTTATTTTTATCACTAATTAAAAGATTTTCAGTTTATGGCAGTTTCCTTTTAAATGTTTCACCAATTAAAATTTTGCTGCCTCCGACCACAGTGTGTTCGTACAGTGGAGTCTCACTTTACGATTCATCTAGTCATATGTCAACTAGGAACCATCTTATGTATAGCAACGCATTTTTTGTCATAGATGAATTGCGCTGATACGAATTAGGGTTGGAATTTGAAGTCATATAGACAAATGAGTTTATTTTATAGAGGTTTACACCTCTATAAAATTATCATTATTTGATGATGTCCAGGTTGCAAAGGCAGGGAAAGGTGGAGTAAAGGAGTATGGCTTGCTTGTTTTGCCATGTGGTTTTTTTTACATAGATCTCCTCCTTAACCCCACAGGTAATTCACCGAACTGCAGTTCCAAGCACACTGGCCGTGGACTGGATTGGGAAGAACCTGTACTGGTGTGACATAGGGAGGAGGACCCTGGAGGTGTCCAAGGTCAATGGCCTCTATCCCACTGTACTCCTGAATTCAGGGTTGCAAAACCCCACAGACCTGGCTCTGGATGCCCAGACTGGGTATGCGCTACAACTAGTCATCTAATACTAACGATCAAAAAGCATAATAACAAATACATACCTTTATTTACATGCTTGGTCATTTCTGTAAAAGTCTTGGGTACAACTATAAAAAAATGGCCCATAAACCTGCTCCTGTACAAGTCCAAGATGCTGTGCAAGAACAATATTCTTATAAGCATAAAGCACAGGCTTTTATTATTATTATTATTATTATTATTATTATATAGAAATTTCAGAATATATATGGGTCAAAGAAATGCAATTACATTTTATATTCCTAAATAAACTTAGAAATGTATTGCCAAAATTTGGTAATTTAGGTGTTTGAAACATGTGGTGTGGATGTGGGTAACCAAATTCCATATAAGCTTATTCTGATAATTCAGAATCTCAAATGATTCCAAACTTTTTGTTCAAAATTTGAACAAGGCAGAAAAATCACACATCAATCAAAAAGACAGATTGGTTACAAAAATACATCTAAGCTTTTATATGCGTGCACTGAATTATGATTGAGAAATTAAGTCTGCTAAGTTTGTCAAAGTAAAACAATAATCTTTTACAGATCTTATGGGCTTACAAATTCAGCTGAAAAATGTAAGTGGTTTTTGCTGCTGAACGCTGGGTGTGAAAAGGCTCAAGGGACCTTCTGTGAATTCTTGAAAGACAGGAAAAATTAGACATCAAAACCTTGTTTTTTTGCTTGAAGTTTTTTTTTTTTTTTGAGAGCAAGTGAAATGGTTTTCAGGCTCCCCACTCTTTCACTGTGAAGTCTGTCAAAGTCTAAAGTTGAAAAATATACAAAAATCAGTGCTGAATGACAAGTGGTCAAGCAAAAAATTATATATACATGATGAATATGGGGGAAAAAAATAGGCATAGCATTAAGGAAGGGTGACACAGAGGCTCACTGAGGAGCTTTTTCTGTACAGTGCTGTTCAGGTGTGGATTTGAATTCAGCTCAATCTGTGCAGTTTGCATGTTCGCCCAGTATCTGCGTGGGTTCTCCTCCCACAGTCCCCTGACCAGCATGAAACAGTTAATAATAATAAATAATGGATGGAATATTATGGAAACATAAATACTTTATGGATTTTTAGCTTTGTTTAATTGTTTAAGATAATTTAAAAACATTATTAATTCTGCTTCTCAAAAAATAACCATCCAGCTGTCTCTGTTGTTAGTCTTATGAAGGTTGTGAAGTCACTGCTGGTTCCCTTGTAGTGCTCTTCTGATTGAGCTGTGTCGGCGAGAGTCACCTAATTCACTGCTTTCTGTGCATAAATCTTATCTATCTTATCATATTCTGCGACAGATAGCGCAGTACAACACGTTAGTTAAAAATATTACATTTAAATTAAGCTTTTGATTTTTTCTTTCTCCGTGTCCAGACACCCCATTCCCTTGGTAAAATCGATGATGATGTATATCGTGAAGTTCCACGTAATGGGATACCATTTATTTTGTTGCACGTCTACTCCGCTGTACTTGAATACAGTAGGTCTATAATGGAATATACCATAAGCGGTTGTTTTTGCTGATGAGGTCTCATACTGTTGCGCTTATAGCATGATGGGATTTCTTTCAATGTCTGCGGTTATTGCAGGCCAGAGCACAATTCCTGCCTAACAGCCTGGAACGCTGTGCTAGCTGAATTTATTCTGAATGGCATTCTGGGAAGCCTAAATCCCCCAAAAGGTCTGCTGAATTTTATCAGCATGGATGATCTGTGATCCAGTGAGATCTACCAGAAAGAACTCTTGACATTTTCTGTGGAAAAAATGCGTGGAATTTGGCATTTTTGCCACGACCATGGCTCTCGTGGGTCATGCTTTGCACCTTTATTTAGGTCTTTCCGGTCAAAGTATAACCCTATGTTATCATAGGTACTGCAGATTTCTGTCGGGGATGGCACCCTTTCTGTTGGCTTTGACAATAGAATGACGGAGTCATAACTTAATATTTTCTCCTTCTCTACAGGTTAAATTTTGGTGTCTGGCTTCACAAGTGTACCTGGCAGCCTTTTCCTTTCAGGAAATGTGCCCCTACTTTCATAACACCTATAATCTGAATATTTAATGCAATTTAAATAATCATGTTCAAGTTTAAAGTTAGAGAGTGGCTATACATTTCTTTCCACACCTTCAGCTTGAGGGTATGAACTGCCCAGCTAAGTGGCAAGTTCTGAAGATATGCAGGGTGATTCAAAAACAATTTGAACACTTAACATGCGCATGTAGTCTAAAAAAAGTTGTTCAATATGTCTCAGATTTTTTGTAATCTTAAGAACACTCAGTATACCACATGTTCTTATGATACTTATTGATGAAAGTGTTCGATTCTTTTGGAATCACTCTGTATTTCCTCTAACAAATATATTGGCATATCAGCCATGTCAGTCACCTTTCTGCCAAAAGCAATAACATTAGCTCTTTGTCATGTGTTGAGTTTGTCTCCATCTCTCAGTTTTGGAAGTGTGTTAGCGGATATAATGTTTTTTAAACTGTTGAGAGTCAGTCCCTTGTCACATGTGTAACTTCCACATCAAATAAGATGTCATGGCTGCTGAGTCTTTGCACTGGATTGATGTCTTATATACCACATACTAAAAAGTTAACTGTTCTGTTGTGTGTTTTGAGTGCTGCACTTGGAAAGTTTTGTTAACTATAATACCAACTATTAAAAATGATCACCCGTGTTTGCCAGTGATGAGTGTATATACTCAAGTGAGCAAACCATTGTACAGATAGGAATAAAGCAGCTATTAAAAATGAAACTTTGGCTTGAGTATTAATGAAAAACTGACTGGTACTCTTTTCTGACTACATGTTTTCAACAACATGACTAAGTATTGAGAGGCTTGGATGGAGAATGGTTAGGGCATAATCCTATAGATTTTGTCTTGTCTGAGATGCGATCATATTTATGCTGTTACCAGTGCTGGTGCAATAATAATGTAACTTGGTGCAAGTGTTTTCAAACACTCTTTGCCACACCAGGTACCTCTTCTGGATTGACTGCTGTGAGTACCCCCATATTGGGAGAATCGGTATGGACGGCAGCAACCATGTAGTGATTGTTGACTCGGAAATCTACAGCCCGACAGCCTTAACCATCGACTTCACAAACAAAAGGCTCTACTGGGCTGACGAGAACCACATCTTATTTGCGAACATGGATGGCTCTCAAAGACACAAGGGTAAGCAGCAAGGCACTTCAATTATCCATTGCAAAGGGCCCTGTGGACGTGTCTGTTAAAATATGTAAGTCAATAAGCTCTTTGTGCTTGTGTAACTAAATCCCATGGCAGCTGGTGTGTGCTGGTTCCTGGTGTTTCCTTGTATATCCAAATTGTAGCAAACCTTGCTGGGCTTCATTTCTGAGAAGGAGAGCAGATGACAGCCATGACAATTATAGCCTCCATCTCCTCCTCACTAAATCTCTGCCTGCTTCATTTATGAGGACCTTGAGTCATTTAAACGTATGTACGGTGTTCCCACCGTTCTCAAAAATTTATTTTGAGGTGCATCAGAAGTTGTACAATTGTGTTCTGAATGGAATTCTGCCGCATACTGATTAAAAGAGCCGAATTCATTCTGAACACCTCACGTTACTTTTTTTACAACATGAGAGAGTACTTTGCTTGAGGCATAGTTGTGATTATGCTTGTGGCACACAAAATTAATGCTCAAGTTCTAAATTGAAGTTAATGATAATTGACTAAATCTGTTATTCCGCTGCATAGTGTTTTTTATTCCCTTTTCTCTGCCTTTTCTTTTGGCATCAGATTTATTAGCGTTCAGAAATGGTTTCCTGTTTGTTGTACTCTTTGGGAAACATTAAGGGTGAAGATCAGATTCCAACCAAAAACTTTTCAATTCCAAGATTGCCTGCAGGTTTCATTCTTCTTTTTGTTGATTGTAATTTGTTTGACATTTTCGTCTTTAATTTATTCAACACATGGAGTAAGGTGCTCATTAAAAATAGTTTATTTCCCTTCTCGAACTAGGTACGGATAATAGTCGCTCCAAAATTGCTCTATTTGTCACTTTTCTCTTTTATAGCTAAGCAATAGCTACGAAAGGAAAGAGGAAAAACAAAATCCTTTCATATGGTCATGCAGTTATTTGCTGGGCCTTGTTTGACAATTTGTTGCACTTGTCATTCTGTAGTTTCCTGGGATCATATCTGTCACGTTTCTATTCCAGTGCCAAACGGAGAGGTCCGCAGTGTGATGGGACTGACGCTATTCGAGGACTACATCTATTGGACTGACGGGAAATCCAAATCCCTGAACCGCGCTCATAAAACCTCAGGTGACCAGAGAGAAGAGCTTCTGAGCTCCTGGCAGGCCATCACAGGAGTAAAGGTGTACCACCCTTTCCGACAGCCCGATGGTAATTACCTCAGCGCCATCTGTCTTTTCCAAAGTACCGCTAAAGTGAGATGGCAAGGATCACGCTGGAGAGAGGTTTGTGTCATTGTGCTCTCTCCTCTCCATGTGTTCAGTACCCAAGCATCAGTGTCAGGTGAACAACGGGGGCTGTAGCCACCTATGCCTCCTCTCCCCGGGCAGTAGCTACAAGTGTACCTGCCCTGCAAACTTTTACCTTGCCTCTGACGGCAAGACCTGCCTGTCCAACTGCACGGCCAGTCAGGTGAGGTCCTGCACGTGGAACACTAGTAATGTGGGAAACCTAACGTCGTGACGTGATTAAAGTGACGCCTTCGGTGTCGAACATCAAATCTGAAAACAGGCCTGCGGCTTATATGCGAGAGCCTTGTGGCCCTCTGAAATCAGTTTCTCCGTGGATACGTCTTGGTACAATGTGTTAGCTGGAACAGGTCAGACCTTGCCTTACCCAGCTCGTACTCTTTCGCAGTTTCGCTGTGGGACCGACGAGTGCATTCCCTTCTGGTGGAAGTGCGATACCGTGGATGACTGTGGCGATGGATCCGACGAGCCTGCGGACTGTCGTGAGTGTCGGACTGTAGCAACTGCACACACCCTTTCAAATTGTTTTGGATCCTGCTTTGCGCAGATGTTAAAGTGACTTGATTCGCACAATGTTGCTCTGGAGAATTAAGAGAGAGTCCACTGTACGTTTATTTTGGAATTATAGAGACAGTAACCTAACGCACTTGAATGTCATTTTGGCAAAAAGGGCCTGTAAAATGTATAAATGTAAATGCTGGTTAATAAAAAGTAAGTGCACATACAGAATGTACTTAACTAGTAAAAAGCTAGCCCGTGTTTTGGCTTTTAAAACAAATTAAGTTGCAGTGTTGAAGAGATTATGAAATTCGGATGTTTATGCAGTCCATAAACCTCTGTCCTCACAATATAATTAAATCTTCAGTTGAAAATCATTTGGAGATGGTTAAGAGATGAGTTCAAGGTTTGAATCTCAGTTCAAGTCCATAATTTCAAAGTTGCAGGAAGGATTCAAAAACAGACTAATGGTTTGGGTTTTGTGTCTATTTTCTTTTAAAGTGTACAAGTCTGAAAAATGTCTATTCTGTACGAGATCCCTAAAAGTGGTATCTAAGGAAAGGATGGTGAATTTAATTTTTTTCTTTCATTTTTAAAGGACGTTTAAATATTTGCTCGTGAATCAACACAACTGACCTTTAGCACACAGATCAAAACTCAAAAAGAGCTGGAACAGCCCTGCTCGGAATAATATAAAAAGTATCCATCACAGCTATTACTAAGCCAAAAAGCAAGCAAAAACGTCAATCCACAAATTGGCCGTTTCACATTTAATTTTTCCTGAAAGTAAATTGCAGACAATAGGTGTCATTTTGAGAGACCGCAGAAAAGGTCTGCATAATGAATGTCTGTTAACAGCTGAGGAAGGCTTCGCTGAAGAATACTTCATCACCCACGTTATAATGATAGTGCTGATGCACTGATTTTCGGTGAGCCAAGAATAATCACTATGCATGACAGAGCCACGGAGTCGTGTCGGAGCAATGGGCCACCCCTCATTTCTTCCTCCGCTTACAGCCTAATGAATGACCCACATGTCTATTAGCCAAGGCAAACAGAGTTGTGTAGGACTCCTGAAGGCCCCCCACTGCTAAATGTCATGTAATTTTGATGTATGCTGAAGGCAGCTCAGTGGCGCTGCCAGTTTGCTGCTCCTGGGCTGTTTGGACATGGGTTCGATTCCTGTCTCAGTCAGCGTAGAGTTTGCATGTTCTCCCCATGTCTGCGTGGGTTTCTTTCGGGTGCTCTGGTTTCCTTGCACAGTTGAAAAACACGTGTTTTAGGTCATTCGGGTACTCTAAATTTCCCACCGTGTTTGCGTGCGGGTCTGTAGCCCAGGTTATTGGTGGAGTTTGATGTCAAGAAGTGCATCCAGTCGTAAAAATTCCTGCTCCAGCCATGACTCTCTATGCGCCAAGCATTCACTCCACATCTGGGTTACAACGAATAAACTGGGTCCTCTTGAACAAAATACCATAAAAATCGATGAGAGTGGTTTAATGTATGTTAGTTTTTTCCTCTCTTTCCTTTCCTTTACAGCGGAATTTAAGTGCCAGCCAGGGCGATTCCAGTGTGGCACCGGCCTCTGTGCTCTGCCACCTTTCATCTGCGACGGGGAAAATGATTGCGGAGACAATTCTGATGAAGCCAACTGCGGTGAGGAACCTCCATTTGCAGATCTTAAAACTTGAAGATTTAAGCCTTTGAAGGCAATAAAATTTCACTGTAGCCAAAAATTAAATGTGGATCTCCAGAACTGAAATTTTCCAATGGGAAGAATACTTTGTCAATTGTCAATACCAGTCTGATGGATCCCTCTGCTTATATCGATCTTACTGAGACTCTTAGCATTTTTTAAAAGAAAAAACTGTCTTTCTATCTGGATTAGTATGTTTTGCTCCATCCCACTGCTCTTTGAATATGCATTACTGTAGCGTCTAAAGTGCTTAATGCAAAATTTTATCTTGACTTAGTGCATATATAGGAAACCTATATATAAAAAAGACTGACCACAATTTGTCAGACATTTTTTACAGTCCTTCCTCTAGAAAATTCCCTTGAACAGTAGTAATCTGATTCATAACTGTGCAACAACATCTCAGGCAATCGATAGCTGGTCTCCCAGGACATAAGGGATTACAGAAATGCTAGTGTTATCAAGCATACCGCTCTTTATCTTGTAACTGCTCTCAGGGCATGTGTGAGTCAATACCTTTACATAACTGTTTTAAACAAGAAACAAGAAATCATGTGAACCAGAAATGCTTGGAACATTGCAGCTTATTTTGGAGAATAAGCTTATTGAAGCTCAGTTTATATTCCAGCCAACCGACTTTTTGATGAAATTGCAGCTCCCATAAATAACCAGCAAAGTGACGTGCATGTGTTATATTGTATTGTCAGTTTAGTTGTATAGCTGTGTCTTTTTTCTGAAGTAAATTCACTTGAAGCACATCCTCAAGGTCATCTTGGAACTTGAGCATATCGGTTCCAGTTTCTCAAAAGGAACACTACCAGCTACCAATTTTATAATAGACATGCAATAAAAATAATAGAATTGATATTTAGATAAAGGTGTCCCTTCAACCGTCACTTGATAGTACAATTTTGGAAATGGAGAAATTGATGGAAGGTTAAATTTGAGCAGCAGATATTTAACTGGTTATGACTGTCACCTTAATGTCCAAGGGCCCACAATTTGCGGTCTAATGAAGCTGTAGCATACTTGCCTGGAATATTATGGTAGAAATACCCCGCTATAGAAATGGCAAATGGGAGAAATCACTGCAAAAATTGTATAAAATATATAATATCTATTTAACATAAAATGTTAAATAAAGGATAATAAAAGACAATGCTGTTAATATTGTTATATCAATTAGCAGGAGATATACAGTAATCCTTTGGTGTCGAAATCTAATTCGTTCCTGAAAATGCGTCAGATACCAAATTTTCCAAATACCGAGTGCCTATTTGTTGTTTTTTAAAATGAGGATAAATAGATAAATAAATAAATAATGAGCTGCCAGCCCATTGGAAAACACATGTATAGCCATCAACCTGTGACTTCAAACGCTGTAAACACCAGTTACCGAACTAGAAAACACTTAATGTTGTCATTAATTTGCATGTTTAAACTGTGGTGCAGCGTGTACGGTACAGGACATTTTAGACGTTAGTCACTGCGTCACACGCGGGAGGTGAGAGGGCGCGTGGTGGAGTTCGCAGCCCGACTTCAGGATTATGAGATGTTGAATAAAGCAAATAAAGACGTGTCAAAGTAACCCACCATGTTCACCTCCTTCACACAACAAGCGATATTTAAATAAATAGGTTTATTTTTTTTCAAAAATGAGCAATACATGTGGTGACACAGTGTAAACACATAAATTTGTAACAGTGCACAGTAGAGTTTATTAATAAATACAATATTTTATTACAGTACTCCGCAGTATTTCTATATTTTGAAACATTTATTTCAAACATTTTTTATACATTTTGTGTATTTTATTTACTTTTTTTAAATTATGGATAAGCTTTAGATAAAAATTTGTTATAGCAAAAGTTTCCATTTTAATACCAATATATAGGAACTCACTTTCAAGAACCGTTATAGCAAAAATTCAACTACAGAGAGTTCGTTCGGTACGGTGGGATGGCTATGTTGTTCATGTTATTTATTCCGTGGGATTTTTTAACAGAGAATGATTGGGTTTCTGCCTTCTTTTGATCTGTTTTTCCAGACACATACATCTGCCTGTCAGGGCAGTTCAAATGTACCCGCAAGCAGAAGTGCATCCCACTCAACCTGCGCTGCAATGGTCACGATGACTGCGGGGATGGCGAGGACGAGCTGGACTGCCGTAAGAGTCCTCTTTTGCTGTTCGCCACCCTGAACCCCACTCCCCAGTGATGACACGACCCATGACAGGCTCTGTGCTGCTACCTACTGAAAGCGCGCTGCGGCATCACCTTGTCCCCGCGCACTTCGCTTGGCGTAAGATGAAACATCCAGACACTGGCGAGGCATTGAAAGGCCTGGACTGTGAGCACAGAGAAGTCATTTCCTGTGTGAAGGCTGGGGAGAATGGCCACTTTATCTCGCTCCCCGAATGCGCCCCACGCTTTCTTCCTGTTACAACTTTGACAAACGTCTGCGGGTCGTTGAATTCAATGGCTCGAGGTCTCAAACTGAAGTGCGAGACTGTGGGAGCCTTGATTAATCTTGTAAGATGTAATTATTTCACAGCTCAGACAAATCTGGGTTTTCATTTTTAATGCAGGCAATGATTTAGAAAGGCTAGTCCTGTAAAGGATGAAAAGATTTTGAAGCTCTCTGTGCGTGTGCTGAATGTATGTATTTATTTATTTATTTTTCTGTGCTCTTTTCAGTTTGGATTTGAGGGTTTTAGGCGGGGTTTCTATCAGGTTGTGTCAAGCACATTAATGCAGGGTTCACTACTCCAGCTGACAGACTCTCTATATCTCCACGTTCGGTATGTTAAAGGTGCCGGTCAGGAATTTGAAGGGAGCCCGTAAAGCCGTGCCCCCCCCCCCCACCCCCACATAATTCTTTAATTTACCTAATAATTTTTGGAAATGAAACTGACACTCGCAATAAGACAAATCCGTATAGCTTTTTAGCACAACCAGCATAAAAATAAGTGAATAAACAAATTCTTAAATAAAGGACAGGGAGAATCTCAACCAAGCTTAGTGTAACACCCATTTCCCTCCCTCTCCTCCCTGTCACTGCGAGTTCCCAGGTGTGATTAAAGTGCCGTGGAAGCTTGTGCTAAATGCCCCCCCCCGTGTTTGCTGAGCCCTGCGCACGGTGGATTTACGGAGCACTCCTATCGATGACGTTCTCCCCAGAAAGAGATTACTTTGGCACCGTGAGATTTTACTGGAAATAATCATGTCTGGAGGGTGGGAATTAACCGGGTTTTAAATTCTTCCGGGTGTGAACTGGGGATGCGGATTACATGGTGGTCCAGGGCAGTATAAAAAGTACTGAAACACTAGCCAGGATGGTAACGTACCACACGCCATTAAACATGTCATAAAGTTTTATAATACGCATTTTACAACAAAGGAACAGTAAGGTGCGTGTAATGCGATCCCTCCTTTGGCACTTGTTTGCCTTTTTTTGGGTTCAGGTCGCGTCCAGTCGAGCACATCTTTGCAGAATTGTGTGCATGGTCCAACATTTTCTCAAGCCACTTTCACAGCTGCGCTTTTCTCTTGTCTCTTTGCTCTTTCTGTGTGTGGGCGAAAACCTGACTTCACATCAGCGGAGAGCACATGCTCCCCGGACCAGTTTCAGTGCAAGACCACAATGCACTGCATTTCCAGGCTGTGGGTCTGCGACGAGGATCCGGACTGCGCAGACGGGTCGGACGAGACCAGCTGCGGTAGGTGGATCTGCGCCGTCGATCATCTCCAGACCTGGAGCTAAACTGGTCAGTGTCAGAAGACCAGTGGGCATTCCTTCTGTATTATGCATCAAATGGACTCCTGTCTTTTATATATTCAGTTGGACCCTGTGGCATGCAGGCAAGGGGGTGGCCTTTGAAGCACTTACACATAAAAGCAGAGAAAGGGGGGACTTTTTGTGCTGTTGCCGTTCTTTGCCTTGCGGGGGTGTCAATCATTGGACCAGACTCTGGCAACCTTCTGGTTCCTGAAGGGCATGTTCAAGGCATCACCAAAGTCTTAAGATTCCAGGAAATGGAAGGGGAATTCTTTGGAGATACTTGGCCCGCGGTTATTTGAGGGAGACTCTGGTGTTGTTTTTCGGCCTTCTCTATTTCGGGTCACGCTGCCGCAAGCCGGTGATAAAACAACGTCGAAGAAACTTGACGTGATCCTTCTGCCATCCCTATCGTAGAAAGGGGAAGTCACTTTAAATGTTAGCATTGCCGGGTGACTTAATACTTCTTGTGCCTTTTTAGTCTCCCCTAAATAACAAAAAATAAAACTGTTTATTTCAAGATATGTACTGAGAATACCTTGCCGATTCTGTAATGTGTGGTTTGACTTTTCCGTGCTGAAAAGGACTGAGCACTGAGGCGTACTGACATTTAGTCCCACTCTTTTGTTGCATGTGTGAAGTGCACGCTGTCCTGGTAGTGCAGGGTCACTGATAGTGCCAGGATGCCTGATTTAGAGCGATAACAGGACATGGGCACCAGAGCGGCATTTTTATGTCTCTTGGGTGTTGGATAATGGTGCATGAAGCAGCCCTCATTAAGGATGGCTGACTTTAACAGTCTTGTAAAATCACTTACAGCAGGGCTCCCAGGGGGCTCAGCCATTGAAGCTTTTACAACTATTGCCAAGTCCTGTAGGGTCCAAGCTTATTGATAGTGACTGGGACCATCTGAAGCAGCGGCACATAGCTACTTTTGGGGGGTGAGATGTTTTATTATTGAGTTGTTTGGGACACCTGCCTGCAACTTGCCATGTTGCCTGTAAGGAGGTTTTTTTCCTACATGGCGCCGTGTGACACGTGCTGTGACACAGCAAAGTGAGTGGGTACGGGTGTGAATGAGAGGAGCAAACACCAGCTGTCTCCTGGCATACAGGTGGGACGTACCGGGCGGCCGTTTCTGACTCAGTACCACAGATGGTTAATTCGGGGTGAAAATTGGGAAAGCACTCACTTATTTCCCAGTCGGTGGAAAATCCACTGAAGCCAGAGGCGTTGTGCTTCGGCGGCACCCTGGCCATGGCTGTAACCATGGTACATATCCCATGTTTACCTTCCTCTGTTTGTGATTATATTCAGTAGGATGGATGTGGCCTGGATTTCTGCTGTTTTGGTTGCGGTGATTCCTTCATAATAATTGCAGTCTTTGGAAATCCTCCCGTACTGTTTCTGTGTGTGTGTGTGTGTGTGTGTGTGTGTGTGTGTGTGTGTGTGTGTGTTTAGGTTTACTCTTAAACATTTATCATAATAACAAATATTGAATTAAGATATGAAAAAATATTAAAACATTACTGATCTTTGACCTCATAGTATTTCTGATTACAAGTACAAGAAATCCCTAGCGTCAGCCAACACAATTTTTTAACATTTAATTGATTTATTCAAAGGTCAATCACTAATAATTTCTTTTTTAATTATAAATGATATCTGATTATGCCTCTTAGTGTACAAATCAATTCACCTGTACATTGCCTTGCAAAATTTCTAATGAAAGATCAACATAGCTGTTTCATGATTTGCATCTGTCTGTCTATTGAGAGCCTGCAACCTAATGTTCCTTTAAATGTGTGCATACATTAAATGTGTTTTTGTGTGTATATGTACTATATATCTATACAACTCCTAACACCACACACAAACACACACACACACACAGAGGGAAAAAGTAATGTTTACTTTTTAATAGTAACAACTATCTGAAGGTTTGTTGAAAAGGTACATGCCACAGTCACACCATCCCAGTGTGAAAGAGTGAGGGTGCTTAGAAGTTCCTCCTCAAGCTGCTGATAGAACAGCTAGAAATATTCTTTGCTATAAGATATTATTCTCGTCTGGAAACCAAGGCCCCGAGACGGGTTGATGATTGGATGTTTTTGAACTTGAAAATATCGATTTGGAAAATATCGATGACTGCTGAATCCGCGTCTGTGCTACAGCGAAAAACCAAAACAAAATTGGTTTTTCCACTCTTTCCAAAGCTATTATCCTAAAAAAAAAAAAAGTTGGAAACAGTTGAATGAATTATGTATATTTATGAGCAAATGAAAGCAAACATATAAGCTACTACCTTGTTTTTCCTTATACAGTTTATTCTTTCACACGATAAGTCCCAAAAATTGCATTAGTTTTATTTTAACAAAAAATAGGATCTGGTGTTTAAAAATGATAAAATGTCTGCTTCCATTCGTATATGGTATGGAAGCAGTGTGAAATAGCAGCGCTAAGGACCCAGATCTGTATTGTCCCTCTTCTGTGTCCTTTGATGTGTGTCCTGAGAAGTTACTCCCAAAACTGAGTATCCATTTTTTTCTACCTTCTAGGTCTCATCTACTGAAATTGTTTATATGTTTTATTAAGTATTTGGTAGTTGTACCTTGTGCAAAAAACACAAATGAATCCAGTTTAGTTTATATGGAATAAATTCTTATATATTGTTTAATTTGGCTACATGCCCTGGCAGTGCAGTTATATTGATACTGTTCAGTAAAAAATTATGTTCCACAGTCAGTATTGCATGATAATCTAGTATAGAAGAGAAAAGATAATGCTTCCACTTTGATAAACTACAAAAACAACTTTTGTTTTTTTTTCTCTCACATCCAGAAAAAAATGTCTAGGATGTTTTAGAAAGTAATATGGAGGAAGTTGTTCAAACCCCACCTCCAAGGGGTGTCATTTTAGACAAAAAAAAGTCCTCTATAATTACAACTTTTTGTCTGTGCATTAGCACTGTAGCGTATACAGTTTGCAAGAGATGTGTTTTGAAAGATTAAAAACGTGTCAAGTGGACAAAAATGAACGCCTGGGTCTCAGGAGAATGGCAACACAGCCATCAGAAATCTTGCAGGTAAGTTGATTTACGCAGAATTAAAATCCATGTTAGGTAGCGGATCTCTGTAATTAATGTGCGATGGCTTCTCCTGTGTTCAGATTGATTTTTCTGTCACAAAAATGATGTATGCTCTCATCTCACTCCTATAATTTATGGTGTACGTCTCGACACGTTTTCTGTCTGTCCTCACACCAGAAAGTTCCAGAAGTTCCAGAGGTGACACTCCTGTCGTTCCCCATCTTAGCAGCTTATGTGGAATGTCAGCTTTGTACTTTGTACGTGAAATGATTTCCGCTGGTGACTCATTGACTTAAGCAAAGGTTTGAATGCAGGGTGTCACCGCTGGAGGTCCTGCACAGTACGGCCATCGTGGTTCAGACGCCTTTCTTCTGTGATTTCAACCCAGTTCGGTGTTAACACTGAGCAGTGAAAACACTTTCGTGTGGAATATATGCCACTTTTCACTGGTTCCCCGCTCGCTAATGTATGGTCATGTGAGTCACTTGCAGATTTGAGACTGTGCTTTATTTTTTTATCCATTTTTAAGATTTTATTTTTAACTGCCGCTGACCTGATGTGTCCATGAAGACTTTCTCAGACTTTTCTGACGCGAAAAGCTCCTTTGCATCGAGGTGGTGCTGGTTGTTGTCAGTTGGATGTTTGATAATGGAAGAATACACAAAGTTTGAAGACTTTACCTGTTTCACCAGCTTACTTTGCGATCTCTGTAGGTTCTGTGTTAAGTCCTGCAGCTGACTGTTCTTTTGTACCCTAAACGTAAAATGCTTATTAAATATGAATTTCCTCTGTATGTATCACTGTGTACGATTTTGGTTTGATCTCTTTGCATTGCTGGTATCAAGGGGGGCAAAAAAATCACATGCAAAGTGTGTAAATATTTATTCCATTGCCGTGAATAATTAGGAGATGGTTTCCATTCTCAGATCTGCGTAGGCAGATTTTAGCGGTCATTGTCAGGTGCATGCAAAAACATTCTGATCAAATGAGATGAATCTTGCATCAGTTCCAAAACATCAGGCTCTGCACTGAAAATATTTTTCCAAAGCTATTTATGTAACTGCCTAAGCCCACATGATGATAAAATAACGGGACATGATTATGGACCTGATAAACATATTTTGCCTGCCAAGGCTGACCAGCCCGCAAATGAGGACATTCTGAGATTGATCGAAGTCATATTGAAACTGCAACCTTGTTACCTTCACATTGGCTAATGTACTGTGCTGGTAAGCATTTCATTTTCCCCGTAAACAGTTCAGTCCTTTCAAGTGACATTTAGCAACGCTGCCTGCAATCTAATGAGGCAAAACACAGAATCACGGTATTGTTTTTCGCAGTGTCACTTAAAAAAAGATTTCATTAATGTCACGGGAGCTAAGTAGACGTTTCCATTTATACAACATGAATAATTCAGTTTGCTGAATGAACGTTGATCCGAGGTGAACCTGTTTCCACTGTAGGCCTATTCCCACAAACAGGGGAGAGTCTTTCGACAATGTAGTTTTTGTCCAAGAGAGTTTCCCAGAATTTGTGTTAAAGCCGTTTACTTTATGTGTATCTAATTGAGAGAAAGACAAACCGATGGATGGATGGCTGGATCGATTCATCAATCAAGAGTGGACGTTATAACCCTTATAACACTTCCAGAAATAAATTTATAAACGCATGCTTCACTCTTTTTCAGAACTACTTATCAAACAGGACCTTTTCGATGCATGAAATCCCATAATGTTGCTATCGCTCTCATGTTAAAGCCAGTTTGGAGCTGATGGATGGATGGAAGGACAATTTGAAAAGGAACATCTGTTTGTTTACTTGCTTTCTAACAGTAAAAAAACTTCTGTCTTAAATTTCTGACTCTTTGAATTGGTATAAATGCACACGCTAACGTGATATCAAACTAAATATTTTTCTGTAGTTTAGAATGGGATGAGTATTGAGTTAATGCTGAGTTAAGTCTGTGAATCGGTGCGCAAACCCAGCATTGTGATGTGTTGATTAACAGGGTCTTTTGCATTTATCCCATCTCATGGCGGTGGGATTACGGGCACTGAATTTCATTTATGATTTCCCATAACAGGAAGCCAAGCAGAACATGACTTAGACAAATTAGTGATCTAACCATTAGATTTATTTTACAGGGCCGATTTATTTATTTTTTTAAGACCTTTTTACAGAAATTGAATGTGGCCAGTCTTACCGAAAATGAATTGAGGGTTTTTTTAACGAAACAAAGTAAACAGTCTACGGTTAACATGTCGTCAATGTCTGTATGCCAATTTTGATTTCTCAGAAGTAATTATTAGAAATTTCCAGAAGGAATACACATGTATTTTTCTAGAGGAAGCACGTGTGAGTCCCGTACTGGTTTTGTAACCAGATTTCTCTCTGTGGATGTTTCGAAAAGTCTTATTTTCACACGCTGAACACAACAGCTGGAGGCAGAGCAATTGCTGCTAACAGTGCGATTGTCGAGCAGCCATTTGCATGCATTTTCTAACACTTTCTTTGTGTTTGTCTGCTCGGGAACAGATGAGAAAACGTGCGGCCCTCACGAATTCCGTTGTCGCAACAACAACTGCATCCCTGAGCACTGGAGGTGCGACAGCCAGAGTGACTGTGGAGACAACTCGGACGAGGAAAACTGCAGTAAGCACCTCATTTTTGCTCCCAGCTTTGCTACTTTGCAACTTACTGTTTGTCATTACAGCTGAATTGGAGGTGTCATCTTTATACTTGTGCAACAACGGCACAAAATTATGAAATCTGGTGAGCACTGGGAAATTTATTTTTTCCTCTCCGTATGGGCATTGTGCGCTTTTTTACATTGGTAACAGAGTTCTTTTCGTTTTTTTTTTCTTTTTTCAAGGTTTGTTCACACCCATTGTGTCATTTCTGTGTTCTGACTTTCTGCTGGGGTGGTGGTGAACAAACTCAGAATGAAAAGAAATGAAAAGCCTTGGACCTCCAGGCACTGGCATCCACTTGCCTCAACTTATGGGCCCCGGTGCCTCAAAATTAAAGTTGAGCCCCACTATTTAAACATCCCTCCTTTTTGGTTACCATCCCTAGGTTGCTAGGCATCGCTGCCTTGTTTACTCCTCGGTGCCAGACCTTTCACATGATCCACATTTAAATCGCCTCTTTTCCACTTCACTGCGACTCCAGCCCAGAAGTGCAATATGAGGAGACGGAATTGGAATCTTGGGAGCTCAAGGGGGGAGGTGGTTTCTTCTTTGTTCTTTGTGGAAGGAAGTGCTTCACAGCATCCTAAAGGTCAACAAGGGACAGGATCACTGAACCTGTGATTGACAGGTCCTTTATAGAGTGTGGAAGAACAGTGTCTGTCTTTATTAAACTGCACAGGGGGTCCTGTGTAATAGCTAAATGTGTAGTTATTGATTCCAGAAAGGCTTGTGCAGTAATAGAATGGTATTCTTTCAATTACAGCACTGTATTACTTGTATCCAGTGCTGTCAGAAATGGTTTAAGTCTATTTATGTAGTTATAAATACTGCGATGTACTTGGAATTAACTTGGAATTTGGAAGCCGTTTCTTTAGTTCTCTTTACAGCAGCGTGGATCACTAAACATCGACCAGTAATACTCTAATTTTTTGCAGCCTTCTACTGCAACTCTTTCGATATTTAACGATTTCATGATTAATTGTTTATTTTATCTATTTATTTTTAATCAGGGTTCCCCTTCTGTGAAATCTAAAGAGATTTTGTGTCATTTCAAACGGACTTTTATGCTTTTAATCCCATGTCCTGCTCTGTTTGAACTTTATGTATGTGACACATTCTGATGAAAAGTGAGACCTGACTCTCTGGGTTACGTTCGAATAGACGGCTCCCATGATGAGCAATTATCTTGTCAGTTTGCCTGGAACTTGAAGTCTCAGCCATTGTTCGCTTATTAATTACAATGTGCCTTTGTGGCCTATTTCTGTTCCTTTTGCAACGTCTTTATTGTGAATCTCCTAATCTGTCCGTGTAATTAAGTGGGTTCATCACTCGGACGTGTTCTCTTTTGTACTGACACTCACAGCCAAACAGATAACACTGAGGTGGGGAGTGTGTGTTTGTGTTTGTGTGTGGAGGGGGTGCAAACACCCGATTTCATGCCAACATATTACCTTTCCTAGGGGGGTTTGTCCTCATTGTCCTCTGTGTTTTTGATCAGCACACCTACAATACAAAAGGAGATGGTAACAGTGGTGCTTTTCTTTCGCTTGATGTCAACTGTGTATGATAGACAGCTGCCTTTGCCTTCTTTATCTGCCCAGAGGAATACGTTTAACCGGCAGACTTCACACTCCACGATGTTTGTTTACGGAATTGGGGGAGGTTGCATATGCGGGAACCCATAGAAAATTTAAGAATTTTTTTTTTCCTCTTGCTTGGAAAAATTAAAATTTGACCTACACGATGTTTTTTTTTTTTTAAAATTTTGGAGTGTCCGGACACTGTTCCAAAAGTTATTAGATAATGTTGTATGTATGACCCTGTGACCCTCTGTAACCCTTTGACCCTCAGCCCCTCTCTGTATGTTTTAATGTCTGTATATACTGTTGTGTATATTGTATTATGTATATTTCCAGTCCAGGGTGTAAGTTCGTAGCCAGTGATTCTGGGATAGGTTCCGCACTGTTGTGACCCTGAGCAGAATAAAGAAAATAAGGACGAATGGGTATATTTCAAAACTCAAACTGAGCCATGATGTGTGTATTGTATATTAATAAAGTTCAGAATTATGTATATATAACCCATATAAAATAGGAGTTATGGTAATAGATCCCAATATATGTTATTTATTTTGAAATATGTACATTTTTTGTCTTTAGGAGTGGATGAAGCCACAGTTGATATGGCTTTGTGCCACAGGTATAAGGAAGCAGGTAAAAAGTAAAAGGACACTGTTTAACAGGCAGACTAAACCAGGACTGCTACTTGAACCAATGGGGGGGCTGCTTTGCAGACTGTCGTCCGCTGGTGTTGCCAGTAGGGCCCGATGATAAATGGAGCGCTGTGGTTCCGCATCCGGGCCTCAAGCTGCCATTTAAAAAGGCACTTTTCAGTCCTTGGGTGACATCATGGGGTGTAAATACACTGATGGTACTGAGCAGGGTTGCCAGGTAACAGTCCCATTCACGTCTATGGTGCTTCTGGAGAACAGATGTCATGTTGACTGTCAAAATGACAAAATCACAGCCTTCTGTGGTTAATTAAGTAAGCTAATTAAACACATTATATAATGAATTTACATAATGTATTGGAGTTGAACAGAAACTTTAAAAAAGTGCTTAGTTAGCGTAGGTTTGACGGCAACCAAAGTTCATAAATGCACTGCAGTCCATGTGTTCTTTTGCTTTGCACCCAACACAGAGCCAGTGACCTGCATCGCTAAGGACTTTGCCTGCGCCAGCGGTGAGTGCATCTCTGCACGGTTCCGCTGCGATGGAGACTACGACTGCGTCGACAACTCAGATGAGGTCAGCAGTCTTTTTTCTGCGGTTGTTTCGTTTATTCTTTCTTTATTCTTTCATTGTATTCTCACAAACGTAGATCTCTGTGCCCGGAACGGAAATGCAGAGTAATTTCCTTATAAATTTCAGTGGGTTAATGGATCGTACTATTCCGGGTCATACAGTACGTCCATTAATTCCGAAAGAAAAAAATATAGTTTTATAAACTTTGGTGGAAATGTAAACGAAATAGTATCAAGTGCCTTTTGTTCTGTAAATACTCCTGTTAAAAAAAAGACGCGGAATGACTGGCTTAAAATGCGTGGCATGATGTTAAAAAAATGGTTATTGCTTTTTAATATTAGGATAAAGAATTCATAATTATGTACTGTGTGGGGAAAATTAGCTATGAAAAATTACCCACTGACAAACTAAGGTTCCTTTATGCATAATACAATACCTAATTAGGGAGGAGAAAACCCTAACATGTCCAATTTATAAAGCAGTATCATTTATTTCTGTTGCTATAACTACCCACCGCAAGTCAGGGCAATGCTTCTTTGGGAGCCCGTTGAGCTGGCATGTGTTAACCATGATGCTACAGTTACAAAACACACACAAAAGCAGCAGGCCAAAATAGCTGCGCATCATGCTTTACTTATTCCTGTTTGTGTTCTTTTATCGTCCTCTAAGTCCCCGTTATTTTCAACTCGCTCAGAACGATGCAGAAAGAAACCATGTCTTACCGGACATGAGTGTCTGCAAGAGTTCTGGTAGGAAAGTGATCAAAACATTTATGATTAATGTCTATCGTAAAGTTAAGGCTTTTCTTCTGATGATATGAAAGCAGTTCAAGGTATCTCTCGTGGGGAAGCCAACAATGACCACGGCGTTACACAGATGCTGAGAGCCACGGTCGTACAGCCGACGAAGGGGTGCGTCTCTGGGCCGAGGCCGGACGCCACAGGCGTGAAGATGACTCTCTCTCCCCTTTGTGTTTGCAGAAAGACTGTGAAACTCGATGCTCGGTGGACCAGTTCCAGTGCTCCAACAGCCAATGTATCTCACGCAAGTGGGTCTGCGACGGACAGGAGGACTGCAAAATGGGCGAGGATGAGAGCGACTGTGAAGCTACAGGTAAAACCTTCTTAACCTGGAAGGATAAAAACACTCATCTCCTGAAATGCTGAAGAGCACTTTCAAGGTTCAGGTGCAAAAAAGACAATCATGTCCCCCTCAGTATAACATTACATAAATAAAAATCCATCCATCCATCCATCTATCCATTATCATTACCTGCTTATCCTGAGGATGTCGCAGCGGCTTGGAGCTCAGAAATAAAGATATAGAAATATATACTAGTAATATTATTTTAAAATATTTCTCCTTTTTCTTTTTAGAACATAATGTAGCCAGCGGAATTTCAGCCAAAGACCAGTGCTATAAAGTCTGACCTTTTAAACAACAGTACCAGTTAATGAGTTTGATACCACTGCATGTTCACACCCCCTCTTTAAAAAGGAGGCCAAAATGAATATACTTTCCCCATGCATCAGATTTACCCAGCGTGGTACATTTTCCACATAAAATCTTTAAAACAAAAAGTGTTGAGACCCTGTATGCACCTACGTACAAAATCACCTTTCAAACCGGAAAAGTGTGTAGTTTCGGGAATTAAAACAATAAAGCAGGAAAATGTAATCAAAACAGTTGATGTTGGGACTGTTACTCTTTCTCTGGCAGGTAACACAAAGGTAGGTTATGCGCCAAAATGGACGAGAAACAGCTTGCGTAAAGATGACCTAAGATGCAAAGTTGTGGTGTAAGTGAGTGAAGTTCTATAAGTATAAATGAAAAACAATTCTCTGTGAAAGCATGAGTTTGCTTTGCAGGTGTTGTATGGGGATTTGTGAGGAAACTGGTCTGTCACATTTTTCTGAGTGACTTTATTTGCAGAAGATGCATTAACTAACAAGAACATAAAGGTCAGAGTTGATCTCACCTGGAACACGGTCCTTGTTTGGTCACTACATTTCGAAACAGGTTTTGATCTATTAGAGCTTGTGCAGCACAAAGCTAAATAAATAAATAAATGCTAGTCTCCAAACCGTTCTGGACACTTTGATGCTCTTATCCTGGGAGTATGATAAGATACAAGCTTACCGGCAAGGGGTTCACTCAACTGTCCAAAAACCTTCATCATAAAGTTTGATTTGACCCCATCTATTTTCTTGTTAAATGTGAACCCAAATTCTCTTTTTGATGAAGTTATGAAATTCAGGCTGGTTATTCTTACATATTTGCCAAGTTGGCTGAAGTGTTCAATTTTCTTCAGCTTGAAAAAATTTTGGTCTGTATGACTTTTCAAAGGATTTCCAGAATCCGTGGACACTCCTCTGAAATTCACTGGACGGTAATGTATAATCATACCTGTGATTCTGTAAATATTTGACCCTCGACCCCTCCTCTATGTATGTGGAAATATGTTATATTTGATACTTGATACTTTGATACTGATATTTGATATATTTGAGCTGACAGATCTTACCTCGCCTTAATGTTTATGCAGTTAGACTGTTTATATGTAACCTTAAACAACCTACAGTGACAAAAACCATAAAAGTTCCTATGCGCTCAGAATAAACTTGCCTCAGTTACTTATTCAATGAATTCCTTGGAGATATACTGCAGAGTCGTGCACAGATGTTCCATGTGCAGTGTTACTAATTGCTTATGTGTCCTTTTAAGTGCAGTGAGATACCAGCCAAGAGGCCACGAGGAATTTAAAAGTTTAATAGAGATGGGAGAAAACAGACAAATGCTAAGCTTTCTTGGCTTTTCTGTCTCAGTCTAAATGAGCTGACCAGCAGCAGAAGTATAGTGCACACATGCACTGTGTGGTTAAATGCGTTGAGCTACCAGTTTATTTGGTACACCTATCTATTAGTGTGTTGCATCACGTGACGTGACATGGCGCGTTATCATGCGGGAATTGTCCGTCCAATAGCGGGTAAACTTTGGCCAGGAAGGGAGGAAATAGGTCAGCAACAATGTTCAGATACGCTGTGCCCTTTAGATGCTCATCAGTTGATATTAGGGGCCCTAATGTGTGCCAGGAAAACATTTGCCACACCATCAACCCAGCCAGTACTGCTGACGCCAACAGAATGGCTCCATGGACTCATGTTGCTTGCACCAAATTCAGATCCTTCTATCAGCATTGTGCAAAAAAGAACCTGAATTCATCTGACCAGACAACTTTTTTCCTCTTCTCAACTGTCCAGTTTTGGTGCTCTTGTGCCCACTGGAGATGTGCATTCCTGTTCTTTGCTGACAGCATCGGCACCTAAACAGTAGTCTGTTGTAACCAATTTGAGACAAAGTCCAAAAAGTGGTGTGTTCTGAGATGAAATTCTGCACACCAGTGTTAAATTTTGAATCTGATATGCATCCCATCTGCTTGCTTGCACGATTCTCAGCATTCTCCTTTGACCATGAAAAGCCCTGGGCGACAGCTGTTTTGGAGATACTGGAACCGCCACGACTAGTTGTATTGATCATGCTGTGTTTAAAATAATTAAGGTCCATCATTTTGCCCATTCCAGTGTTCAATTGAACACTAGCTGGTGTTACAAATACTGGTCTGCCTAATTTATACAGCACGTCACAGTCCTGTAATGTGTGATTTGTTGAGGTTCCATCCTTTCTTGTGGGGTTACCAACTGGGCAGACAATTGTCAGCGCGGTTGTTGCTGATAGTGGCGCTGTGACAAGGTGGCTGCGGTTTTGGATGCTGCGATCTTGGCACAGTCAACTCACAGCACCTGTCTGACTGCCCTAGCTAGCCTCTCCTTACTGTACTTAACCCATCTCGTAAGGAGGGAATGTAACTCCTCTGCCTCTACTTGTTCTGTGTTATGCCATCGGCCGCCACTTTGCCATCAGGTGCCCCAGAGCAAGAGCATCCATCCGCGTTGCTGGACCCATCTTATCTTCTGTACCATCTGGCGAAACACCTTTCACACTTGCCATTTACACTAGCAAGTTGCTGTTTGCTAAATTCCATCATATGTAAGAAACTGCAATAATTCTGTATTGGGTAGGCAAAGACAGATGAAGAATGGTGGATGGAACTGAGCAAAATCTTCAGTGCCCAAGATGTATGATAAAGTAACTACTGTATCTACTATATTATTTTTTATTAAAGAATAAATAACAGTTAAGTTTATAAGATCGTGTATATATAAAAAAACATGCTGACCCATTACAGCAAGGTATTTAGATAAAGCTGGTTTTGCTGTTATTGGGCTGGGCATCAGGTCCACTGGGGGAATAGTAGGTAGTAATGCAACATTTGGATTATCCTCAATCTAACAATTTCAGACTAGGTGGATCCATAAATCGATATGTTGCGGGTTTAATACTTCAGACAACCATCAATAATCTGAACTTAAACAGATTCTTACTCCACAGAGTTTCACTTAATATCTGTTTGAAACAAATGATGTATACCTCAGTAAAATAGACTTATGTATCTTTTACCCTTTATAAATGTGTAAAAAAAACAAAAAAAAAAACAATGCGGCACAGGTTTACTGAGGTGGAGATTTTGAAACCAAGGCAGAAGTAAAAGCATGGTAGATATTTTAGAATTCATCCCTGTCCCATCAGTCTGGAAGGTTCGTCCCATGTGTTAAAAGCAGTGTAATTCACCCAAGCCCCCTCCTTGCCAGGGTCCCTCCGACTCGATGCCCGTGCATATTTTAACAGTATATGTTAAAATGGAGAGCACCTGAGGACCTGAGTGGGATTTATTCCAGCTGGAGAAGCCTGCAAGATACATTTAAAAGCCTGTATCTCCCAGAGTGTGTCAGAAAGCCTCCGGAGGGACTGAGACCGGGTTTCCCAAGCTCAGCTCTCTTAATGGGACCCAAATTCATAAAGTCAAATCAAAACTGTGACCCACCGGCTAATGCTGTTTTGCTTAGCAGTTCCAGCAAACTCTGTTCACCATAACGTAAGGAGAAACTTTACAAACTAAAATATGAAATTGCAAAAAATACTGACAGAAAATATTAACCAGATAAAACAGTTTGCTCGAATCAAGTTTTGCCAGATTTACAGATTCTCTGTGAAGATTCTGAAGCGTAAACACTTTTGAAGATTGATTTGATGATTTTTGCCTATATATAATTTCATCTTTAGCTCTAGATTTATAACTTGTGACAACCTGGAGGAGCCTGCAGATTTTTTTTTTTCCAAACTAAATGGAATCCAGGATGAAACAGTAATTCCATTTTCCCCACAGGCCTGTTGTGTTGTCAGGGCAGAGTCTTTAAAATGAAGTTATAGTGTATAAATCCTAAATTATGATAAAAAAATGAACACTTCAGTGGAGTGTATTTGAATAGACATTTGAAGAAGACCTGTAGTTTGAAATGAACAGTTTAAAGAAAATTCACAGCACAAGTTTTTTTTTCTTCCTTGATATGATGATATCATAGGTGTGATAAATAAATTACATACATTATGCAAAATATTGCAGTATATTTTAACTATGGGGTGTTTTTACATTTCTTTTTTAAAAAACGATGAATTTGTGTGTCTTTGACGTGCATTTGTGGCATATATTTAAATATTTCTGTAAACGGTGAAATGTGTAACTCTTCTGTATGTGAGCTGTGATGGTGGAAGGATCAGATTCACCCCTCTTCCTCTCTATGTGCAGTCTTCACTACTTTTGACTGTCCATGTGAGCTGGGGGAAAAGACATTATGCAGAAAATGGACTTTGTCATTCAACCACTGATTGATGCATTTACGTGATAAATGCCCCTGGGTGCTTTTTCAGCAGCGGCTCCTCCCTGTTCCTTGGACGAGTATGACTGCACTGCCGGGGGCTGTGTGTCTGCCAAGCGGAGGTGCGACGGGCACGACGACTGCTCAGATGGTTCTGATGAGGTGGGTGGCTCCAGCCGGCTGCATGCCCTTTAGCAGGCTATACATATACATGAAATGACCTCTGCACAAAGCCTTCCGCAACCCTGTCATCAATATTCCTCTAGAATCATGGCAATTAAGTGGCTCCACTTCAGAAAATTGTCACTGTGTCCCTTTCTCATGATGGCATCGTTCTTGTTCTATTGCATTACACTTTTCTTTCATTGAGCGTATTCATTATCGCATGACACCCACTGCACAGGTGTCCGTACACGTGGTTAAATAAAATGCGATTGTGATGTCATCAAGGACACATTCAACAGAAGATCGAGTCGCGCGCTTTTTTCCCGTAAATGACAAACAGCATGGAAACTGCTGCAACTAAAGGTCACTGAGACATTAAATCAACCAAGGTGATTGAAAAATGCCTGCAACATAAGCCCTTCACCCATCTGCAGCAGTGGGTTGAATGGTGTTTTGTGATAATTATCTCAATGGTAGGTCTATAGGAGGCACGATGAAGAGCGAGCGCCGCAAGGTTGAAAACAAAAGGATTCCAGATGCCTGTATGGGAGAGCAGGTGCTAATACAAATGAAATACCTCACCGGCTGAGGCAATTAGCAGCCGAGTGAAATTTGTCACAATACCATCAAATGTCACAACAAGATGCTACCACCCCTCGACCAAGCCATTGGGAAAGCTCCTTTTTTAAACGGCATGCGTGGTAAAATCGGCATCCAAAGACTAAATGTGAGAAGGTTGGGAATTGTTTCTCAAACAAATCCCAAAGTGGCTTCTGTATAATTAAAACCATACTCTTTATTCAGTGTCACCGGTTCACCTTGGTGCAGCTGTCTTTTAGTAGCCAACGTCAAAATTGGTCTCTGAAGCAGCCCAGAGAGACTGCAGCCTATGCGATCCCCTTATACATTATATATTAAACCAGCTTGGTGAGTGCAAAAGGCTAAAGTCCTTGGGTAAAGGTGAAATGTTTTTTTTTTTTTTTTTTTAATTTTGCCAGTAATTCAGCATTTCCCTGTGGAAACCTCAAAATGAGGTTAGTGTGTAATTTTTCTTCTGAGTGTCCCCTCGCACCCCACCATCTCCAGTTGGCTATGATGGTGAGGCGAGTGCATCACACCGTTTCCACACAGGTGAACTGCATCCAAGAGTGCCGTGAGGACCAGTTCCTGTGCCGGAACCGAGCCCACTGTGTCCCACGCCGGTGGATCTGCGATGACGTGCACGACTGTGTGGACCACAGCGACGAGGAGGACTGCGACCACGGTAGGACATCAATTTCCACACGTTCTGCGTTGCCCTGCCATTGGCCTTATATTCCTTAGGTTCCCAGCTCCCAAAGTTCAATAGCTTTTTGTGTATATTGGAAAAAGTAAATTTAAGGAAAGACTTTTCTAGCTGCTTATTAAGTCATAACTTCAAGAGGTGTGATAATAGTGTTAAGATGATAGCAGTGGATAATTCAACATCTAGACCATTTCCATTTCATTAAAGGCCTCTTTCAAAACTGTCCTCTGTACTTTTTTAGAATGAAGTTTATCATCCTGAATTCCATGTTGTCAGTTGCACTTCAGAATTTTTTTTTTTTTAATTCCAAAACCCTGCAGCTTACAAGCTTTTAAGCTAAGTTTATCACTAAAATAAACATGTTTTGTCTCACTCAGCAGCTGACCACTGGTCCCTTTGATCTTTGGAAATACCGTGCTTCTAAAATCCGAACATCTCCAATGTCATGCCATAGTTTATGTTTCTGTCAGGTTGAAACCTCACAGACTTTGTCCTCAAAAACCTGGGTATTTTTGTTATTGCTGTACATAGGTGTCCAATAAACAACTGATCCTTCTAAAGTGACAAACAGCCTTCAGGCTTGAATAACCGCTGTTTGTCCCACTCTCCCCCTTTTGATTTCTTCTTATTTAAAAAGCATTTTCGGTTTACCTTTTTGATGTTTGAGTAGAGTCTCTCCAGGTTATGTGTCCTGTCACTGAGGAAAGTTCTTAATCTTCTCGCTTTGGAAAGGATAATATAAGTCACGAGGGTTATTTTCCATCACGTCAGTCAAATGTTTTAGAAAGGTTTCAATTCGTAGCATCATCACTCAAAAGTGTTCAACCTCAAAGAGCTTATGAGCTGAACTCCCTGAACCTAATTCGAAACCTCATGGAGACCAGAGCCAGAGAGAAAATGAGTCTAAACAGGAAAATAATTGTCTGCCCAAGTATCACTTTAAAAAAGGAGAAAAAATCTCATTTCTTTCCCCCACAGTGCAAAGGCCTTTACTGCCCATTTTTGTCCGAGATGGTCATTTGTTGGACTCCAGAACTTTGAAAACAGTGTCGTCTCATTCCCAGTGCAATTAATTTATACATTCCATAAGCAGTGAGCTCTGATCTACAGTGGCCTTTGCCAGTATTCTCACCAAGATCACAACCCCTTACGTTCCTTAGGAATATCAAAGTGAAATTTACCATCAACAGCTCCTCCTTAATTTGAAGATGTTGGAAAGAGATGGTGTAAGTAAATGGTGCTCTTAAACTGTTCTGCTGAAGGACAACTGTTGAGTATCTTTTCTTATTTTCTGAAAACCTAGAGTTCATAAAATTGCTTCTTTTTGAGCTGAGTGGAAAGAATGAGAGAGGCTTGTCAAACATTGACCAGTCTCCAGAGATACATTTCTGCTATTTTTCAGACCTGTGGCCAGATGTGAATTTTACAAACAGGCAAAAATGAGCTGCCCAGACCTATGAAGAGCACTGGTTGTCATATGCTGCTGGTTTGCACAGCAGTGCCTGGCATTATGGGAAGCTGCTGGTTCAGGTGTCTCCACAGATCTACAGCACACCTCATCCTTCAGGATGCCTTATTCTCTCTCATAGATTTTTCTCCTTACACCATGGAAACTGAGGAGAGCCATCCAGGAGAGACCACGCACTAACAGAATGAAAGACATGCACTGATCATGTGCTACCTATTTGTTCCTAAACTGTTTGTAACATAACTCTCCTTTGCTGCCCAGGAGGCAGTCAATACTTGTCTATTACTCTTAGGAGCCTGGTGCCACTGACAGTATTATGCAAACCCTCGAGTGTTTGTCTAATTCTCTTTGATAGTAGCAAAAGGATTAAAGGCATTAGAAACAAGCAAATGAACTGTGTAAATATTAAGTCTTATATAGTGAATTATTTTGCCATCTGCACTGAATTTGCTAGTGTCTACATTTTTAGCATAAAATGCAATATATACAGAACATGTATAGTCCCTTCATGAAGTGATCGCCATGAGCTCTTCTGGAAACTGGGTTATTCAACTGCACCATACAAAGAAGTGCTTTTGGGGGCCCTTCTTGTCAACAACTGCCAACTTTTATAATGTTACACAAGGACTTAGCTGTTAGCTGCTCCTCTACGCAGTAAATCCAAATGGGCCTTGTGACCTTAGTCATTCTACGAATTTCAGCATGTATTTAACTTAAAATATGATCAGATCTTCACCCATATTATAGAAATAAAGAGAAGTCAAAACGAAAAAAAACAAATGACAGACACAATGATTTACTTTTGCATTCCTTTTTGATCAAAATGGTCCAGCATGGAAAAAAAGTATATGAACTTATGCATTCAGTAACAGGTGTGACTCCCTTGAGCAACAATGAATTCAACTAGATCTTTGCAGTAACTGTGGTTCAGTCCCCCACATCGACTGGGAGGAATTTTGTCCCATTCCTCCTGACAGAACTGCTTCAACTGAGTGATGTCGGTGGGCTTCCTTGCATCAACTCCCCATTTCAGGTTACTGAAATGTCTGAAATGTCCAATGTTTCTCTTGGATTAAGGCCTGGTCTTTGACTCTCTCTTTCCTAAGCACAAAATTTCCTCTGCTTCAGCCATTCTTTCTAGACAGACTTGTGCGTTTAGGGTTGTTGTGTTGCCGCAAGACCGCCTGTAGAGTTTCTGTTCAGTGTCAGTTACCCCAGCATTCTCCTATAAAAATATGCTTTTACCATCCAGAATTCACATTTCAGTCAATGAGGACAAGTTGTCCTGTTCCAGTGGCAGCAAAACAGGTCCAAACCACAATGTTGCCATAACTGGGACGAATAGGACTGATCACCAGTTACTGAACTCAAATAATTCTGAAGGATTTACAAACTTTCTAGCACCCCTACATTTGTTGAAATTTGCACCTTTTTTTATGTATCTTATTCTAAATTTCTGTATGTGTACCTGCAGAGATTTTTAAAAAAATTGATATATATTCTTTTCTAAATTAATACACTGTGGAATGAAACTGCATTAGCAATGGGTAGTATTGCTGGTGTCTCCCAGCACCATGGTGGTGAAATTTAATTTTACATCTTTTTCAAGTTTTTATCCCTATTCAGTCTGTGTTGGGTTTGCACGTTCTCTGCATGTTTGCTTAGGTTTTTTCCCACAGCCCAAAGACACGTTTCAGGTGTATTGACAACTGCACACTGGCTGCATGATCATGTGTTATACTGCTCCGCTGTATAAATGTGTGGATGACTGCAGGAGGATTAGTACAGTGCATTTACTATTCTAAGGTGTTAGCTAGACATCAGTAAATAATAAAAATAACAGCAGTGCAAACCCCTTGAGTGAGATCATATTTTTAAATGGGTATTTTCACAGGAGGATATTTTTGCCGGGCTGACGAGTTCATGTGCAACAACACTCTATGTAAACTGCACATGTGGGTGTGTGACGGTGAGGATGACTGTGGAGACAACTCGGATGAAGATCCTGACATGTGTGGTAGGAACATTTTTCATCAGTTACAATGCACAGCAGGCATATGTTGGCGTACAGCACTTCAATCATTTGAATACAAGAAAAGAAGTGATTATAGAGGCGCATATGGCACAAAATATGCCAGGATTACTTTAATTCTTAAAACAGGCAGGAAATAAGGTTGTGTTTGATGTCTGGCATTTCTTGTGAAAACCGGTAAATGAAAAGATTGATGACAAAGACTGTTTATTTATTTATGTATACAGCACCGTGCAAAATACTTAGGCATACAACTTCAGTGTCTGTTGAGAAGTACAGGTAGATTCTTATCTACCATCAGGGAGGTTTCTGATTGGTCCCAAATTCATTCTGCAGCCTGAGAATGACTTCAAACACCCAATCTCAGTCATACACAACTATCTTGAACAAAAAGAAGGTTTCCTGAAACAGATGGTATGGTCCCCACAGAGCCCTGATCTCAACACGATCAAGTCAGTCTGGGAGGACATGCAGAGACAGTCAAAGTCTGCAGAAGAACTGTGGGCAGTTCCTCAAAATGTTTGGAAGAACCTACCAACCTCTACCTTAAACTGCATGCAGGTTTGCATAAGAGAATTGATGCTGTTTTAAAGGCAAAGGGTGGTCCCACCAAATATTGATCTGATTGAGGTTTTTTTTGTCTACTGCACTGTTTAGAAGGTTTTTTGATTAATGAGTATTCATGGCATTATTTTTGGAACCGTCCTTGCTTTATAGCATTTTTCCCACAGGTGCCTAAGACTTTTGCACGGTACTGTATATGTATATATATGCGCGCGCGCGCGCGCGCGTGTGTGTGTGTGTATATATATATATAAAGGAAACAAAGACAAATCTCTTTCTTTGCTGTTTTTGGTTTTTCTCTTTTTCAAAAGTATTATGTTTTATCTCAAAGACAAATAAGAAAAAAAAAGGAAGAATCAATTCCACACCTTCGCTGGAAATGAAGCAATTCCAAATGTAACTTCAGGTTAAGCAGCCTATAATAAGCCCGTCAGTTATTTGGAAGTTGAAAAGAGTTAGATGAGTTTGTTGTTAACTTTTTCTCTGTAAGAATCTGCATTCCACAGTCATTCTGAGGCAGTAAGGTCAATGGTAGTTAGCGGAGCTTGACTAGTCATTCTTTCGTACAGCAATCATATGGAAAGTAGAAATGCGGGCTTTCTCAAGTGAAGCAAAGGTGAAGGATTTGAAAAGCAAAATAATTCCGGCCTTTGATCTCCGGTTTTTCCTGAGTAGGTGTCAAAAATGTAAAACTGACATTCAGCGGTGTTCAGTCTCCTGAAGAGGTTTTCTGGAACATTCTTTCAATCCCACTGCACCCTCTGCTGCAAGACATTTGGCAAGGGTACCTTTTTTTCTGAAATAAATTAATGGGAAGCGAATGACAGATTGATTCCCTAAATTTAGCTGCGATCATCACAAGATCTCAGCAAGACCCCCGATCAGTTTTATTCCGGTCTCTGTTGAGTGATTTAGAACTTACTGAAGTGTACTTGCTTGTGTAAGTATACTTACTTTTAACTGCTCACAGTGTCTGTGTTTTAAGAAATGTCCCCTGTCACAGAATCAGTTGCTAAGCACTGAGTGTTTGAGGGTGTGTAGCCCTCCACAGTAAGTGATTTTCTCTACTCTACCTCTCAAACTCTCAGCAAGGCTGCTCTGCCCACCCACGAGGCCCTACCGTTGCCGGAACGATAGAGTGTGTCTTCACACCACACAGGTCTGTGATGGCAACGATGACTGCGGAGACCTCTCAGATGAGGAGGAATGCGGTGAGATGGGTGGAATTACGGGAGACGGGCATCTGTAGTCATGTGTCGGTGTCGCACTCAGGCCTGCTTGCAGAATAAAACCACTTGATGTCAAGGCTTTACTCTTGGGAAGACTGTGAACCTCTCAGTATGACACAGACCGTCAAAGACAGAGCAAAGAGGATCCATCAAGTCCCATTTTAATCACAGCTGGGCTGCTGTAAAAGCATATTCCATCAGACACATGAAAGGTTTTCCCGTTCGCTGAAGATATCGCGTATGCCTATTGACACCAACTATCATCAAATTCAAAATCTGATAGCTACATGATCATCTCTTATCAAGTTCTACTTTTCACTTTGTCTGTGCCGCTTAGGCAAGAAGCTTTTCACCTCTTATATCATTGCTGTTAAAAGTATAATGTGTGTAATGTGATGAAAGAATACAGACCAGCAAGGCTGGCACATTCAAAGTACATTACCAGATTTTCCCACTGCAGCAGTTCATACCAGGATGTGTTCAGATGGATCCACATAATACTCACTTTCCCCCCATTATCCAGGCCTAAATCATTGTTGAAAATTGACCGAATATATATTAAAAAAAAAAAAAACTGATAATGAAATTATTCCAATATTTCTTATGGGGGACAGTTCAAGTTTTTTCCACGTTCACTCTAAAAATCACCTTACATGATGCTTAATATCATAAGGAAAAATAATTTGTGTAACACCTTGAAATAGAATAAATGCCCATAAATAATATTCTTTGTGAGTACTACTACTACTAAAACTATTACTACTAGTAATAATAATGATGATTTGCACAAGGGTACATAGTTCTGAAAATGTTTTGCGTTTCACAGGGTCTCTCGCAGTCACTTGGCACAGTTTTCAACTGTAGGCTCAATTTTTGACTCTGAACTGAATGTTATAGGCCTGGACATGATGGGGGTAGCTAAAGCATTTTTTCACTCCCAAGTACATGATATATGGGACTAGATGGGAGACTAGAAAAAGAAAAATCTTGTTTAATGCTGTGTTTGCTAACATGCTTTTGCTCGCATACATCCCCTCTCCATTTAGAGGACACCTCAGAGCGGCCCAAGCCTTGTGGGAAGGTGGAGTTTACTTGCCAAAGTGGCCGCTGCATCCCCATTGAACTGCGGTGTGACCTCTTCGACGACTGTGGTGATGGTGGCTCCGATGAGGTCGACTGCAAGCCTTGTGAGTGGGGCTCTTGGTTCCTTCAGAAGAGCAGTTTCCAAACAACAGAGGTTTTCAGCCGCTGCTCTTATAAGCTACCAGAGGTTCTCCCTTTTATCTGAGCAAGAGAAGGCGTGCTGCTCCGAGTCCCGAGTCCTCCTTTGTCTGCACTGTAGTATCTCCCTGTGGATTCTGTTCCTGCTCTTAGGCTTTTTTTTTTTAAGCATGTATGAAATTGCCCGTTTATACACTGATGTGAATTGTGACTGTGAATTGTGATTTTGTCCTCTGCAACAAAGTGACCCTCACCAAGCCAAAGCTAGGCGTTAATTGGTGTTGCTATTAGGTGCCCATTTTCAGAGTCCATTCTGTTTCATATGGATGAGGTGTTTGATATGCCATGTTTAGATAATTCATTTTTGATTGCCTCACACATCTGAAATGGCTCCTGAAACCAAGAACCGTGGCATCGTGTTTTTTTTAAGCATCTCAAGATGTTTCATCTAGAAAATGAGTTGTTATGTTTTGACCGTGATCCTTTGCTAGGGAGCCAGCCACTGATCATTAAGCAAGTCTAGGAGCTGTGATCTGTGTTCTGTTACAAATGCTCACCAAGCTGTAATGAAATTATAAATTAATAATTATGACAATAGCAATAATAATGCATTGTTTTTCCTTCATCATGCTCTCTATCGTTGCAGTCCCTGATGAAATCATATGCCAAGGGAGAGTAAATCTGTGTGGCAATGATGCCATCTGCAACCAAACGAAGGCTGGTGCCACGTGTCAGTGTAAGCCAGGCTTTCAGCGGAACCGGAGGACTAAGCAGTGTGAAGGTACGACGGTGGGCAACCTGCCGACTTCTTGCCTAATGTCTATCAGCCCCACTATTGTGTGTGTGTTCACCACTGATGGTTAGTCTTTATGGAAAGTGAACCCTTTAAACCTAGAGAGTAAAAGTGTGGTTTAACTTTTACTTTACATTTGCATTTATTTATTTCACCAATGCATTGTTTCAAGGCAACGTACAGCTCGGAGATGAGAACGGTGCATTTTGCAATAGATTTACAGATGCAGACGTGGGATTCTTAGGCCAGTTTATCCAATGTCACTGTTTAGCCTCTGCAGTAAGAAGTATCTGCCTGTAAAATTGAGAGAATTGACTGAAATAAAATTGTGATTGTGAAAGATGTTGTGATGTCAATTCATGTAGCTATTAGCATCAGTGGTGAAGGGGGTCCGGAACAGATATGTTTTGAGACCGTTCTTGATTATTAAAGTCTTTTTAGAGCTTGGTAATTCATATCATTTCGAAATATATGGAACCATCCTCGCTTTATAGCATTTTTCCCACAGGTGCCTAAGACTTCTGCACAGTACTGTGTATTAGCACTTTTTGCATTAGTCCTAACTTTTGTCTCCAGCTGACTTTATCTAATTTTAAGGGGAAGGAGCCTAGTCAGGCACTCAGTTGTCATTTGGAGTGGGCAGGTGGTTCAGACCTTGGCTGCTGCTTCCATTTACATACAATTTTGCCCCTTATTTGGCTTCAGCTTGTTTGACTTGTAAATAATTGTTTCTTATTCCTTAAAATAATAATTAAGTTATGCACATATTATTGTTGATAAATATATTTTCTACTGAAAATTTGCTCAACATCATGTCCCTCCTGGTCGTTCGACTTTTGCACCACAAGCCCAGTTCCCCAGACGCTATAGAAACTGCTGTTTTCTTGAGCAGAGCAGCTGATCTACTGCATGCACACCTGAGATGGCTATGAACACAGTTTGCACAGCTCCAGCACTAGCAAATCCCTAATAGACTGTCTTTCATTTCTTTGAGTCCCTATTGTTTATAAAAAGTGCGTTCATCTATATGTTTTACATTTACCAGTAGGATGTACTCATCTTGTTTATTAGGGTAAACTCCCCTGAGCCTAAAAAAGTATTGTAACCTCTGTATATCTTTAATGTATTCATTGTATAGTTAACATGAAAATTACATTTCTCACAATTTTTCTATAGTTTTGATATAGAAAGTGCACATGTATACTTCCAAATGTAAAGTGCTTTATAGAAGTATTCAGATTCCTTCAAAGTTATCAATAGTACCTGGATTAAAAATAACACCTGTACTTATTTTTTCCAATCGGTATTTTTATTGAGAACTCTTATACTCTAACGATAAATGGTCAGAGTCAAAATAAGTTATTTATTTGTAGATATTGTAAAGAAAATACAAAAAAAAGCAATTTGCATAAATTTTCAAGACACACACGTTAATGTTTGAGCCACCTTTTGATGCAATAACAACTAAGTCCTTTGGCCTTAACTATGTATCAGCTTTGCACACTCGAGTTATTTTTGTACTCATTTGTCTCAGCGAATCTGCAGCAGGCTGTTCAGCTTGGTTGGATGAGTCTTGTCTATGTGCTGTTTTCAAATGGTGCCCCAGATTCTCAATAGGATGGAGGTCAGCACTTTGACTGGGACACTGTAGGACATTCACTTTTTTGTTTCTAGCCCTCTCCAGTGTTGCTTTGGCCTTGTGCTTGGAATCATTGTGATGCTTAAATGGGAACTTTCTCCCAAGGCTCACTTTCTTAGCAGACTAAAGCAGGTGCTCTTGCAGTATTTCCCTGTATTTTGTTCCATCCATTCTTCCTTCAGTTTTGACAAGGTGCCCCATCCCTACTTATTAGCATCCCTACAGAATGATACCGTCATCACCATACTTTTGGTGGTGTTTCTTCAGGCATGGACACCACACATAAGGCTTTCAAATTTGGCCAAAAACTTGGTCTTAATCTATTTGTCTGACTGTCTGTCTGTCTGTAACTCCAAACTGGCTTTGACATGAAAGAGATATCAATATTAAGGGTTTTTAATGCATAGAAAAAGTCCTGCTTGATAAGTAATTCTGAAAAAGAGAGAAGCGTGCTTTTATGAATTTATTTTTGGAAGTGTTATAAGCGTCATAATGTTTACTCTTGATTACTTCTTCCTGAAAATGATGTCTCCTATTGATCACTAATGGCTAAGTTGGTTATCAAGCATCTTCAAGACCACATGTAAAGGTGCTTTTAACAGTTGTTTATCTGTCAAACACTCTTTCTGACAGTCTTCAGAGTTATTTTTGTCAAATTATATGGACATCTAATTTTTTTTTGATTTCTGTTATTTGCTCTTTGTTTATTTTGGTTTGATTTCCAGTCACCCAATTGCTATATGTTTTTTCCCAAAGTATGATACCCACCCACATGTGTGCTGTGCACCAGCCACTTCTTTTCATTTTGCAGGCTACAGCCTTCATCGACCAGTGTAACACACTTGGGAGAGAACACTATTCACCCAATTCCATCTACTGCCCTGTGCACATCTGGCCAACCAACCATACGTGTCACTGTGAACAAAGAGGGAGAGAGAACCTCATCTCACCCACTCTTGGGAACCAGTGTTACCAATTAAAGTGCATTTTCCCACCACTTTTAGATGTGAAAAAAAAACTCTTAATTATTTTTTTACTTGTGTTTTTGTTGCCTAAGGTTCTGGAACTGTTATACAAGGTGGTGCAAAGCATGTTGAGTGAAGACTGCAATGGAAATGCTCTAAATTCATCAAAGACTGAAACTAACGTTTTCCTCTCTTCCATTTTAGAAGTCAATGAGTGTCTTCACTTTGGGACTTGCTCTCATTACTGCACAAATACTAAAGGATCTTTCAAGTGCACTTGTGACAGGAATTTTAATGAAATCAATGGAAACTGTGTAGCGAAAGGTAAAGACATACAAACTCTTTTTCTATGTTACAAAATAAGTCATGCACTACATACTAAACAAATCAGGGCATGTGGTTAGTTTAAGAATGGCTCCAATGTTAGTTGATATGAGAAAATGACACAGGAATATTTTTCCCGTGTCATAATATTTAAGGGTATTATAATTATACACACACACACACACACACACACGCGCACGCACAATTTTAGTTGTACTGTGAAATATTTAGCTTATGTCAACATTTTTTATGGTTATTNTGACACAGGAATATTTTTCCCGTGTCATAATATTTAAGGGTATTATAATTATACACACACACACACACACACACACACACGCGCACGCACAATTTTAGTTGTACTGTGAAATATTTAGCTTATGTCAACATTTTTTATGGTTATGTTGTTATTTGCTTAGGTGCATACACTATTACTTTTATTTAGTAACTACTATGCAGGTTTTTATTATTTAAAAAATACTATAAAAAAGTAATAGTATAGTAACTACTGAATATGCATCCCATTTTAAAAGTGTTTTGTGAAAGTCAAGCTTAGCATGTCACATTATTCTTCTGAGTTTGTGTCATTTCCTCTTGTCTGTATCACTAAACATTACACTTGAATTTGCTCATAATTTTGGTAAAACTAAATGATTTATTAGTTAGCACTGTATGGTAAATACCAGAGTTATTTCAAAAGTGTCTGTAAATTTAAATACTGTTGCCTCTAGCAGTAGGTTTGGTGCTCTTTAACTTAACCTTGTATATTAATGAATGTAACAAACTTAAATTTTACCTTTAACATATGTAATGTATTATTTTGGCACTATACACCAATAAAATTATTGAAATGTAATGAGTAATTCAATGGCTGTGTTTAATAGTCATATTTAGAACAGTATAACATTTGTTTGCAAAATACTAATATTACTGTTGTGCACAACTGTATTGTTTATGTAATTTTGCAAAACTGTTGTCTTAAACTCGAAATGGAATTTAGACACCTTTCATTTTTTTTGCATATAAATGACTCAACGGGCAGGACCAGAAGATCAAGTGCTCTACATAGCTAATGACACTGAAATCCGAGGTTTTGTGTATCCATTTAACCAGAGCCATGGACACAAACAACTAGCACGCACCGAGGACAATGCCCGAATCATTGGGATGGATGTTCTGTTTCATGGGCACAAGTTTGTCTGGGCTACCCAGTTTAATCCAGGTGGAATTTTTTACAAAGACATCCTAGGCAGAAGTCAATCTAAAACAAATAGTGGAATCATAGTAAGTATTTTGGACGGAGGGGTTAAAGGGGCACTGGGAATGACCATCAAACTATTTCTGTACCAATGACTGATTGTTTTCACATTGGTTTTTTGTTACTTTTTGTTGTGTAGACCGGTAAATTAACTGCATTCATCAGTTTTTCCGTTTCATGTGAAGTGAAGCTGTGAGTCACCCCAGCATTTAAAGTTAATGAATTGCAGCTATCAAATTATGCTACTGAGTTGTTTAAGATTAAATGCATGAATCTTAATGGATCGTGTGGGTGCCACACATTAACATAGTGTAATGGATTCTTTTTCACTTTCAGACAGCCCTGTTGAATTTTTCAGGTTTTCTTTCTTTATGAATGAAATGTTGTGTGTTGCTTCAGAAAGTACTTTTTTTGTTGTTTGTTGCATAATAATATGGAATTTGATATAAACATATACCTAGAGATATTTATGTTGAGTTCATAGTATGGAAAGATATAGAATTCCCTACCTATTATATGCATGCACATGTAATGTGACACTAGAAATCAGGTGGTAAACTGAAATCTCACAAATTGGAGGCATAATTAACATTACGGTGCAAACTTTCAAAATTTACATCTTGTTAGCTGTAAACGTGATAAATCAGCGCAATGTTCTGTCATAAATCAGTAAATTATTTCACTTGAATATGTGAAAACTCGTAAGTGAAAGGCTTGTATTTGAAACATGTTTTAATGCGAAAATAGTCACAATTATCAGTAGTAAGATGAACCATCTTTGAGTAGCATGTGAATGTGGTGGGTTGGACTGTAGCTCTGCGACATCCCACTAAGCTCTGATCGTATCCTGTAGACATGGTTCCCAAAAGTAGCGCCATCAAATACTTTTATTTGATGACTGACAAATAGTACCTCTTAAAATGTGCTCATTTTTGGAAGAGTCTTGGCACCAGGGCAACCTCAGCTGGAAGTCGTATAAGTGTTTGAACTTGTATGGATTAAAAACACAGCAATCTGTGATAAGTTTTGAAGGTCCTTGTGCCTGATCGTCCTCTGCAGTGCCCGGATTTTCGAAGGCCAAGGGACGTGTCTGCAGATTGGGTAACTGGGAACATCTACTGGACAGATCACTCAAGGATGCACTGGTTCAGCTACTACACAGCTCACTGGACTAGGCTAAGGTACTCCATAAATGTGGGCCAGCTTGGAGGACCAAACTGCACCCGACTGATAACAGACATTGCTGGAGAACCTTACTCTATTGCTGTCAACCCAACCCAAGGGTAAGAAATAGTCTGATCATCTTTAATCAATTCAAGGCCTGGATGCCATTCGTATGAGTTAAAACAGAATTTACATGACTACTGTGTGAAACTGTATATGTAAAATTAGCCTTGTGTGACAGTGAATTCCCTCTCTATCAGCTGACATTGACATGCTGTTTTTTATTATTATTTTTATCCTAACTGACAGAATATTAATTATACAACTCAGGAGCTATTGCCAAAACTATTTTAGCACAAACGTTTCTGTTCTTACTTTTACATGAAACTTTGAGGCAGGTTTTGGTGTGCATAGAGACCACTGGGCCCACAGTTAGTGTGTGACTAACCACAGAACAAGGCACTTGCCCAGGCCCAGGAGCCTTCCTGAAGGGCTAATGCTGATGTGGGGGGGAGTGGATGGGTCATGGGGAGTTGTTCAGGGCTAACCCTGAGGTATACATGTCCCATAAACGCTAAAAAGTTATATTTATGCTTCTGCGCTTTTGGGCTGAAGAATGGGGATTAAGGGATAGCCACCAGTTCAAAAATTATTTCAGCCCGAACCTCCACTTCATGGCATCCATTGCAGTCAGTGTCCAGTCTTCCTGTGTAGACATCCGAAAAACTAATTACAAAGAAGTCGTGTATGAAAAAGAGATTAGATTTCTCTGCATTAGTTGCCATGGGTTTTTGCTGCTTGAGAAGTTCAACAGGGAAATAATTTGCCTCATAAATTCCACAGTATGATGTACTGGACAGTGATTAGCGACCATTCGCACATCGAGGAGGCCGCCATGGACGGCTCTATGCGCAGGGTTCTGCTGGAGAAGAACCTGAGGAGACCCACAGGTATATTTTGTTCATTTATTTTCACAGAGTAAACATTTAGCAACCATTTTTACTGACACATTTCTATCTTTGAAGTTCGCCTGTCCATGTACTTTTTATTACTTGTACTTATTATTTGGCATTTTTTTGGCTGACCTCTTTGTGCTTAACAAAGTTCTCTTTTGGTTTTGCAACTGAGAGTGTTTGATTTGTAGTCAAGCCACTTTGTTTTTGCTTTTGTTCTACAAGTATACTAGTTTTGGGGGTAGGACCCTTTGTTTTGGGGCAGATTCACCTTGGAAAAAGGAATAAGATGATGTCTTCGAGCTCCACCTGCCGAACTGAGCTTGTAAGGTTAAGAAGATTTTCACTATGCACTTGTGTCATTTTAATAGTGATAACTGGTTTGGAGGCAAAAGATATTTCTCCAGGCATCTAAATGTTTTCTTCCGCAAAAAAGCAGGGAAGGGATATAATGTAATTTACCACCATTGACATGGGTCGTCATTAAGCCTAAAATGGTGTCCTCTGGGAGACTAGAGAATACGTTGTTCTTGCCAGCAATGCTATTTTAGATTGGAATTATGTCTTTTAAATTGAATTGAATACTGCCATGTCATAGTAGTAGAACCTTTGCTATTTTTAGATGCTGGTAGTTGCATTGGAAGTGTATGAGCATCAACGCAGCTTCAAGTGTTTTTGCTTATGATTATTACGTCTATTTAACATTTCAATTTGTTTTGTTTGTTTTTGTTTTTGTTGGAATTATTTTTCAGGTAAAACAGCAGCAGTATATTTTTCTTGGAGCTGCTGATTCAGAGTTCAGAGTGGATTGTTACCATAGCATTAAAGCCAGGTGCATCATAAGCTTTAAGGTAGGGAGGTGGGTTCGGTTAGTATTATTCTTGTACTTCATGCACTTGCAGGATTGGCCATTGATTTCTTCAACCAGCGGCTGTATTGGGCTGACGTGGAACTCTCCAGGATTGGCAGTGTGCGTTTCGATGGATCTGATTCCCAGGTGGCTGTCAGCAGCAAACACGGTAAGCCATACAGCCACTCAAAAAGTGGCAAAAGTATTTGTGGCTCATATCTCTCAGGCTTTGCTATCGACATCCTGCTCCCTTAAGCTTCCTTACTGCCTATCATCAGGGTTTCACATCATGGGCAATAGGTACATGGGACCACTGGGGCCAAATTACAAAATTAAGAAAAGCATTTCAATTCCATCTTAGCACTGTCAAATGGAATGGCAATAATGAGATTCTGGAGCAGATTATTATATTGTTATCCACTCAGATTGAAATGGCAGTTCAGATGGCAGCATATTGAGAAACTCTAAATGGTCTAAATGGGCTTTCATAAAAATAATGGCACCGTGTTCTGAACCAAAAGGATTTACCTGAATTGGTTTCCATGTGTTTCATATTAAACTTTGTTTGGATAATGTTTACATTTCTAAACTTTTTGAGTTTTCAATTTTAGTGTGATGCTTGAGACAGAGTCCCATCTCCAGGGGCTCTAATATGCCCGAGCAGCATATTATTTCTCATTTATCAGATGTTTGAGTTTTATACAATGTGAAGGCTTGTCCTACATGTGTAGGTTCAGGAAGTTATTAGTGTGCTTGTTATTTTTACAAATTATGTAGAAAATAAATTACAGAACTGTTTAATTGTGCAAGAATAAAAACATTAGTAACATTTGTCACATTTTACTTACAGGAATATATCAGCCTCATAAGATTGATATATATGAAGATTACATCTATGGGACTGGGCTGAGAAGTGGTGTTTTCCGGGTTAAAAAATTTGGTCAGGGACCAGCAGAACACCTGGATCTAAAAGTCGAAAAAGCTTCAAGTGTTCTGATCTTCCATCGTTTCAAACACCAGGATGGTAAATGGAACATTCTTTGTCCATCTGTTCTTATGCAGGCATGAACATTATATCAATGGGACTGTGCAAAATATACAAACTATTGAGTGATGAAAATTAAACAGTATATTTTCATTGAGATTTTATCAACGGGAGGAAAAATTGATCAGTCTCTAAATGTCATTTGCAAGGCTTTTCTAACTCTTAATTGATATTAGCCAGTTACCAGTAGCACAGCCTGCAAACCATCCAGTATAGCTTACCAAGTCTTTCGACCCATTTGACATCCCCTGGGGTGATCCCCAAGGAATGGAGAAAAGAGCTTTGCACCTCCTGGAAGGCTTCCAGTTTTCCCTTGATAGGAAAGGTAAGAGTGAAAGCCGTCTTACGTTAAATGCCAGGATTTTAAAGAATAGAAAGACCTTTATTTACTTATTTTTGAATCGATTCCTTTAGCTGCATCTTGAAAGCAAAGTTTAGTGGATTTTGTCTCAGTTTTTTTTATCTTTATTCTTAATGGCGAAAAACAAAAGTCTGATCTCTAACTGAGGGAAAACTCCTTAAAAGAAAAAAGTTCTGATGAGCTACGCTCTATTGTTTTTATCTAGCATTTCTGTCCTCGGTAATGCCCAGACTTTTATTCACACTCAGCGATGAGGGGACTAATGAGAGTTTTCTTGGCAACTGCTAAAGTTTTTTAATGCCCTGAAGGAGTCAACTGGCTCCAAATCAATTGGCCACTTTTGCCGGTAGCACTGTGCTGTATGTCACGGGTTGAATTCTGCACGTGGTCCAACCTTAGATTAGTAGCCAAAATGTCCACTTATGCATGTCCAGAATACACGTGCACCATCCAAACAGCATTATCATACCGGTCCAGTCTGAAAACCCTTTCAGTTCTGGGCCCACCTGCATACGCGTGTAGACTGAAACCCGACCACGTGTGGGTCTGTGTCTCAGTAATGAGCTAATTGGGAAATTAATTTAAAAAAAAAATATTTTAGCATATACGGAAATTCAAGAGAGGAAAAATAAATCTCACACTATGCCACAGCTCCCAGCATTCTCCAGCTTTCAGGATTAATAGCTGAGGATGCTGACAGCTATTTGTTCTTTGCAGAGTGCTGATGTTCCATGATTGCCCAATGGGATTCTTGTCGGTCGGGCTGTTCTGGCTAATGGGTAGTTTCTGTATTCCCTGCTGTTTTATTAGCCCCACATCCAGTATGCTAACAAAGTAAGGACTTTTTTGCCTTCCACCCACAGTGTTAAAACCTTTGAAAACTTTGCAGCTCTGACTTGGAGGGCTCACAATGTGCTTTTTCAGCTTAGCATTTTTTTCTTTCTTCTCCATTGCTATATTTTTTTTTATTTTAAGACCATCTGTTGACACCTCCCCTGCCACTTGTTCATCGCTCCTGTGCTTCAGCAGTGCACGGGATGGAGCTTGGCATAGTTCCACATTCATGTGCGGAGACTACGCTCGTTCTTCACGCTCCGGGACCGAAAGCTGTAATCAAACCCGCGACCTATAGCACCTTGAGGGATCAGCACTAATAGCAATAATACTACTTTGCTTAGCTTTTGCTTATAATTATAACAAACTTCCAAGTACTTAATAAGTGCTTAGTAGAATGTGCTAAAAGCACTCAACAAAGTAATTTGAAAATAACCTGCCAACGAGGCAGGCAACCTCGGAGGCTGGATTCAGTGAAGTGCGTATTATCTCTGAGAACCTTATGTAAGCTAAAGTACATATTGTAATATTATCTTGAAACAGTCACTAGTTTGACTTCTTGGTTCTTAGTATGTCTGTCTTCCCCTTTTAAATTCATTTCAGTTCCGTAACTTGGCTATAACTGACTCACCTCTCGTGTTGCGATACAAAAAATTCTCCGCAGAGCTCCTATTTTCAAAGAAAGTATATTCTTTTTGTTCACAAAGCACTGCAACAACTTTTAATTAAAGCAGGTTTATATGATAGCAGGACTATTTCAGCTGACGGGCCACAAAGTCGCTTACTGCAGCATTTCCTTCTGTTACCACGGATGTCTTTGGAGGTGTTACAGTGCTTTTCCTGGGTATACAGAACATATGGAATTAGCTCTCCAAATTCCAGTAGTGCATAGCAGCTCTAGGCTTAGCTACTTTTTTAATGGTGATTAATCTCATTCCTAACTGTTGGTGCACATTGACCGAACACATTCTTCGTGTTTCAGTTGACTCCATTATACAATGGCATGATATGTTAGTAATTAAAAACTCTATATTTAGGTTTGACCAGAAAGGACAAAAAATGATCTTACAACTTGTATCTGCATTTCAGTTCACTTAATATATGAAAAAAATAAAACAACTATTACTGATGTTGTAGTAACTCAGTATCTTTTTCCATTTTTGTCAGTGATGAAGATTAACAGGCTTTGATAAATCACATTGTCTGAGTTTATATTATCACTCCACCAATATAATGCAGGCCTTCAGTTTAAAATCCCCACAGTTACACATTTGTTAAGATACTACATACGCACAAAGACACATTTTGAACTAAGAAGCGGCTGGAAAAAGAAAAAAAAAGATTTTTGTAGCTACAGTTTTTACACATGAAAAATGTCCTTGCATATGTTAGTAGTTCTGCCAAAATATCTAGCCAGATATAAGAGGAACATGGACAGAGAGTTGAAGAATACGGTTGTCCTCATGCAAGAGGTAATAGGGGAAGCCCGGATTCTCTGAGCCCCTTTCTGTGCATCCCATCAGTGTCCAACCCTTGCTTGAAGATGAGCTGTGGATTCTTATGCCTGCTGAACCCGGCCGGTGCCAGCTGTGCGTGCCCCGAGGGGAAGGTGCTCATCAATGGCTCCTGCAGCAATGGCAGCGTTTCAGGTGAGCTTCAGCAGTCTTTTCACTGGCATCCTCTAGGGCCACATGAACCCCGCCAGCCCTATATGCCCCTGTCAGTCCTGGACAAGACCACAGCATAGCTTCATTCTAAGTTTCATTCTGCCAGAGGTGACATAGCCTCAGATATTTACATTTTTATATGCACTTTGTCAGTGTGATGCTGTCTTTGTCACTTCTCAGACACACCACCTTCTGTTAGATTCCTATGGAGAGATTTCATTAGTACATTAAAAAGTAATAACAGATAAATAGCATTTGTTTCTCTTTGTTTACTCCCAAATTGACTGTTAAATGTCATCATTTGACATCCTCTTTGTGCTATTTATTCAATAAAATTATGACCAGTTGAAATTCAGTCTGTTCAGCACATGCATGACGGTTAATGCCAACAGCTGCACGATGAATTTCCCTTTGTCCTATAGTTACTACACACAAATATTTAGGGGGAACCATGGACCAGAATGTTTGGTCTGCACGTGCCCTGCGGGAGTCTAGTTTTTGCCCTGTATGTCCAAAATTGCTTTTGTAATTGTTTCCATAATAAGTTACCCCACTTCGTCTAGGTGTTGTTCAAGCTGTGAAAGGTAAGGTTAAACCTGTATGACCACAGCTTTTTGGGATATGGCTGCTGACCCCTGAGCTGAGCGTCGGTTCAGTTTGGGGCTATTTGGATTACCCCACCTTGCTTTTGTCGCTGCGCTCTTTCAGGGGAGCTGTGTCAGCCGGCCTGTGAGAATGGCGGGCGCTGCCTCGCCAATGAGAAGGGGGTGGGCAGGTGTTACTGCTGGCCAAACTTCTCAGGGGACCACTGCGAGATCAGCCATTGCAAAGACTACTGCCTGAGCGGAGGCACCTGTTGCAGCTCCCCCTTAGGTAAGGGGTCTTCCAACACCTCACCAATGGCTTATGCTCATTTACTCATTATGGTAGTGAAGTACTCAGAGTCAATTATGACTCGGGTTCTGTGGTCACTGACTCCTATACAGAAGGCAGCGACAGCATAGAATTTATTTAATGTCCATAAATGTGATTGAACTTCCAGTCCCCAGTCTTTGCTAACCAGCAACCGGTTGTTTTTATATTATGAAAAAGCCATCTATCATAATATCCTTGAACTATTAAGGAATGCATTTATTTAGTCAGTGAAATGTAGCTTTGTTGTCATAATAACCACTCACTTTTTTACTATGATATATTACCCTTTGAGACAAGCAGTGAGTGTTTTTCCATTTGCAGATTCAGTTGTTGCTAAATTATCCTAAGGCTTATTTTTTTATACAGAAAAAGAATGTAAGCTCTCATTAAGTACTGTCAGCGCATTTTGCAGCTTAAATGCAACAAGTCAGTACGGACCACGACTTTGTTGCGCGTAACAATATCCTACTGTCACCGTGGCCAACTCTTTTAACAAAATAATCATACCAGGCATTAAAGATGAAGTGTACGCAATGCTAACAAATTGATGTGGAAGTTCTGCAGACGTGTCAAGTTATCCTGGCACAGAAACACATTATTTCGACCCAAAGTATTTTGTAGTAATGTGCTCTTATTTATGACTAATGTACTTTAATCTCAAGACCCTGTTTGCTACCTATAATGCGTCACAGTACTATCAGATTAATGCTGAAATTATAACACTCTGAAGTTACTTTGCAATACTTTTTCCAGTTGTAAATGCACAGGACTTTTTTTCCATATCAGGGTGGTTCAGTGAAATGACTGCTGTTCTAAATCAGTCATATGATGGAATGAGTTCAATCCCATGTGGGCCAAAAGCCAGTAAATGAGGGGGCCCATGTATGGAACGTGTGATGACCTGTCTAGTGACCCTTATTCTGAGGCAAGGCGCAGGCCAACCACTCACAGGATCGCCTCGCAAAGCCACTAACTGCCAGCCCAGAAGCATAACCAGGAGCCCGACTGCACACTGACTGCACAGTTGGAGCTGTAGCAGCCCACCTGGTGAAAGGAAGCACGGAACCTCGTGTCATTCACGTTTTTGACTCCAGGCAGTCAGGAGGTTTCTGGACTGGGTCGAACTGTGGGAGTGTACAGTGGACCTGTTATCTAAGGGGAATAAACAACTGTGGTTGTATCAAGGAAGCAGGGAAAGGGCGGTAGCCTGATAAGCAAATAAGTGGTCAGAGTTGCAATTTTAGATGATATCAGTACCTACAGCCATAAAAAGTGGACAGTAATGAGCTAAATGACCAGTTTTATCACTGCTTTAACGCAGTTTTGTTCAATGAAGACATAGAGGGGGAAACAGTGATTTCAGCTCAGTGCCTGGGCTTTTCTGGCGTGGGTTCGAATCCGGCTCCATCTGCGTCATGTTCTCTCTGTATCTGTGTGGGCTTCCTCTGTCTGCTCTTGTTTCCTTTTACAGTCAAACGACATGTGTTTGAGGATGTCACTGTCCATTGCTCTTTGTGTGTGTGTGTGGGGGGGGGGGGGGCACCCTGTGATGAACCAGGGTTCAGTTTCACCGCGTAGCACCCAGTGATTCTGGGATAGGCTCTTGACTGACCAGGATAAAGCTAATAATCCTATATTTGGCTCGATATGCGTGGAGGTAATTAAAGGGAAGCTCAATTAATACATTTATTTTATTTAAAGATCACATTTGATTATACTGAAGATCTGCCACTGGTTTATAGTCATCTGAATATATTTTAGAATTTGTTATTTATATGCTTAAACAAATTGAGATGCTTTTCTCTGCATTGAATTTTGTTACTGTAAGAAACTGCAAAACATAGCAATTCGGTTCATGATATCCATACTACAGTACTACTCTGCTGACAGTGTACTATTTAGGTGTAATAACTTGCACTGTGTAACTGATGGTTGTCACACATATTTGCACACATTCTGTATTAGGTGCCCTCTTAAGCACTTCAGTCTATTATCTGCCTGGGATTCTAGCAGGCCATTTTTTAAAATAAACCGTGATGCTTGCTACCTCAAATGCCTGCCAGGGCAGGGGATACTTCTCCTAGTGAAAGCAGGAGGTGGAGCTTGTGGAAACATGCCTTTTCAACAGTGTGTCTTTCAGTGCCTGCATTCTTCAACCTGTTCGCTATGGGGGGATGTAGTCCAGGACCACATATACAGCATAGGCTTTTCCCGGCAGTATCGGCTGCCATTACCTACGTACGTGCATAAATGCATACACACAGATATATGTCTGTGTATTTAGTTATACGCCTAAATCTACACTTCACAAAGCTGTGTAATTTGTTTCTTATCAGGAAAAACCAAGCGGTATTAAAAATGAAATTTGTAAGGTATTTAAGCTACACTGGAAAAATTTGCTAAACATCGAAATAGTCGTTAAATTCCACCATTGACAATGTAGATTTTGAAGTTAATGCTGTAAAAATACCGTGTAAGATTTTTTTTCTATTACAGTATATTCAGGACGGTGTTAAAGATATGGGTGCCTGACGTGAACTCAGCCTCCATGTTTCACCCTGTTAATTGCAGAACAACCCCCTCAACTGAATGTCCTTCATCGCCACTCACCTTGGTGTGTCACCCTGGACCAGCCACATGTCCTGTGATGTAGGCCAGCATGCTTAGTGACAGTTATTCACAATGGATTATATTACCTTGTCTCTGTAGGGCATCCGAGTCAAAACTCTGTTGAAGATGACGAGGAATTCATGCATCAAACACAGTTTGAAGCCATTAAAGCGTAATGTGCAAAAATGTGCACCGTGTACTTTGTTCGGATTGAGAATGAAGTATTCCCTCTTGCCAGTGATTGTGCCAGAAGACCTGCCATTGTCTTCTGCCTTTCAGTAACTGCCATTTCTCAGTTGCTGCTGCTTGGGACTAGTTACTGATGCATTTTCAGTCTGGTATCATATTCAAAGTCTACATTGTCAGGAGTGGAACTTGACTGCTATTTAAAGGCTTAGCAGGTTTATCCAGCACAGCTTGAATACCTTACAAATTTCACTTTTAGTACTACTTGGTTTTTCGTGATATGAAATAAATTTAACAACTGGGATAAGTGTACATTTGGGCCCTTGTGTGCAGTTTGCCTGCAGAATTAGGTTATTGTCCATTTTCTTAACTTCTGCACTGTTTGATTCATAATAATTTTTGGATAACTTTTTTACTGGCTACGCATTTTGTATGTATGTCCTGAGCTGGGAAAAGATTACATTTTCAGAAAGATACCGTTATAGTGTTGCATTTTCTGCATGGAAAAAAATATATATACTTATTGTTTCATGAGGACACATTGACAGACAAAACAGAGGACAGATCCTGGGAAGGAAGAGTCCAAGTGTGGTGATTTCCCAGGGACAGGGTTGGGGGCTGTAAGTCGGATGGTTGTGCTCTTCAGGTTGTGAGCTGTTGGGTTTGCTTACAAAGTTTTATTTATTTATCCCCCCGTATTACAGGACGTCCCACCTGTCGCTGTCCCATGGGGTTCACGGGGCCGTTCTGTGAAAGGCGGGTCTGTGACAGTTACTGCTTCAACGGGGGCACTTGTGATGTGAGCCTGGGCAACCAGCCCGTGTGTCGCTGCATGGCCGAATACACCGGGGACCGATGCCAGCACCGTGAGTCCTGATGGGTCATGACTCTACAATTCCCACAATGCTCTTTCATCAGCTGGAACAACCACACCGGTTGGGCTGCAGATCCAAATCCCATATTTCACCTCTGGTGACACTGAGAATCAGAATAGAACTGCTGCGGTATAATATTCCAGTTTCCAGGGCCAACCAGTACAACAGTGATTTGCTGACTAGTGGGATCACAAGCATGTCGATCTTAAACTGTGGGGGACCCAAATACACCTAGTGAACAGTTTCCTTTTAGTGTCATTCTAACTTAAAAAAAAAAAATAGTTGCTCTCATTATTGCTCTGAGATTCATCTTCACAACACTGTTAGTGTAATTATATCAACTGTCATCATTGTTCAGCCAACCTCCCAAAATCAGTCTAGAAAAACTTTTTAAGACAAAGCCACGTTACTAATGTTTCACGATCAATTTAAATGCTGACGGACACTTGGTTTTTAATGGCATTCATGCAATATGATTTAGATCACACACAAAGTGACCCAGAGTTGAATGTTCCTCCGTGCAACAGTTGCTCATCCCTCGCCTGACAGTTTGTCGTGTGTAATTGCTCATTTTGTTTACCCTGTGAGCAGAAACAGAATCGCTCATTCGGAGCGCCGAGCACAAATCCGCAAACATGGCACTCGTTCAAAGTTGCAGGCTACATGTTCTTTTGTGGCAATGCATTATTCATATGCAGATGGACACGCGTGAGCTTTAATTTCACGATGACGGCGTACCTTCATTTCGAATCCCATTGTATGATGGAAGCTTTGTTGCGACTTACAAACAATGGCGAATGTTTGAGGTTTAACTAAACTAGAGACACACAGGCACCCGTGTCCATACACAAACAATAGACTGGTGGTAACTGAGCGGGGGGGGGGGGGGGGGCCGTTTTTTTTGCCCCCCCC
>UFQX01000212.1:278874-342236 GCA_900497675.1 Arapaima gigas | reverse complement strand
TGGGGGGGGGGGGGGGGGGGGGGGGGGGGGGGGGGGGGGGGGTCCTGTTGTTTTGCCCCCCCCAGCAGTCTGTTACAAGTCAAACGTCACGTTTTTTAAGATAATTTTCAAATTCCACAAAATGGAAGAAACACAGCTCCTGTTCCCTTCAATGCAATTTCTTACACCTACGCTAAATATTGCTTCCGGAATTTTTTAGCGCTTACAGTATTTCTCAAAAATGTCGCACGTGAACAAAGAATGCACTATAGCTCACCAGAATGTGCCACTATATATGTTTTATTTCGCTCCGTTTTAATTAGCTCTTTAAGTCAATACCTCTTCTGGCTGCTGCACTTTCAAAGGTTATTCTGTTTATTGCAATAAACTGAAGTGGCACAGTTTTTTGACTCCTCCAACAATCTCTGTTATAACAATAACTTATTTGCCTTGCTTGTTTACTTTTAGCTGTTGCTGTTAGTGTTCATATAATTTTATGTCAAAACTATTAGTGTTGTTTCCCTATAAAACTCTGAGGGGTGTTTGAAATGCCTAATGAAATGCATTTGCTGTGAATAATTAAGCCTCATTATCTTTATGTACAATTGCAATGAAACCATCAGAAAGGGATTTTGCCAGCAGTCCCCACAGACGTGATGGGTTTTGTCTCTCATTGTGCTTGGGGACAGACATCTGCCACCACTACTGTGTGAACTCCAAAGCCTGCACGCTTTCGAGCAGCGGCCACGTCGAGTGCGTTTGTCCGGCACGCTATGAGGGCGCCCGGTGTGAAGTCGACAAGTGCCACCTCTGCCGAGGGGCGCCGTGCTTCGTGGACCGTGACACCGGCGACATGGCCTGCAAGTAAGCCACCTCCGCGTGACCTGAAACGGCACTGAACAAAAACAATAGATTTTATTAGTTTTGCCAGAACAATGAAAAAGCGATTTGTGGTGTAGAAGTCACTGCAGACTGCGGACCCCTTAAAGTGACTATAATTCCAGTGTTTAGAGATCTCGTGCGATGGCTTTCAGTTGTTCAGTAGGACCGTCATCACAACAGCGTCCATCAGACCTACAGTCCTCATTTACAAGATGCATCTGAGGTTCTGTGATGTAATTTTCCGCCTCCTGTCAGAGCAAAATCAGAATCTACAATTCTCTTGGTTTCTATAGGCATTTTTTCCCTTTTCTTGCTTGGTATGCATAGCAGATTCAACAGCAAAATGAACAATAAAGCTGACTCAGCTGAATAATTAAAATGTCGGCAAAACATTACAACATGAACTAAAAAAAAAAATCATTCACGAGCACATTTCTTTTTGTTATTTTCATAGCAAAAAAGTGAACAGATTGCTGCAGGTGCCTGTTCCTTGAGGTTTTTTTTTTTTTTTTGAAGTAACACACTTTCCCCGCACTCATCTGTTTTCCTCCAGCTGTACTAATGGCAGGATTGCGTCGAGCTGTCAGCTGTGTGACGGTTACTGCTACAATGGCGGCACCTGTCATCTGGACTCGGAGACCAACCTGCCTTTCTGTCAGTGAGTAATTACTTTATGGAATTTCTGCAGCAAGATATCGCCTTTTCTTTATTTGTGTTCCTTGCTTCCAAGCCACGTCCTGCAGCAACGCGGGGCCTTTTTATGTAATGCCCCAATTAGTCCTGAGATGTCGGTCGAGCGTTGTCGAGGAGAGCTATTGCCGCGGGGGAGGGTGCTGCACGTGGCAGGGTGGGGGGCCGTAGATCGGGCAGGCTTTGAGAGCAGAGGAGGCTCAGCAGAGGTTCTATTTCTACCTGGAACCACTGAAACCAATGAAAGGCATCCTTTCCACATCTAAAATGTGCTCTTTTGTGCACGGTGTCGAGTCCAACTGCTCACAAGTAGGGGACTCGCAAACACGTGGCTGATGATGAGCATGACAGGGCTATTGGAGAGCGGTCTGAACCTCACGGGATTGAACTCTTTCAATTGCTTCCGATTAGGAAGTGCCCTACGGTGGCATTGTGCCACTGGTTTGTCAAGTTTCTTCAACCTCAGGAGGCCCATGTTGGTTGGCCAACATGTCATTCAGTCTGGCTCAATTACGCATTTTTGAATTTCCTGCTGAAGCAGATGCCTGCTTTTTTGTTGAGGGCTTTGAGAAGGAGGCCAGCATGCATTAGTTGTGAATGGAAGCGTGATTGAGCCATACACTTGAGCGGTGTCACATCTGCGATTACGCTGTCCTGATCGAGCTTAGCGCTTTAAGTGGACAAATTAAAAGCAATCACGTTTGATTACAAACCAAGAGTAAGACTGCTTTCAAATAATGCAGATTGGAACATTAAGCCATCATCAATCATTTGCAGAACACTTACTTCTAAGTGACTGTAGGATTCTGTGTTCTGAGGGAAATGTCGTGAAACTTAAAATGGGAGCCACAGGAAGCCACCACTGAAGCATCTTAACCCCTTGGATTGCCCACTGTGATTTTTTTAAACATGGTGGGAACACGGTGCGCCAATAACCACTGTTTCTGTCGCAAAAGGTGGCCGACCTTGAAGATGCAGTTCCTTCAGTGGTCGCCACACAGGAACAGGAAAATAAACAGATGGCGGCGTCAAAGTCAAACTATCTCTGCACTGACTGTACTTATTATTCTAAAAAAAAAAAAACCTTCCATCTCATCCTTGACTGACATGTCAATGCAAATGAGCAACAAAGTGTATTTTGCCCTTAACAATGTACACACAAATAAGCCAAATCAAAATTCTGTTTTGCACACAGCTTAACAAGACACGTTGTTGAAATGTCATTTCCAATTAAAGAAAAAAAAAACCTAAAATGTAATTCCTAATAAAAAAAGAAGAAACCAGCTCTTAAAATGAACTGACCTTTGAATTTTTAAATTGATAAAATAAAATGCAGATTGTTTTCTTATGTTAAAAAAAAAGTTTTAAATAAGTGTAAATAGTCAGATCATTTTGCAAAGATTGTGGCCAAAAGAAGCGCTACTTTAGATGATAAAGCAGTGCACAACAGAGCTGAATATCCAGCTACAATTCCGTGAAAGCCGAGCACCACTGCAGAGCTCTGCTTTTTCATATGTGCTGGCTGACAGAGAAAGACCTTTATGTGATTTATGCATGTCCCTCCAGCATAGTTTTATTTTGTATATTATTCAGACAAAATGTCAGTTTTATTTTGTATATTATACAGACAAAATGTCAACAGGGCCAAGATGCTTCAGCAGTCCCCAGATAGATGTGCTCCAAATTAAAGAGTAAAACTTTGGTCTGATTGTTTTTCTTCTTCGCGTCGCGAAAGTGAAGGCTTTTTTAAAAAGTCTGTTTTATGATTTTCTGTTTCTATCCCCAAGGCAGTTGGTAAACAATATCAGCACCCCGTGCAGATAAATCTTTGAAGTGGTGCGTTTGACCGTCCGTATGGCGAGTACAGCATGACACCAAGTTTACACCGAGGGAGGTATTAGAGATCGACAGACCCGCACATCCTCGGCCTCGCTGCACTTGTAGATCGCCCAGCTCTGTTGTTCGCTCCTCTGCTGCCTTGTCCCGGGGTGGGAAAATAATGAACTGAGAAGAAGAATCAGACTTTATCTATTTTTTTCAATCAGATACGAGACATCGTTTCAGTAATGCGGCCATTTTGTTATGCATGTGCTTTTCCCCAAGGAGTCTTGTTGGACCACCTTTGTTTATTGTTTGCTTATTTGTTCATTTTAAATTTCAGAGCCGTTGTTGCTAACTAATAGGCCTGTTTGTTTGTTACTTTGTTAGTTTATTTGATTAGCTTTTTTTTTTGTATTTATTCTAAACTTTTGCCGTCTCACTGCAATTACCGCAGCTGCACGCCCAGTTTCAGAAGCCAGCACTGCGACAAGCGGGCGAACCCGTGCGATTGCTGCTGTCAAAACGAGGCGATTTGCACGCTAACTGCGTTTAAAAAGTCCTCGTGCAAGTACGTCAAAAAAAAATCTCACCCAACGCTGTGCAGAAAACCGTCCCGTACCCCCCACCATGTTCCCCATTCTAGCAACATCAGGGCCGCATTGTCCCCTCCAGCATCTTGGACTCTGGCTCCGCTTCTTCACCAGCCGTACCTGCTGTGAGCTCATCTGGTTCCTCCCTCTTGGCACCGCAAAGCACATCATTTTGTCATACAGCCTCCAGGTGCCACAGTCGCCTGTTGTTCTGTGATCCGAGTGCTGCGGTTGCGGTATCCTTCAGCGTGTTGGTTTGTGTGACCGTGCGCATGCATCCAAGGATGTTTGTGTGTCGCAGGTGATTTTGGCTCCATACTCCTGGCCCATCATCACCAGCAGTCAGCGAGGGAATCTTGTACCTGACAAGCGTGCTGAATTGGGCTGGCTGCTCACGTTGCTGCTGCTCTCTGTATTTACCGAACAACAGGGAGCGCTGGTGCTCTGCTGCGTGCCTTGTCACAGATGAGGAGCCAGGTTTAAGTACCTGCAGCAGATCGAGCCACTATTTTCAGAGTAGTTTTCATTAGGTTCCACATCACCTGTGCTTAAATGCGGCCTGTCAGCTCCTTCCAGGAGATGACTCAGTCTCTCTGTGTGCCACCTCCAAGATGCTCAGACCTCTTATGGAAATGTGATTAAATGCATGTAACAGTTGATTTGATTTAAAGAAAATTCATTGCATCTTCGCCAAGTCACTGTTGTTAGATTACTCACTCTTAACAACATCGGAAGGACCCAATTCAACTCTGACTACGGTCATATATCATTAGGAAGGGTTTGCTTCCGAAGGCAAATGTGATGACGTTAGTGCTCCTCGGGTACCATTACTTACTCTGTGTCCAGTATGCAAAGTGACCCAGTACCTTGTCCTCAGTTCCCACCTCTGCGTTGCCACCTCGGTCTTATCAAGCCGAGGCACAATCTGCTAAAGTCAGCGTTGTGCGTCCCTCCGAGGCCATGGGAGCAAAGAGCTTCCTGCCACTAACGCACGATGGGAGACTTTCTGGGGTTTTTGCTGTCGGGCTCCTTGCAGGTGAACTGTCTACTAATTCACCCCCCATCTCGATGGGTTGTTTCAGGTGTTCGGCCAATTGGTCGGGGACGCAGTGCGAGAGACCCGCTCCCAAGAGCAGCCGCTCTGACAACGTCGCCGGCAGTGAGTTCCCACCTTCTTTCCATTTGTGTCTCTCCCCCAACAGGAGAGGTCCTGTTTTTATTGCTGCCTTATTTGTTCTCCTCTGCTTCTTTTCCCCTCTTTCTCTGCAAACAACCTCTTTTCCACTCAGGTGTATTTTTTTCTCTGAATAAAGAAAATTAAAGCCAAGAAGGAGCTTTTCTGTATCTAGGCGTTCAGACTTAGAGAACGTGATTTTAGCTAGAAATAAAGACTGGACGTGACCTTTTCTTGGGATGTATCCATAGGACCTTTCTGTGCTGAACATCTGAATCAGGAAAAATCATAGGTGCTATTTAGTGATTAGTGACAATCATTTGGACAGCTACTAGAAGACATGGGAGTTTTTCCTAGTGCTTTCGTAGTGTTCTTGGACTGAATAACAATGGTTTTACACCATACAAGATGGCTTTGAATGGGCGTAATGTGCAACAGAATGTTATCTTTGGGTAGCTGGGTGCACAGTAAATGTGTCATTTTTTCTTAAGTATAGGATTTTGCCACCATTGTGTGTTTTATATGCGAAATATAAATGTTTAATTTACGAATGTTTTCATGTCCGGTTTTTCGGTTTTTCTCCCTTCTGATTTTCTCTAAAAGTCACCTGCAGGAAGTCGAGAGAACTTTTCTATAAAAACGTCTTAGATAAAATAAACATTGCTAATTTGACAGTTTTACATGTCTGCTTGATTCGCTCGTTGGGTATCAGTTGGACAATGTGATCACAGGGAATGTTTGAAAGACTAGAAAAATTATCTTCAGCAATTATTTTTGCAACAAAATTCAACAGAAACACAGTTTACAGCAATATAAAAAGTAAGTACAGCCCTGGGTTCAAAACACGTGTTTCACAGTTTGGCAAAAATAACCACACGTAAGCATTTTTGTCACGGTTAACCTGTCTTATGTATCAACAGGGGATAATTTCGGCTCAGCTTGCTCAAAGTTTTAACTTTGTGATGTTTCCAAGCTCTTTTTTACATGCACAGGTTGTCTCAATTCCCCACAACATTTCAGCTGGATTTAAATCTGGACATTAACTTAGCCACCCTAAAAGATTTGTTCTCTTCTTTTTGAGTCATTTAGCTGTGGATTTTTTTATTCGTTCTAGTTTTTTTGACAGTTGACCTCACATTCTGCTGTAGTATCCTCTGATGCATTGTGGAATTCATAGTTGACTCAGTAATACCAAGTTTCCTGGCTCTACATCAACACAGCAGCCCCAAGCCATCATGATCTCACCACCATGTTCAAAGGCAGTGTTTGGTTTGTGCCAAAAATGGCATCTGGCTTTGCAGCCAAGTAATTCAACCTTTGACTCGTTTGTCCGGAGCACTTGGTTCCATAAATCAAGTTCTTGACCAAGGTGATCTATAATAAGCTTAAAATATGCTTATTTGTTCGTTTTTTTGAGAGCACATTGACTTTAGCTTGAGATGCCAGTACATACTTTGATGTTCATTGTTAGTTACTGAAGACTTCTCAGGGTATCTTGCAGTCGGGGCATGGACGGAATTCGGTGGGACACCCTGCTCTTTTTAGGTTGCTGGTTATTTTAAATTTTTCTATTTATAAATGATCTTATGCACAGCCTAATGGTCCTAATATTGTCCCAATATTTTCTGTCTCAGCAGTATTGTTACTGCAGAACAAAAACGAGTTTCTTATATGTGTGCAAACCTGGGCCCTTACAGCTGCTTGTTGAAGTTATTATTATTACCAAGTTATTGTTAGCCAGAAGCTGAAGCTTGTATACATAATGCATTTTACACCCCCAAAAAATGATGTTTTTCATATGTAATTTATATATATTTCCTGTTTCTTAAATGTTGCCACCATATCCAACTGATTACATTTTAATGAGATGAGAATCAGACGTCCACGTGTCTTAATAAAAAAGAAAAAAATACCTAATTTTTCTACATCAGTATAATGAGTGAGTACACGTTTGTTTATAGCATCATGAAGACTGTTGTAGGAGGAATTAATAAATTGTATTTATTTATTTGTTTATTTATGTATTTATATAGTTGTTTATTTATTACATTTACTTGTAAAACTAAAAGAAAAATGCGCTGAAATGCGAGGTACTGTTACTGAAACACATTTGGACATGTGACCATTGTTCTTTTCATGTTGTTTTAGGAAGCATAGCGATCATAGTGCCGCTTGTTCTTCTCGTCATATTAATCACCACGCTTGTGGCCGGGGTCTTTATCTGTCGAAGAATGCAAAGGTAAGGTTGTCCGCTTTAGCGTGTGCACATGCTTGTGGGACGTGTGCTACTGAGCAGCTGCAGCCAACGTGTGCTTGTATCTCCAGGGGGAAGCGAGTGCAGCGCCAACCCATGACTAATGGGGGCATAAATGTGGAGATTGGCAACCCCTCATACAACATGTATGAAGTGGAACATGACAGCCACACTGATGCTGGGAGCATCCTACATCCCAACTTCACACTAGACCCACATAAGGTGGGTGAACTGTGCACTCTCAATCATTTTCTTTGCAGTTACGAATTTATATATAATAATAGGTTCAGAGAGCATCACTGCTGCCTCACAGCTCCTTGCTGTTTCAGTATGGGTCAGTCAGATTGTGTTGTTTGCATGTTCCCCCTGTGTGTTTCTGGGGTTTCCTCTCACATTCCACCGACATGCATTTCAGGTTTATCGGTCACTTTAAATTGCCCATAGTTTGTGTGTGAGGGCATGTGGCTATCCCACCCAGCATGTGGTTTCATAGCAGAGTGATCAGGCATTCTGGGATAGGCTCCAGACTGCCACAGCTATGACTAGGACCAGGGTTAAGGGTAGTGAATTTATGGATGGAATAGTAACAGTAGTAAATGACTAACAATAAGAATGTCATAAAGGTTATCGAGTTTGGTTCTGTTACCCTTCTGAATAACCAGCCTGTCTAGTTCTTATGCTGTCTAGTCTTTGCTCTTTTCTGCTGCGCCTTTGTTGTCTGCTTATCTCCTACCACTCTTACCGCCCTGTCTGACTGTGAGACAATGACCGGAACCTCCACGTGTGGGACGCATTTGCATAATTGCCATAGATACTATGGACGAGCAGAATATTCCACTTTGTTGGCTGTTCTTCAAGGACTAGTCCACACTGCAGGATTTTAAAACGTGTTTGTCAAAATCAAGGTGACTGTTTGAAATTCTGCTTCAAATGGAGGGAGTTTCCTTTGGTCTGTTTAGAATACATCCATGGGCAAGTTCACGATTGTATCCTGCAGTGAATTTGAACATGAAGCAATACCAGTAAATGAAGAAGAAGAAGAAATAATCATGATATGGTTTCACCAACTTAAAGAAGAGATAGAAGCCCTAATCATAGGAGCACAGGACCAGTTAGTAAACACCAGGTACCACCAGAAGAACTTTCTGCAGCAACAAGAGGGCAACAAGCATAGAATCTGCAACAAGGTGGAAGAAGACATAAGCCGTATAGATTGCAGTGCTCTAATCCTGACTCAGTGCACCACCTGGGACCACAAGTTAATTGTAACAACAACAACAATGAATGTCTAACATTTGTGTTTTACAAGTTTACCTTTTTATTTCATTGTAGTCAGATAAAGTCGTAATTCACTCTCTGACAGCTATGACAGCCATGTCCCTCAAGGATATTAAATAGAAGAAATGTCAAATAGAGGTTGTTCTTAGAGTTTAGGCTTTTGGATGATGAAACCGGGACCCTTTTTTTGTTGTAGGGCTGGTGTGTAAAGTCCAGTGATCCTCGCAGCCTCCCAGTTCACACTGTCCCAAAGGAGGTTATTCCAGGACAGGTGAAGATCATATGTTATTTAACCTGCCCCTCCACTCCCTGCCTCCAAAAACCTGTTTCTGCCCATAAGTATCTGTTGTGCTGCATGTTCAGAACATCTGCCCTTGCATTGCATTTGGATGTTACATAAACACAGTGCCAGAAGACCTTTTTTTGGTTTTACTCATGTTACAACTTACAAAACAGAGATGAAGTACCAATTTATTTTCAGAACTTTAGAGCAATGAAGAGTTTAAAAGCGGCATATTTCTTGTACCATTGACATTGGATAACTTGCTGCACGATAGTTTATTTAGACAGCACTTTTCAACATTTTGTAGTAATAGGCTGCATCAGTCGGCATGCAGTTAACAGTCTTTTCAACTATGTGCACGATAGTCTGGTTTCCAAAATTGTAATTTTTACTCTCTTTTATCAGTCAGTGGATGAGTGTTGGGCCTCAGTGTTTATTTCTTTGTAACAGCTCTTCTGCACCTACCTGCGGGTCCACATGATGCACAAATCATGTAATAAACTATTTAAGTGCATCTTTATTCCACATTACAGGACTTTGTGATGGTCAGCTTACACATCACGTTTCTCTTGGTTACTACTGTAAGCAACTTGACCTGCGAAAGGAAATGGATCAGATATGTAGGTGACATATGAGGCTACAAAGTAGTATTGGAAAATGAGTCCCATGTTAAAGAGGCTTTTCCACCTACTGCAAGTCGAGGTTCTTGCCATCATCTGTTGCGTCCACATCTTTGCAACTGCCTGAAAATTGAAGTGATGTTTCCACAAATGTTCCCTGTTGTAAACGCGGATACCTGTGTGCTTGCATGTCTCACATACCTGCTGTATGGGGTAAACCAGCATGTCTGCATGTCTCCTTGTTCTCTTGAAGACCTCATGTGTTCTCATTTGTTTACGTCTTCATTTCTGAAAGTGGATTTGTAAATTGGCATTTTAGGATGAATAGAAATTGCTGCTTTTCTCTTCTGTTTTCAACATATGTTTATTGCTGGCCTCCCCTCTATATCTAAAATGAGCAAGCGGCTGTTGACAGATGAAATAATGTTACTCATTTAAGATGGTTAAATATCAAACACTGACATTCCTAATTGAGAAACCAGGCCTTGATCTCAGCATTGAACGTCTGCCAGTGCGGTTTGTAGAGTCGTCTTAAAAAGTCGCACTGCTATGCTTAACGTCTGTTTTAAAAGCAAAAAGGTTCTATTTTTGTGAGTGGAACATAACCTTATTTGACAAAAGAGTGTTTGCTGCAGAAATGGAGGGAATATGAACTTAAGAGAGCAGATTTTTCACTTCAGACTGATGTTTTGCTCTTGCAGTCAATAAACTACTCCAACCCAATATACGCAAAGATATACCTGGACGGGCAGAACTGTCGGAAACCGGTCATCAACATTGACGAGAGGAGAGAGCTGCTCCCAAAGAAGCTGGAGGGGATGATTCGAGAAACAGCTGCATAGCTCGCTTTTATGCTCTTTTATATTACCTGTATAAAGCTGTACAATACAAAGGAGGAAACGGAGGTCTTTTCTATGTCGCACCAGGTTCTTAGAATCTTTTTCCTTTCACTCATTTTTCATCAGCATTACCTCCTCGTTCTGACAGTGTGCTAAGAGTTCCTGTTTCTGTGAGTTTTTTTTCCTCCATGAATTCTGCACTATGTATAAAATAAAAACAAAGCTCTTAAACACAGTAATTCAAAGAAATTTTCAAAATTTCAAACGGTGTAAAAATGTTTTTTTTTTCCCATTATCCATATTCTTAAGATGGATATACTATACAACTATACTGTAGTTGTTTCATAGCTAAGGTTAAATTCATTTATTACTTCCTATTTTATCATTTTTCAGCGCTTACCTGAAGCTGTTTTTAAACATTTTAGTTTGATGCAATATTTGGTCCGTAACTGTCTACATCCTACATAAAACTTTATTATTTTTCCTTCAGCTTTTACCCCTGTCCTTGTAGACTCGTGGTCAAATACCAATATGAATTTCAGTTCAGCTTTTTTGCTTCTTGCATTTTTTTCTCTAAAATTACAGCTTTTTGACAAATTTGTTTCACATTTATAATTTATCCCTATAATTATTCAATTTTGTTCTGACTGATAATTGTACCTCTGGTCCGTAGGGGCTTTTTCAGAACAGCATTTTTTTTCCCCCAGTAGTTTTTCAAGTACAAAATATGTCACGTATGTTCAACCTTCTCCAACATTTTCAAGTAGTATAATCATTTGCAAAAAAAAAAAAAAAAAAAAAGAATCTTCACACCTTTTCTGCAGATCTGAAATAATATAAAGATGCTTCAGACTTGGTTTACGCAAGTGTCAAAACCAAACCTTTTTGCCGTCTTTATGTTCACAAAAGCATAATACATTTAACCACGTTTTATAATTTTATATTTGATTAAATGTCAAGTTTGGCTGCTTGTATTTTGAAGAAATGTATTAAATGTAAGTACTTTTATACAAAATGTACATCAATATTAAATAAAAAAAGGTTTTATTGTCATTAAAGCTGTATCATTTTATATTTTAAGATAATGGGTGGTTGAATTGATAAGAGTTCTTATGTAAAGTATATTTTGATCAAATAGGTGATGTTGGAGACCTAGCTTCACTCAGCTGTCAGTTATGGACTATAGGGCTCTGCTTTGTGTTCTTACATAAAACTCAAAAGTTAAACAAAAAACTGTCTTTTCATTTTTTTCCTTAACTCGATGCCTTTGTCATAAATGCATTCAGCTGCAAATTTCACATTACTTACTTTACTGAATACATGTGAGCTGTTGGTGTAGTGCCTGTTCGTGTTTAAACGCACATATTTTATCTGTGCATAATTTAATGTGTTCATAGTTTATTTCAAGCATATTTTTTACTGTTATTTCCTTCAAATGGCTTTTTTTTGTGAACAGTTTTCTGCCCGTTGTGGGGCTCCACTCTCATTAGGATGGCAGCTCATAGAAGAAGACCCTGGAGGAAGAGAGAAAAACATGCTGTCATTTGAGTGACAGCACAGGCACTCTGCTGTTGTTTGCAATTATTACCAGGCCCGGGAGAATTGCTCGGAGCAGTTTACCGAGCCGTCACTCCCACCTGGCTCTTTTTAGATGACTGACACCTGTAAAGATTTCATATCACAGAGCCAAAATGTATTTTGCTTTTATCACTTGAGAAAGTGAATAATCTTCACACCACAAGCTGAGGACATGCTGCTGAAGACCTGAGAGAGTGACAGAGAGGTGTTTGCACTGCAGGGGGGGAAAACTGCCTTTACTATCTCTGTTTCATACCTGACACAACACCAGTGATGTATCACATTCGTATCACTGCTTTCTTGCCCCCAGTCTGATGATGAGTCAGTCTAGCAGGAAGTAGTAAGTCCAAATATGGTCTAGTGGATGTATTTCAAGAGTTATTACTTGACAGGTCATGATTATTACGTTGGTGGTAAGGGGGGAAAAAAATATGCCCACATTCTCGTATACAGGTACCAGGCTGCCTTGGCTTACTTTCATTCAGCCATAGATGCGTACGGTTCTGTTATTTGGTAGCGCACACTTTATCTACAGTAGGAGTAGATATGAACCCCTGATCTACAGAATACACAGTTGCAAAGCAAAGTTCAGTATTGTGTTCTATGAAAAAAAAGTACTCTTTTGGTGACATGATGAACCATAGGCTCAAGAACACAGGATTTTTACTATTGTAACATTTACCTTGTCTTTTAGTCATTTAGCAGATGGTGTTCTCCAAAGTGATCTTCAGCTTGCAGTGAAATAAAGTACACGTCTTAAGAAACAAAAAGTAATGGATGCAGACTTGGGATTCTCGAAGCAACGTTAGGTTTTGTCTGGGTTCCACAGTTTTTGCTGGTGCCCATTACGTGAGCAACTGTCTGTAGAACTGACGTGAAAGTGACTGCACTGGACAAATTGTTCCCATTAACCGGGGGAAACCTGTGCTTAAAATCCACAATAAGGACATAAAATAACTTGGATACTTTTAGAAAGTTGCCCAAATGCTTCCTAGAAGTAGTCACTCCTGAGCTTTCCATATCTCACTGCTTTGCTTGTTTTCATACACAGGATGACAAAAAGTTGCATTGAAATTGCCTGTGCATGTTGATGGGGGTCTTGCAGCATTTATAGTTATATAGGTGTTTTCCCATGGGCTGGGAGTGCATTTATTTATTTCTCCCCATTTAAAATAATGGGAAATTGGTACTTGGTATCTGGAAAATTTGGTATCCGCTGCTTTTTCAAGAACAAATTATTTCAGGAATTACTGTATATATTTCATTAAATTAAAAAAAATCAAATTAAACATATTAAAAATATATATGTTTCAGGGAATGTTTTAATATATGTTGAATTCACATTGATTCATGTGTTTATATATAGTTTATGTATGTTAATTTATCACTGGTATTCATAACGGTGGAAAATATAGGCTACATATGTATACCATAAACAAGCTTTAATACAAACTGGAAACCTAATTTTCAGCTTTAATCCATTATAAACAGAGCGAAATGCTTGGTATAATCTGCAAAATTTGTCACAATTGCTACCCAGCTGCGCGTGGATGAATGCCTGGATTGCTAAAAGGGTTTCGCAGTTGGGTCTACTGATCAGATCTCTGTAGGGTAAACAGTGTGTTGTGCGCGTTCACTGTATTGAGAAAGGACTCCTGACTGCCGACTGCCGTTAGCGTCAAGTTTGCCCACAGGAACTGTAGGCATCTTGTGTGTCACACACCAGCAGTACTTCTACAGGTGCGGGCTTCAAGCGGGCTGGCTACGGCGCTTCACCTGCAATGGGGCTGTACTGAAGCCTGTGTCTTCACAAACTGAGCATGGCTGTTTTGACGGTAGGTAATTAGAACAGTATTTAGGGAGATGTTGTCTAGGGAGATGTTTTATCCCTTCTCAAAACCCAAAGAGTTCCTTGCTTGAATCTCATTCTTCCTGGCCCCTGATCCCCAGAAGGTCACTGCCTTGCCTTTCCCTTTATTACCCATCCTGATATGTTCTCTTTGTACCAGATTCCAGCACTCAGTGGGATTCCTCAAACAGGATTTCAACTGACATTCGTTTTCAATCAGCTCCGCACCTTTGAATGGCTCTGTGATAAGTCTCCTGTGCCCCAAGCAATTAACATAGCCTGTATGGGGGGGTGGGGGTGGTCATGGAAGGGGTCCCAACAGCCATTTAAAATGTCACCTACAGCCTCTGTCATTCAGATCGGGATTATTGCTGAGCTTTTGTTTTACTGTGTGGACATGAGCTTCGACAGACGGGTGATGCAGTCCACGTTACTGTGCATGTTACTTGTGAAAGCTTTCTGGCAACTTTGACTGCCTTGTTTTCAAAAGACATTGCGACAATTTGGAGGCTGGCTGGGCAAAGGGGGGGGGGGGGTGAGGTGGATTTAATAGGATTAGGGAGAATGGAGGGCAGCCGCAAAACAAAGTTGCCACGTAATGTCTTAATTGTCAAGTTTAACACGACTGTCAAATGTGACTGGTGGCAAAGGACTTCTAGCAATTATCATCTCCACCAGAAAAGGAGTCTCTAGCTGTCAGTGCGCGATGAATAGAAATGATTGTGGCTTTCAGACTCCAGTCATTTTTGCTTTGCATGAGCAATGAACTGAAATTCTTGGTTAACAAATTAAGGTTTCTGTTGACCACGTGTGTTGAGAAACTCTGTTGCTAGGAGATGAAGGAGGCACGCATAGTTTTTGGGTGATAGGGTCTCCAGAGGATGCAAAATGTTTGCTGATTGAACGACACAAAAATAACACTTTGTTTCTTATGATTTTAGCATGTCCATCATATGCAAGTTATATATTTCCAGTGTTTTGTGTCACTGTGAGACAAAACCATAAAGCATTGATTTTTAAAATAAAAATATAAGCAGCTATTGCTGCTGCAATTTAATCAATAGTTTGTTTCATATAAAAAAAACTGGTGACAGGACAAGGTATGACAAGATTCTGAAAACCAGGCATTCAGTAAACACTAGGAGTTCATATTTGTCGTCCGTGTTGCTCGTGTGTTTCATGACACTGTAAAAATGTTATAATCGCCATAATGGAAGTGGCCCCTAGAATGGGTCGTGTGTAAAACTTTTACACCAGCCTACTTTTTCCCCACTGACACCTCATATGGGAAAGCACAGCTTTTTTTTGCTAGTACCTGAGAGAAGGGCTGTTTTAACTTTTTTTAATTACTTTTTTTAATCCTTCACTCCTAATGTGATTGCCCTGCAAAGAACGAAAACCACGTTTCTTCGTTGGAAAACTGAAATACCTTGCTGGGCTTTCAGAAAGCAGGATCAGTTATAGCAGGTGACAAAGTATTATTCTGTTTCATTGCTCATTCATTCTTTGGAAATAATTTTTAACATGGACAGCCAAGAGGGCACAGTTAAAGTAATCTATACTCTCAATACCTTGACAACATGATCAAATGGTCTGTGGAGCTGCTCAAAACTTAAACGAAATGAGGGACTGAATGACAGGTTGTTACAACACTACCCCTGAAAATGACATCATATTTCACCTCCATACACTAAAATAAAGGTGACACTTTTTTTATGAACCTTTGCAATATAAATGATATGCTACTATCAAACTGTTCATCAAACAAGCTGTTGTCCAGTGACAACATTTTTCGTTTAGCAGATTTGCATTTTATATTTGGAAAAATACACATCCTTAGACGTAAAGGTCCACTAGTTTGTAGGTTCTTCACCATCCAAATGCAAAATTAGGACGCAACGGTTTTGTATCTTTTTCCACATTGTTAAGATGTTTAATTTTTACAAATATATACAGACAAACTAAAGCATTTTAATTATGCTGCTTAATTTATTAATGCATTAAATGATTTGAGGAGCCTGTATAAACCAGTTATATAACTCGTACCAGCTATGAATGCGGAGGCAGAGTAGCGCAGGGGTCTGGCTCAGGTTCACAGCTCCTGGTCTAATGGGGGGTGTATATTGGTTTAGCCTGTGTGAAATTTGTGTTTTCACCATGTTCTCTTGAGTGTTCTCTGAGTCTTCCCTTTCCTTCCAGAAACATGTTTCAGGCAAACTGGTCCCTGTGGGACCAAACGAGTGTGTCTATGAATCCTTCCTGATCCTCTGCCTCCTGGATAGACTCTGGACCACCAAGACTCAGCGCTAGACAAGCAGTTATTGGTCCTGAAAAAAAAAATGCCCAGCAGTTTTTGTTATGTCCTGATACACAACTGTACTCTACAGGGAGCCTTTAGAGGCAAAAGAGTGAATGTCACTCTCAGTGCTCGCCGTGTGGAAAGTCCTTTTTTTGTGTCTATAGTTTCAAATTACAGTTTTACTTACACATGAAAAATATGTTGCACATGATTAAGAAAACTGAAAATGTGTGCCATGCTTTGAATGCATAGTTGCCAGTGGACAAGAGGTACAGATGGCCAAATATGCCTCTTTTATTCAAATGAAAATTACCCCAACTGATATTTTGAGGGTTAAATGAACAAACAGGCAAATCACAGGATCTAAATCAGATCTCCATTAAAGGCATTTGGTTGCACAACCTATTTGTGCAGTGTGTGCACTTTTGGTCGGCCGTCCGCAGATTTGTTCAAACAACCCAATTGCTCTGGAGAAACTACAGTGATTTAATAGGACGTGGTCTGATTACATCCAAATAAGAGTTCATTTGCAACTCTCAAATAATGAAAGCCAGTAATGGAAGTCCATGTCCAAAGAGTTGCACTGAGTGTAATACGCAGTCACCCGCTTTAAAAGGACAGGTTTACATTTCTATGCTAATTTAGTAGCCGGGTACATTTCCGGTCTATAAGGAAATCTAAAGATGGACTGAATATTCACTTTGACTTGTGTTTATAATGGTGGTAATTAATGAAATGTAAAATGAAGTAAATGTTGGAAAACAGACTGCAATTTTCCTTCCCGTTCTGCAGTAAGCAAGTAATGGGGGTGCTGAAAAAATACTGAAGGCTTTTCCTTGGACACAAACCTCACACTGAGGTCGCCTTCTGGCCAGCATGTCCCACCTGGCTCGTAATTCCCCAGTTTGAACAAAACACTGTTAAACGCCGCAACACGTTCGTCTGCGCAGAACAACCCGGCATACAGCCCACACAGGGTTTCATCTCATCTACTACAGGGCTGGCCAAAAATGTGTCAGCTAATGAGGGTCTGTGAGGCATCGCAATATCACTAAATGCAAAGCCAGGATACAAGCAGTGAAAAGTCATCAAAAGAATTTTCTGGGTCTGTGCCATGCGAACACCTTAGGGAGAGTTTGACAGAAGAATTGGATAGGGCCTGCTTGGAAAAAGACAACACTGTTCTAGCTACCAAAGCCTTGAAACTTATATGAATCTGAAAAAGAACTTAAGCTCCTCTTTGAACAGCCACATTCTTGCTGCAAGTATATTTTATTCAGCTTCGACTGGTGTTATGGTCTGTTAGTAAGTCCCTCTCTACGGCCCGTGTGTAGTCAATGACGTTGCGGGTGTGAGGTTGAGGTAAAAAGAGTAGTTGGACCCAAAGAAACTGAAATAATCTTCATTTTTTGATGCTAGGAGTGTTATGCTTTGGCCCAAGGTTCTCTGCATCATTGGCCCTGAACATCTGAGAACAATACAGCCTGGCACAGAAGAGCAGCAGCAGTGAAATGGAAATCAATTTTATTTTTTTGCCTCAGCTTACCTGCAATAATAAAATAGTGGGCAGGTACTATTGACAGAGGCAATGCGTTCACAACTTGTTTCATAATTGTTTGTATAATTGGATCTTCCCCTCCTACCCTGTTGTGAAAGTTAACAGGCGGTTCACACTCTGGTGAATTAAAAAAATGCCACTCTGTTTTGCTGGCTGCGGTGCAGAAACCGGGCTTTCCTTTGATTGTGTGTTTTGCTGTTAAATTTTAACAGTCTAGGACACACAGAAACTGAGGACCCTTGGAAGCGGTGCTGAGAATGTAAGTATTCCCTTTTTCTCTTACTGCTGAAAAGTATTCGTGGCACAAATGTACCTGAGTCGGATGCTTTTGCCAGTTAGAAAAATATTCGCTCCGGTCTGTTATAGGATAATTTTAATTCTAATGTCAGTTGTGCTATTATGTTTCTACTTAAAAATACTAACCTAGAGCAACTGATGAAAAAAGGTTTTTTCAAGGCTAAAAAAAAATTTGACTCATCACTAAAATATTTTAAAATGAGAGTCACACAGATGCACAAAGGTGGAATAAGAAATACAAGTGTGACATAATGAATAGATTTCTGTCCTCAACTTTATGGAAGCTGCTGCAAATGTGAAAGAGGCAGCTTGTTCATTTCCATCTTGGAATGTTATAATGTCCATATAGGAAGCAACTCTAGAATCATTGAAAAGTCAAGCACATATTTGTTGTATCATGCATGTTATGATACAGTCTTTTGAATATTCCTCTGATTGCATGAAAGCCAATTTTTTTTTAATAAAAAGTTACAGGTCTGGCTTCATGACTGTACAGATGATCCAGTATTATTTGAATCTGATGGAAAAGATGATGCTTTGCCATTTCTGAAGTATTGCAAAAAAAATGTATAGGTGCCCCATCAGCTGTGTTGAAATGTGGAGCGTGATTTTCACATCTTAAAAGATGTAGAAGCTGCGATAAAGACTCTGCTCTTACACACCATGGGCAGCAGTCCTGTCTGTGCTGTCAACAGTTTTACAAAATGGCTGTCTAAAGGGCGATCGATATCAGCTGCCACACTTTTCTTGTACGTGTACCAAGAGACCTAATCCTTGACGCCATGCAACAATCATATGAACTGTTTCATACATTTTGTCAGAAGTCTCTTTGGGACTGGGTGACACACTGTAAGAAAATATCAGGATCTGCGTACTGTGAACGGTACAGCAGCTACTAACATGGACACCACAGAGGCGGGGGGGCATTAGTGTGGGTGGTCATTTTGGAGTCTGGTCATCCTGTGGTGTATCAGGGAAGGGATGAGAGCTCACTAATCGAATTTGACTGAAGTATTGTTCTGACCAGATATCCAAGGGAGCTTTCCCCATGTTTTTATAGAGCTTTTACAGTAGTGCTAAGCTCGACACAGGAAAAATTCCTTTTAATCTCATCTTTGGGATATTGAACCACTCAACAAATCACTTTTACAAGATTTTATTGGGGCATTTTTTTCACCGGACATAAACGTGTTGATTATGCCCTGTGTGTCATGAATGTCATTGTATTCCATGTTAATGACTTCTCCTGACTGGGATATGATTTTATTTGGAGTAATCCTTTTTACTAAGTAAATTTTCTTTACTGAATGGGCTAAAATAAGGACCACTGTGCCCTCACTGTGATTAATCTCGCTCATTATGACAAGGCTTGCTGAGCTGGTAATTGTGTGTTGTATTTTGTTTATTTATTTTTGTTCCACTGTGCTAATGGTTGCAGGCAGTGGGCAGGAAGGTCATGGGCACCTCAGTGTCTTGCGTTGCTCTTTCGCAAGGGCCTGCTGAAAATAACATTTTCAAAATCGGATGAACTTCAGACCCCTATCGAGCAGAGTAGGGCATGCCATGCCTTGGAGCTCAGTAGCCTTGTATCTGCTCAGTGGACACGTTTGTCAAGGAAAAAAAAAAATCTAGTTAAGGAGACGGAAGGACACCAGTACAAGGGAATCGATATCCGTGTATGCCTCCGGCTGCTGTTTTAGTCCACAAGACTGGATTTTATAGATCTCTTTAAATAAAAGAAACCCATGCCAAGGAAAGGAATGTGAACATAAAGGGTGCTTTAGACTGGGATTGTGTGCTTCTGTTATGGACCCATTCGTTACAAATATTTCTACATTAGGGGACACCTATAGTCCAGATACGAGTTTGTGAAATGGGCCTTGGGATAAATGGTAGGCTCTGCATGTGACCTCCTGAGGACCCCTGACATTCAGCATGTTTAACGTGAAACTCAAGTTGATCAGCTTGTGACACGCTCCAGTCCAGAAAATCAAGTTATGGCTGCAGTGTCAACCCTCCATATAAACGTAGTTTGCCTTATTTGGAGAGCATGCGCAACTTCAGCCACCCCTACAATGTGGAAGAATTGTATCCTACAAGAAACAACAAACTAAACTGTTCTAATTTATACTTTAATTTTACAGCAGCAACCAAGAGTTTAACACAGTACATTTTGTCAGTAAGAGCAATACCACCTTGCCTCGGGGCAGCAGTTCTTTGAGGGTGCTGGAAAGTAATGCCCAAATAGCAGACCATACTGATAAACATTAAGTTCCCCCTTAGACTAACCAACCAAAACCAGGGATAAGTAGAGGAAGCCCCACCCTGTCTTCCTCAACTTCCTGGTACAAATCTTAGATAGGGGGGGGGGGGTCACTTGATCTGGTTTTAAGATGGAACAGAATGCAGTGGAAGGGAGAACGGACCTTTTTAGGAAGAAAGAATTTGGTAAAGGACTAGGAGAGAGAACTTGCCATTTAACCAGAGTAAATCTGCATCAAACCTGCAACAACGTGCACTACATTCAGAATAAAAGAATAAGTTATTTTTCTTCAGTTAAAGACCTGCCTAAGAGAACTAATTGAATTAGGAGCACACACCCCTCTAATTCTGCTCATTATCATCCAGAAGAGAAATGACCAAGATAGTGGCCTCACAAAGGTTCAGAGACTTTTAAATATTCCACACTTGAGGTTTAATGGTAATATCTGGAAATAATTTTGAGTATACGCACTGCCATGCAATGAACTACCGCTAATTCAAATCAGAATTTTCTGTTAAATTGATCATAATGATGTCATCCTCTGGGGTAAAAGTCTAATAACTTTATTTCCAAAATTTCACCTGGAAAGATTTTTTAAAAAATTACACCTGTTCAGCTATTTAAACTGCCCTTTGATCTCTATTAATGTCTTCATTACAAGCCAGCTCAGCATGAACGTGGCGTTTTGAAAAGTAGCACCAAAAGAATGGCCCCCACCATACATGATACTGCCTTCAGGGGGAAATTCAGAACGACGTGAGGCTGCAGGAGGCCAGAGGTCAATGTCTCTTCTGACAGCTCGGCTGGAAATGTCCAATTAGACCAATTATGTTTCCATTCATGTGGGGACCTTAACATTGTTTTTGTGTTCTTTTGTGTACTGCACCATCCTCACAACACTATTAACAGCTATGAATCATTTGCGTCAAGTAATGCTTGGCATTTTGCAAGGAGTCCATTTGAAAGAAAATCACGGAACAAAACATCACATAATACGACAGGGATATTTTATTATTGTTATTCTGAAGTAGTCATGACGAGTCACTAAGTTGTTACATCTTCTTCTTGAAGATCTTGATTCAGACATTTCGAGCTGGGTGAACACAGGCACGCGCTTCCTCCAATATGTACGCTTTGAGTATCTTTTATCATTATGGGCTGCAGGGTTCACTGTGTGACATAAAAAGTAGTGCTATTCAGTCCGTTCCACCCACAGACTCACAGGAACCTTATGTTGATGTGAGCAGCAAGGACAGAAGAACCTCAGTCATCTTACTTGACCGTGGGAATGCGGGCCACTTTGTGTCCCCTGGTTCTTCATCACCAGAGATGGCTGGTGTGGCCTGGGAGACATTCAGAGTTCAAGTCTTCATTTGCGTGTATTTATGATCAATTTAAAAAAAATTATTAAACTGTGTGTATGTCATAAAAAAATTACTGATTGATTAATTAATTAGTCTTTGGCAGCGGGTTGTGTAGCGGTGAATGATACTATCCGCTGGTATAGACCACACAATCCTGTTCAGCCCCTCATCTCCGCTGCCATTTTAACATCAATTAGCAGGTTATCCACCCTAAACGGTTAATGTTGGCATACCTTGAAGTATTAACAGGTCAATAATTGTATGCAACTTACAATATCGGCATATAAATATTCAAGTTTTGTGGCACTTTTGCATCATATGTTGTAGATACATATTTATATTATATCCTTGTGTACCTGGCCAGTTTTTCCCAGATCAGGTCATTAGCCTTTTTTAAAATGCAAATTATGTGCAGACTTTACAAGTATTATCACTCAGTACTTTTGGAAAGTGGTAACTGCAGTTTAGATCACAAAAGGAAAGCCTTGCATCATACCTGTAACTAATTCACAGTAGATGAACCTTTCTGGCTCTTATCCCTGGACATTTCTGTCCTTTCATTAAACTTAGCATAGCTCACCTTGATAAACTTAAAATGTTTTGTGGTCCTTAAGATGTGTAAATTAAATTATAGGTCGGTATGTTACATTATGATTAAATCTGTGAGAAAATGCGAGTCTCTGAAGGAGATAAGTGTTAATCCTATGATTTTTCCAATAAATATATTTACAGCAGCCTGTTTGGCTTAAAACACTGATCAATCATGCATTAAGAATTTTGTTTTGATGTTCCTTAATTATTCCTTTGAGCTCAGGATGCAGATGTCCACATTAAGGAGCACACTTTCCAATATGGTTTAAAAGCCAGTTGCTAAGCACCAGACAAGTTTCTGTTGGGTTGGCTAATGGGGCTTAAATTGGTCAATTGTATTTCACAGACTTTATCAGTTTATCAGATATGTTATTTTACAGCTTAACGGTCATTATCCAAGAAGAAAAACAAAAACTCTGGCATACAAACAAACAAAGGCACTGTCGGGAATATAGGCACAGAAATGGCAGTTGTATCAATTTGTGCTTGAAATTTTAAAAGTTTCTTTAAGGCAAGAGTGTAAATTTAAGCAGGATTTGAATGAGGGTGTGAATGGTCGTTGGTCACATTAATATGTACAACTGTCTGGCGAAGGGAAAAAAAATCATATTAAAATTTTTACATTTAGGTTTTTGTTTACCTCTTCGCCTTCCGCCACGCATATAGTCAGCTTTTAAAAACAGTTTTGCTATTAATAGCTATAAGGTATACAGTCATGTCTGAAGGGAAAAATTGCTAAAAGGTGGGATTGATTTCATTTAGCCTGTAAGAGTCCTAATCACTTTCTAAAACATTGGACCAAGAGAAATGAGGGTCGGTATGTCAGAAGAATCAAATGTTTATTCATGCCCTCAGAATTAGGCAAATTTCCAGGAAAAACAGTGTGTGTGTGTGTGTGTGTGTGTGTGTGTGTGTGTGTTTGCACGTGCACGCGCTGCAAACCCTTCTTCAGAAGCCTGAAAGTTTGAGGGTACGGTGCAGTATTTTTGCTGTTCCTAGGATTCTGCTCTTCTGGACTGAGACCAGTGTTGTCATACCTGGACCTGAGCCACTCGTCCAGCTTAGGTGTCACAGCCCCTACTGTTCCTTTCACATTCCTTCCAGTTCTTATTCAATCCCTGGTATTTCTCCAGGTTCTCATTTTCCTTCTTCCTCACATTTCTGTCACTTGGAATCACATTCTTTTTTGGATTCCATGCACAGTATTATACACAAATTTAGTATACACATAGTTTCGCTATATTTTGCTATTTTTTGGAGAGTCATTGCATGTGGAATTATTTTTCCTTTAAACATTGCAAGTTTTTCAAGAACAAGGTCCTATAATTTTATTTGTTTGTTGTCAGAAATTCTAAGGGAGGCGAAAATAAATAAGTACAAAATTGGGCATCTGCTGGGGAAGCTTGAAAGCTGAAAACCCTGAAATACTGCTTTTCACTATGAGCCTTGCAAGATCATCAATTATGTGATCTTCTTTGCTGGTTGTGTAAACAGTAATGGTTCTTTCGACAGCTGCTGAAAGCTGCAGACACACACTGTGTGTTCATCACACCATGAAAGAAGAGTCAGATCAGATCTGTCAAAAACTTAATGATGGTGAGGAATAAGTCTGCATGAAATGAGGGAGAGAAAGAGCGAGAGAAACGTCTCACTCAATCTGCTGTGTGTCTGTTCACACTGGCAACCCTGCGTTATTGACTGAACATAGTATTGGCTTTTCTGCATAAAATATGTATTTTCAAAATCATTACTTTGGTTCTTACTACGCATTAGACCAGTTCACAGTATGTATTTATTATTATGCCTTCTCAGTCTTAATGATATTTTTACATGACAACTGCTCAGTCATTGGTAATAATTGTTCCTTTTAATGAAATACAGAATTGTTTTATAATATTTTTAGCATTAGTTTAATTACATCTCCACGGAGAAGGTATTAGCGACAGTCACAATAGAAAAATCACACGTCTTTCCAAATTATTAGTCAAACATGTTGGAGGAGTTTCTGACCAACAGACGAGGACGTAACACTCACAAACTTTATTTTGACACAACTAACCAATTACATAGCAGGTTTTGCCATCTAGATTGACTCTGATGAACAATTGTTTGTTTTTTGTTTTTATTTTTGTGTCTATTTCCATACATTTGAGACAGCTGGAGACTTGTTTTATTGAAATACATGTTAAACACATAATTGTAAACTATCAAAGATTAAACTATCAGAGATATCACGTTGGCGATGGAAAGCCGAGTATTGAAAGTGAAAACAAATGATGCGCGCAATATCGTTCAGTAAAGGGTAAGGACTTTCTGCAGAGCTTCAGCATTCCAGTTATATTGCTAAAGGTTTCTTTTCACAACAACTGTCAGTTTGTCAGTGTAATGTATGCAGACTGTTATTTTATTTATTCATTCTGCTTACAGAATGAGACATTCACTGAGGTTTAATTTTTCTTATCTATTTTTTATTGTTTGACTTGTTTCATCCTGATTCTAGATGAATTTTCAGCAAGGTTACGGTGCACATCCGTGTGCTGGCTGAAAAATAACGAATACCCACTGTCTCTTAACTCCTTGTGCTACGTTGTACCAGAGCGAAAATGTGTTTGTTAAGCACAACTACTATATACATCACAGCTACTTAAACAGAACCTGTATATTCATTGCATTTCTCTCTGCCATCTAGTGCCATTGTTTCCCAGGCTACAGTCACCTGAGTGTCATTCATGGGAGTCTGCGTGTGAGGGACAGAGAGAGAGGGAGAAGGTTTTTTCAGGACAGTGTCACATCAAACAATAGTTTCCTGAAAGAATAAATTAAAAGTTGGGCGAATAACACATTTTCAGCAAAATAGCTGCGACAAATAGTCCGTGTTTAAACTTTTTTCACCTGAAGAAAGTTAGTGCGACGCAGTGCTGCTCTTGCCATTTACGACGGCCGTGAAAGTCACTCTGATTCAAACGGTAATGGGTACTTAGTGCAACTTCCGAGTTTGTGCAGATGTCATTGTCATTCGATGCAACAAGCTCTTTGTAATTTTCATGCCGCAAGTGTCATTACGACAGTTAGTAATTAGGCCGCTGTGTGTCTGGCCATTAGAAGAAGGCCGGACATTCATCAGCTGCAGTGGAATGCAATTACAAAATGTTCCCCCGTGTTTTCAAAAGGTTTCATAATGTCCTTTACACTCCAAAACTACTGATTTGTGTTTCAAGACTTTTTTTTTAACATCCCAACTGCATTTATTTGTTCCACATGTGCAAATTATTTATTCAAACTTCACTCAATGTCACTGTCAAATATAAGATAATAAAAGGCAGTCTTTGATATTAGGTAAAATCTGACTTTATTTGAATGGACTTTCAAAACCTGTTGTTTCAGCAGCATAACTTGTGAAATGATACATTTCTGGTCCAAAAAACCTGGTCATTCAGCCTTCATAAAGATATTTGTTCTGAAACTCCTCAAGTTCCTAACAAACGGTACTAAACTGTTTCAGTGACCTCATTCAATGCAAATAGTCCTTCAGCGTGTGGTTAATCATGCAATGGAACACTTAAGTGGGTGTGAAGGAAGCAATTGACTTCAGTGTTTCATTGTTTCCACGAAGCCTATAACTGCATCACGTCCACCCCTTCGTACAGTGCTGCCGCAACTAAACCAGCTTCTTTTTTCATGTAATCAGCTTTCTTTGTTTTTGATGCTGTCTACATTTAATCAGACCTTCTGCACTCTGTACTTGTCCTTCTAAACATTTCTGTTAAATTGAGTTTATGGCTGATCCTGTTTTTTCATTGAACACATTTCCTTCCTTAGTTAATATATAGAGTTTGCTTTGTCGGATGTGTCCGACTTATTTGTTTCAAGTTCCAAAAGTGTGTCCGTGTGATCCGTGATTGTTTTCATGTTTCAAGCGTTGTTTTAAATTACCAACTGCAAGGCTTAGTTCTCCCACCGCTTATCTCCTGTCACACCTGTCTGTCACAACCAAGAGGCTGTTTTGGTTATCTTGTCTAATGATTTTTATCTTTTCCCCCTCTCGTTTTTCAGCAATGTGTAACATTACAGCAGGTCACATGATGCCTACAATAGAAAACATTTCAATAGATGGATATATTTCAGTATATTCTAACTAGACTTTGCACGAAAGGCGATGGTACATCTACATGCATGCTGTTCTGCTTGGAGTGGTCTGAAGGAATCTCACTTGCCCATCTGGATTAGATCCATTGATATCCACAAAAGAGCATTGAAAAGCATAGCTATGGTTATGATGTTGTGTAATAAATGAACTGTCAATGCATTGATGACACTAGCTTGACAAGAGCCAAAGGAACTGAAGAACTTGAAATGAAATTGCTCTCTTCAGTTGCACAGAGACTCACATACAGTTTTTAATGACTTTGATAGAGAGCTACAAATGCAGACGTGATTCTTGAAGAACGGTCAAATAATGAAACATCACCATTTTTAAGTAAACACATTGTACAAGTTCAGTAGGTGCGTATGGAATCGATAGGGACCGTGATATTTTTAAGCCGATAATCTAGCGAATGTGTATGGAGTAAATAGGAGATCAGAAGAAAGGTTGCTCCAAAAGGGATATGTTTTTAGATCTTTCTTGACGAATTCAGCAGTTCTGAATGACAGAAGGATGTTGTGAGTGAGTGAGTAACTGAGTGAGCGAGTAGGTCTTACAGGTATTGAGGAGCAGATACGTTGATGGACATGCTAGTTGTAACCAGTTTCATCAGCTTGATACGAGCACCAACAGAAAGCCAATAGAGACAGAAGTGGACAGGAGATGGGTGAGGGATGCTTTTTAAAATGCTGTTACATCCACCAGTGTGTCCATTTTGTGTTTTGTTTCTGTTTTATTCGTTTTTTATTTTCCCATCAGTAACTGGGAGAGGACAAGCATCGTTGACTCCTGGAACTTGCATAGATGGGCTGAGGAATCAAAGAGGTAGGATTCTCTTAGAACATAAAACCACTTCATTGGTGAAGCTGCAGGGGACTCTCCTGTCTTGAGAAATGTTCTTTTTTGTAGTTGCTTTTGTTTTCTTTGTTTTTGTGTAGTTAGTGTAGGGTAGTGAATTTTGCCTGCAGAAATACTTATTTTTGGTTTTTTCAGTTTCGTAGGTAGTTAATTGCGTAATAAAAATGACTACACAATAATGTGGATAATCCTCAAATATCTTAAATATAAATATATTTCATATACGATGCTGTTTTAAAGCAAGAATGTAATACCCTGCATCGAATATGACATGGAGATAAGTAGGGACTATGCCCACATATCGTACAAAAATATACTTACTCTGTAATAGCTTCCACAGGTCACTTTAGTTCATTTTTAGTAACTGTGTTATATGTCTCACATATAATAAGTGCATTTTTACTGTATTTGGTTCATGTTTTTTTTGAAGCATCGGTGGAAACCCGTAAAGGTGACATTGAGCCCCTACGAAGCAGAAATGCTAATCTCGACATCATGCTTTTCGGTCACACGGCACTAAATTAATTACTCTAGCAAAACTGGGTGAAATGGCTTTGATTGGTAATACGAACGAGTCCTGAGGAGATCACACAATTAGCATATATAACGTGCTCTCCTGAGCAAACAAAATTTGCATTTCTATAGAGATTAAGGTAGGAAACGTGGGGATTAATAAGAGCGAACATTTTTAACTTGACTAAAATCACAAATCTACTCTGTACCTGATAGTATACCTGAGTGTGACAAACATGCTGCGGTGAGCTTTGAGCTTTTACTAGCAGTCCACTGTTGTGATTTGTGTCTGGGGCTCAGTCTGACTAAGCGGAAATGAGTTATTAGACTGGTGTGAGCTACTGGAGCACCATGCAATGATTTAGATATTAAAATGTTTGCATCTGTAGAGGTTTATATTAACCAGGCAAACATAAATGAAATCATCATCTCATCGTTAACCAATGTACTTAAAAGATTTGCATTTGTCATCCAGATAGATATACGTCCAGCTGCCTTACAAGCCAGACGGTCTTTGTTCTTGTTATATTGTCATATTTATTGTCATATTTAGAGGTAGGCAGGTATAGCACTAGGGGTCTTGGCTAAAGGCTGTTACAGCATAGTGGTGGTATTTCTAGACCAAACGACCTCCAATTTCCCCCACACTAGGTGGTGGTGCTGCTATCCACTATGCTATCCAATCTAACATTGATCTCAGTCCAGAAAAGCGCAGCCCTAGGAACAGCAAAAATGCTGCGTTGTACCATCAAACTCCCAGAACTCTGGTAGGAAGTCAGCATCTGAGGAAAGACGCCACCAACAGGGAGTAATGGGATGAGAAATTGCATATGCCAAATGTTTCTGCATGTACACTGTGTTGCCAGTTTATTAGATTCCATTTTCACACAAATTGTGCGTTCCAACAAGCCATACATCATGTAACTGGTGTGTGGAATAAATGAGGCAGACCAGCATTTCTAACATTTGTTAGACTAAAGTTTGAAAAGACAAATTAAGTGACATTAGTGACTATTAATCTGCCATGATAGTTGCTGCTAGGGGTGCTGTTTCTAGCATCTCCCAAAAGGCTGCTGTCCTGGGTTTTCCGAGCGCAACCATTTAAAGGGTTTTCTGCGAATGATGTGAAAAGCAAAAAAAAAAAGTGCCAGTGATCGGCAATCCAGTGGACAAAAGCGGTTTGTTTCACTGTGCCACGTAGCATGTGGATGCGGGTCTAAACATTTTTACATGCTGTCGTATCCCTGTACATTGTGATCTATTTGACATAGAAACCCGCAAATGGCTTGAACAATATGGTGAATGTTTTATTTTGGCACATGAGGTACAAGTAACGCATATTTAAAAAAAATAATAATAACAACTTTTCTTTGCTAAATCTTGTTTTGATTATTTAAAACTTTTCCCAATGATCAGACTGAAAATATTTGGGACCCAAAGTAAATACCTCATGGGAAAGAAACAACACTGCACATTGACCAAATACCACATACATTATTTCAGTACCATAGAGAATTCAAAAGAAATTCTAATACGAAACCTGGTTTATTATAGTTAAACCATTTACTCTTCATTATTTACTTTTTCTGTGTTTTCTTACTTAAAAACGCACCTGACATTGTGCTTTGAAAACATTGCCACAGAGCTTAATGCGACGGTAGTGTTTTAAAATGAATGGTTCTAGAGTGCGGTTTCCAGGTCTATTAATGGCATACAATGAGTTAAATCAAAATGCTTTGCCCTGTGGGCAGCCCAGAGGTGCACTTCCAATTTGCTGCTCTTATGATGGACAAGCCAGTTTCACCTTGGAGCTGCCATTCATTCAAGTAATATTTTGGAGTGTTCACTTTACCATCCAAATAAATTAGTTAGCTTACTTTTAGCTGATGTTTGGCCATTTGTTGAAAAATACTTAATGAAAAGTCTTTTCGTTCTTAATATAAGAGATTAAAACCAGCAAGTAAACTCTGGAGGCCAAAAATAAACAAACTGCGTCCCGTGTGTCGGCTGCACGTATTTCGAACTTGCTTAATTGTTTTCAGTAAAGCTAAACGTGAAATAACCAACCAGGAATTAAAATGCTCAGCTGTGGTATGTGAAGAATTACCCGATTGAAATAAAGTGGCATCACACAAGGCCACAGAGGGCCATTACCCTTCTGCTGACCTCCGAGACTGCACAGCATTATCTTCTGCCTGAATCTAATAAAAAACAGAGCTGGAATTACTTCCACCTTCACAAGTCTTGTCTTGAATCTCATGTTTTATTTCAAATAACAGAAACCCCATGTAGGTCATTTAATAGTTCTGTTATATTAAGGTGTCTTTCTGCTAACCATTCCGTGTGTCTTGCATGCAAATCTGTTTCTGTTGGTTGCTGAGGTTGCAGCTAGACCCGTTGTAGTAGTAGCTGTTGTTGTAGTTGTTATTCTTGCCTTTGTTGTTGTTCACAATGCTTTGTTAAAGCTAAAATGAGTGGTGTTGTATTAAATGTAATATTAAGGTGGTATACTCAGAAAGTGTGACGTAGGGCAGACTTTTTGTGAATTAGTTACTCTGGGTAGTTCCAAAAAGTTTTCCCTCCCAAAAACTGTTAGCTTTTATTGCTAATAATCTTGAGCTCACGTCTGAGTAAAAATCCAAGATCTTGTTTTTGAAATAAAAATGCCAACAGCACAGCCACTGTCTGTGTATATAAGGCTGTTTTTGTGTGATGTTGATTAGATTTTTATTCCGGAACTCTCCCCGCTGAATGTATTTTTCCGGACAGGGCACTGCTGGGTGAAGATGCTGTGGCTATGAGTGTTCTTTAGCCTGCTAACCTTTTTCCCGCTGTTTGCTTGGCCCAACGTCGCCACAAATGCATCACGTAGAAACACTTGGGTTCAAACTAGTGGAACACCGGGGGGCATCTGCTTTGTGTACAAAGGCTATAAATGGCCTATTTAGCCATCTTGCAGCTAAATTATGTCTCCTAAAACTGAGGTTTTAATTTGGTACTTAAAAGTTTTGTTTTTTTTGCCTCCTTAACTTCCTTAAGTACAGTGTAAGACACGTCACATGTAAGGTTTTTGGATTAAAAAGGTGACTAAAATCACTGCAATTTTCTCCTTCCGTAGGAATTTTCTCTTTGTTTAAAATTAACAAAAGTATTTGGATGTTTAAATATTCACGTCTTGGAGAGAGAGAGAGAGATAGTGCCCAAGGTTTTTTTTTTTTCCATTTAAACATGTTCATCTATCTGATGATATACATTTCAAGACAAAGGAAAAGCATTTCCTTTTGTCTTTATAAAGTGCATCAGTGAGATACTAAAGGTTGGGACTGAAGGCACTGTTCATTTTAGATGATGTGTTGGAACTGTGGGCTTTTTTTGAGTTAGTGTGATGTAATGGGACTGCATCTCTGAAATGTACAGTTGTAGTCGTGTACAAAATAAAAGTTCTCTTTTGGCAGAAGGCTGGCTGCATCAGGGCCAGGCAGAGGCCACCCTGAGAGGCTGAGTTCCATGGACTCAGAACCTGAGCACTTCATAGGATCTGGCTCCCTTCCCTGATCCCCTTTCCCAGTTGCCTGGGACCATAGAGCCAGTCATGTTCCCTGATCCTCCACCAGACCCTATTCTCAGTCTATCCTTGAACTCCGTCCTCTTCTGCCACGTTCTACCTTACTGGGTCCGATGTGGTGGATCCTCCGTTCTTGACCCCTCGCTCAGGAAGGGGGGGTGATCAGCTGGTGTCCACAACTGGGGGAGGGAGGAGCGTGGCAGGTTGAAGCTCGGCCGTACCCACACCACAGGTTTGACAACTGCAACTCTATGGAATGAGAAGCCACAGGCACAACTAACCTACCAAAGACAGAATGAAAGCTCAGCCCAGAGTGTGAGAGGTGGGGAAGCTGTGTTGTGCAGGCAGCTAATGGGGCTGGTTCAATAAGTTTTTCAGCAACTCCTGTTGCTGGATCTTAGTTGTGTTGTCTGTGTTGTCTTATGTTTGTTGTACATGAACTATAAGCTGGAAGAATAAGAACCAGCTAAAAACCATCCCACATTTGTGCCCTGCTTGGTCACTCAGACCTGGCACAAGCTGGCGAGTTATGTTCTCTTGCTAGGGAAAGCATTTCTCCTCATCTAACCTGCTGCTGAATTCAAGTCTGTCAACTAAACACTTGGACTGATGCAATGGCAATTTACACATCAGTAACTCAAGTAATGGTGTCAAACTTTTTTCTTCTACTTCACTGTTTGAATGTTTAATGCATTGCCATAAAAATCTTTTATGTTCCTGCCCTATTACATGTGTAACCTACAGTACATAACTACTCTGCTACGGAAAAGAAACAGCGCTGGATTTCCTGCCCAACATTGGTTCCTTTGATCAAAGACTAAAGCAGCAACATAGCACGGGAGCATTATATAGCAGTTTTTATTTGCTTGAAGCACACCCTTGTCCTAGGGTTTTTTTTAAGTTTCAAACTTTCACCCTTCATTTTTCTGCTAAAACTACAACTGTAGATTTCATTCACAGGCACAGTTTCTTAACTTTCGCATAAAATTGTGTTGAAGTCTGCAGCTACTACATGTGAACCTCATACGTGACATGTAATTTAGAATCATCAAAGCCAGGTTTACAAGACTGACCATTATGTTCTACATTTTCAGTGGAATCTGCCAGTCTAGTCACACTCCACAGCCAAACTGTTTCAAATTGGATATAATGATATAGCCCAGTCGGTCTAGTCTTACAGGTTTATTTCATTATCAGCTTTTTTTCCTGTTTTTGAAAATAAATGTTGATGTCTGCCTAGTTATATTCATACTAACATGAAAGATTCACCCCCCCCCCTTTTTTCGGCTTTTAAACAAATCTAGGTTCTCATTTTAGAATGGATGCTTTGGCATGAGATGTTTGAGTCAGCGGTCATTTGAGGCAGATCAAAGGTAAGTGGCTGAAAACTTGTTCTGTATGACGGACCCTGACGGACCCTGACAATAACTGTCTGAATCTACTTTCATCTCAGTTTGCATAGCGCCGCCTCTGTAGCAGACATCCTGCAAAGCCGCTGAGCTTCTGGGCTTATGTGAGATTGTCCTTTCTCTCTGAAACTGCATTTTCGGTTTTCTGCCAATACCCAGACACTGGTTCTGCATAATTCTACCAATCTGATCAAAAACGGCACCTTTTGGATTGACTCCGCTTCCACATCCAGCCAACTGTACCCAGGAAAATCACTCTTTCTATTTTAACGCCTGCTGCGTACATAGTGTTCATTGTCTTCTGCTACAGGGCAGCTCCCACAAAGTAAAGCCTTCCGGGGCCTGTGAGGATAAATGACACTGCCTGCCCGCCTAAGACACACAGGAATCAGACATGTGCTAAGCCATCTGTGTAATGTACGCCTGCTCCCTCCCTCCCTCCAACAACATTGTGAGTGCGCTCATTTCCTCATGCCAAGGAAGGAACCTTGTTTTGTTTTGTTTTTTTTGTTGTTTTTTGGGAGGTTGGTGTTGGCTTTTTTACAGTCCCCCTTCCACCCATTGCCAAACATACTGTAAAGCTGCAGGTGGCAGTTCACCGCAGGTACTAGGAACATTAATGCTAATAACAAAAGGCTTAATTAAAGTATCTGGGCCCATTTAGGGATCTACAGGAGCATTTTGGTTTAATTGTGTTTTTTTTGTTTAACAGCAAATGTCAATTAAGTGGCTGTAACTGTAAGGTCAAACATCTGTGGATTGGTGCTTTAGTTAATTGATAATAGAACTATTATCGTGGTGTGTTACATTAATGCATTTGCTTACTTGTGCTTGACCATGCACATAATCAATTTTATTTATTTTTTTTCATCTGGCAAGTATGAAGGTACAATTTACTATTAGAATCTTGGGAGGAAAATTACTAAAAGTGGGGAGAAAAAACTAAGAATTAAAAATATGGTTTCTACATTTACAGGTGACAGAAAAAGGGCTGTCACACTCCAGTGTAGGAAAATGCATAGGAAGGTGACAGAGAGTAAAACTGCAGCGCTCTTTGCCAGGTGGGCATGACGCATTTCCAAACAACTTACCCCTGGAGTTCATTTCTTTTGAGGTTATCAGTGGAAAAGCAAGCATTTGTTCTGTTTTTTGGACAGGCTGACCTGTCACAAATGCAGTTCCCCTTCTGAGTGTCGTGACTGATGTTCGGGGAGTGGGTGTCAGCGGGGGCCATGTAGCACAGAAAGTATTAGACAAACCTTTTTGGGACTACTGTCTAAAAAAAAGGAAGCGGCTAGTTTAAACATATTCACGTTCTTCTTTAAAGTATATTTGGTCACTGCTATTTTACAGGATGAAACTGTAAAACGTCATCCTATGCAGAAGGCCACGGGGTGTTAAAAATTAAGACGGTGTAAGTTAAATAATTTGCCGGTCTGTTGTCAGCAATGAAACAGTAATTGTTAACTGCTTACATGTACATCTACTCCTAACCTTTAATGTTGATTCTGCTTTAATCACAAATACTGACACTTGTTTGCAAAAACAAGATATTTCCATCTAGCTATGAAAAAATGCCCCTTACATTCAGTTTGGAGCTTGACTGTAAAATTGCTCAACACCATCCCCAAATTACCACAAGTCGATGTTAAACTCCCATTGTATTTTTCCGAGCATTTAAGCTGAATTCATAGAAGTGTTATTAACAAAACTCACATTGGTTGTCCTTTACAAAATCTTTTCCAGCTATGCTGTCCGTAGGATAAGCGGGGATGTAAATGAATGAGTAAGTCTACCACTGTAAACAATGATCAGCAGTTTATTTTTCACACAACAGGTAGTTCCAGTTTGGTTAAATTTTGCTAACAAACTATGAAACTGCACCAAACACCAAAATGTACATCTTTATATTTTAGTGGGCCATTTCAGATTCCTCAAGTCACTGTAAGAGGGTGCCCTCTGTGATACGATTCCTGAAATGGCATGAGGTTATTAGTCTGCGTTTCTGACCACTTTTCCTCCATCTGCCACGGCAGGTCATTAGCGCTAATTACAGACTGAGTTAATTATTAACTCAGTAGGAAAATAGTAATGGTGAGTAAAGGCTTCTGAGGAAGATCCTGTCTATGCAAACACCTGAAGAGCGACCTGTCCGTCAAATACATGACAACTATCGGTTGACCTGTCCATCTCTGGTTGAAAAGCACATTTGTCCACAGCTAGTGCAAAAGGGTGAGAGATATCAAATTCTTTTCTCAGCAAACCTCTGATTATTGGTGCCTGAGGTAGGTTTAAGGTCACTCATAAGAGCGGTTGTATCCTGGGGAATCTTTATGTGCAGAGAAAGTAGGTATTGGAACCGTTCCTTCAAAGTACGTACACCTTTTTAAAGATATGAGTGAATGAGGCTTTTAGTGCAGATGCTGCTGACCTCTGAGTAAGTGATATTCATAGCCATGGGTGGCTTCGGAACAATAAACAACACAGTGACTCCTTTGGCAGAACCCACTGGAATTTGACAGCCAAATCCCTGGCGGCTAATCCGTTCTGGCTATCTTTCATAAACTAATTTGGTAGATGAGCTTTGCTGTTTTTAATGTACTCTTCATCATGGACTATTAAACAGGCAGCTAGATGTGTGTAGAATAAATGTAGCAACAGCTTCTTCATGCAAGGGGTATCTGATTGTTCTTTTTTGTTGTTGTTGTTGTTGTTTCACTTAAGTAAAATAACTGATCATTATCATTGACGCTTTGGCTGTAGTGAATTAGAGTTAATTGTAATGAATAAAGTCTCTTTTAATATGCCCCATCACTCTTCCAGATACCACTGGCATTAACAAAACCAAGTTGCTTTCAGCAGTCATAAGTCTCTTAGTCTGAATAAAAAATTTTGCTTAAAATTCTCAGATGTAAAAAAGAATTTTTTATATTCATATGCAGAGCAGAATTACCAGAAGAAGTGCTTAACTGAAAGTCAAAAATCAGTGATACGGTTTGGGTGCTGGGATGTCCAAAGAATTTTTTTGGAGAGAAAAAGAGAGGGGTGGCTCCCACAGGCTGAGGGGAAAAGATCCGGAGTGTCCCATCCTTCCAGCCTACAAGAAGTGTCTGTGGAAGGGTTATTAACGTGGAACAAAGGCACTCTTCAGGTTTGAGAAGGTTAAACTGTGCCTCCTAGGCGGTTATTGCACCGACAGTTGATTTTTTATAAGGGGGAAATGCTTTTAACTCAGTAGAACAGAGGAAATTGAACAGTTCACTCTATAAAGTGCAAATATTAACACATATCGTTGGTGCAAGTGACAGACCTTTTGAGAGAAGGTAAGCTGGTACATCGCCACATGTCATTGTTTATATCATGTGATGTTACCCTTCTTGTGACCTGTATTTGTCTTTTATTATTTCAGACCTGTTTCCTGTGCCTGATCTCAGTTCAGCCCTCGTTCAGTGTCAGCTTTCTGTTGGTGTTCTCGTGGTTTCAGTACAATTTTGGTGTCTGCGATCATTCCCTTTTTGTCGTTTTTCACAGCCACTGGCTCAAACACACCAATGTCGTAACCTGTCACGCAGTCCATGGTGACGATTTATGCCTCTGCTTACACAACGTACACGTGCGCTAATGAAGGCTTTTTTGCCTAAACGCGTCCGTACAGCACAAGCAAAGATTCTTCGTGGTTTTCCCCGAGCCTGTGTGTGTTCTCTCCATATTCATATACAAGAATTTTTAGTATAGTTGCTGTTGCAGTTCGGTAATGAAAGTCATTTGTTGGTTTGCCAGTGTAAATGTCAGATCAAATCCCAAAGGGTGCAATTGCGTCCGCAATGTAAAGGGATGTGAATAAATCCTGCTCTGAAATCCTACTTAATTCCACTGTGTAATCAATACTTGGCTCGGCTTGTTTCCATCCACATTCAGCTCTGTTCCGCTAATCTCTTAATGCGCATTAACCATCTCACAAGCAAAATTCCTTCCTCTGCTTATGCAGACTGCATAAATCATAAACTTTCTTGGTGGGTTCACTTCCTGAACCTTTTCTCAGGTCATTTAGTAAGGATCTTCTCAAATAGTTTTTTTTTTTTTTTAATCATCTTATCAAGATGTCAATTTGAGAATACTAACTCAGACGAAATATGTAAATCAGAGGTCATATCATTACAGCATCAGGCTTTGCATATTTCAACAGGTCCATGTTCCTTGTCTGCAGGTTCACATTCTGTATTACAAAATGATTTTGCTGAAAAGACTGCTGAAGGTTAGAATGTGTCATATAGTTGATGTGTTCATATATAGCATATTCTGTCAGGATGTCTAGTGTGATATCTGAAAAGGTTCCCTCGCCAAGGTCTGTGCAGACATTAACAAAACCGTTTCTGAGAATAAATAAAATAAAGATTATTCATCTGCGCATATCAAGTCATACAAGTTCATTCAAATTCCAGTTATGGAATGACTTAGGAGACATCACTCTTCATTACTGCTTCTCTGGTTAAACTTATCCTGATACAGCAAAGGCAGAAAAATGGTAACCCTAAGTCGCATGTTCACACAGATACAGGGCTTCGGTGGTGTCTACCTTGTACAAAAAATAAGATGTCCATGCTACACTTTTTCAGAATCTGAAAACAAGAACTTCTTGGATCGGGGCGAGTTTGGATCAGTCTGTTTCTATTTGAGTATCTCCCTCAATCTGCTATTCAACTGACAGACAGCTGGACAGGAGCACCAGTTCTGCTGTGGACCAAGAACCAAGTGGAATACCAATCTGAGCTGGCAGAAACTGACTGGTGAGGAACTGGAGAAGCTGAGCAGCTGCTCTGATCCATCAGCACTGTGCAATGGATCGCATCAGTGCACCTGAGAAGCAGTCCAGAACATTTCAAAATGCATGTTTTGACATTACTTGCTTTAACAGACTATATGGTGACTTGCTCCTTCTTATTTACCTGACAGTCTTCTTCCTTTTCATCTTTAGCAATGCCCTTATTTTGTAGAGGGGAGGCTATTCTCTAATTTCAAGAACACCAGTAGCAGAATGCCATGTTTCACCCTCCACTGAGGAAAATCTGTTGGAATTCATCCAGGACTCGGGGACCCTGTGGTTTCTTTAAACTTGTTTGGAAAAACATTTGCATTTATCAGCATGGCTGTGTAAGGAGCTCACTTTGTGAGATCTGCAGTTTAGAAGGTTTTGTGCCGACACGAGATGAGAGTTTTTAACTGTACCTCACTTTCAAGGCGACCACGTCTCCTGACACTCTGGTTGGATGACTCATCACAATACTTGTCTGGAATAAGTTGTTTTATTCACTTGTAAAATGTATTTACAGTAAATCCATGTTTTAGATATTGCCTATATCTTAAAAATGCTTCCGTACATATAACATAGTCAAGGAGTAATAATCAATATTAAAATGTTTACTTGAGATTTTTTTATATAGAATAGGAAAATGGTATATGAAATGGTATAAATTTAAATCAGTTCCAGGCTGGTGGTGTGATTCATCAGCCAGGCTTGAGTTGATAGCCATCTCAAGTCCACAGGGCCATGGTGCTGAGTGCCAGAACCACAGAGGATGTCAAGGTCATAGCCTCAGCGCTCACCCAAATAGCATCATGCAGACTCATGCTGCCTACACATCGCCTCCCTAAGCGACTGAGAGCTCCAGGTCTCCTGAGTCCATTGCTGGATCAAGGTCAATAGGGTTGGCATCTCTCCAGTTGCAAAAGTGAAGAAGCAGTGAGTCAGAGCTGTGTGACTGGAAGGAGAGTCCTGGGTAGGTAACATCTTTCATTAAGGCACCTATTTTAACTGCAATCATTTTAGAATCCTAAATGGCGATTGGGAACACATTAAAGTAGCAATATATAATAACATGATCACTGATAAATCGTTACTTCACACAACTCCTCCTCAAACTTTGCACACCGTTCCACAGAAAGTTCAAACTCTTCCTTTCATCTGTCCTTCTGCTCACCATTCTAACCTCACATCCACTACTAAATTCTGAGATTTGTTCTTTGATGATACCTCTAATGTCTTACTTTTAACTTTATACTCCTTTGTGTTCCAGACCAGCACATCCTACTTCCAAGTCCTTTTTTTTTTTGGATAAACTTCACAGTTCTGGAACCAAACTTTGCACTGCTGAGTAGAAATAGCAGAAATACACAGCACTGCAATCTGACATAGGCATGGCGAGTGTTTCGATCCTATTAATATTAGGGAGAAGATCCAGCCACAGTTTTGTCAACTGTAACCAGAACTTAATATAGCAAGCACTTGGAAGCCAGAGGAGAGATACATGGAAGTGTTATCAGGTAAAACACAACTCATGAAACAACATTCTGTTTCAGCTGATGAGAATCAATGGCGAAGTTTGGAAAGGCAGACCTTTCCATTCACTGTAGAGCCTGTACCTTGCTTCATGTGGGCAGACAAGATTGCTGTGGCCCATAATTTTGAGTATGTACTTAGAAGCCCTTTAGCTCGTGGCATTCGTTCCTGTCACTAGGGTCTGCTAGACAATGTTACAGGAACCATAAATAACCTCCATGCCTCACTCTGCCTCTGATTATGTGCCCATGAGACAACAAAGCAGCCAGAGTCCACTGATTTACATGTTGCAGGGTCTGTCGTTGTTCTTTACAGAACAGGGTCACTTTGCCTTTTATTTGCAGTACACGCAAAGCCGAGCCCTCCAGTAGCTGAGGAATTCCCACTGAACTGTGGCCTTGCCAGAAATTTCTTTATTTTCCACCTACTCTCATCTAAAGATGATTAATGCAACATTGTGCCGTTTTTATGTATTAGTTGCATTTAGAGCTTTGGGATGTTTTCAAGCTACTTCAGGTGCTGCTTTACATCCCATTTTAAGAGGAGCTTAGTTTTATTGTCATTTTTTGAAACAATTGAGAAAAAATACACACTGAAGTACCTACTGTAGGTGCACTTAACACAATAAATTTACTAGTGTGTTCTTATACAAATTAAAATTAAAATGTTAGTTATTGAAATTTTGCTGGCCCATTTCAGACCAATTGAACACACGATCTGCCACTCCCGAATGAATCCCATCCAGTTCAGTAAGACCGAGTAGAATGTAATATATGCAAAAGAAGCAGCATTGCTATGTGCCATTGCGAGGAGCTCATGTCCAGCAGGATGCAGCTTGAGGGGCCATAGTGTGTTGGCCTGCAGGGTTTACTGCTAAATCGGTTTCCCCGAGAGGCCGACCATAAGGGAGGACTGCGCCGCTCCTTCACAAACAAGCTGACTGCTCGATTTAACCGGTTTCCACGCTAAGGGAAGTCAGACAACTTGACTCCAGCCAAAGGACGTGGCTGTTCATGAGACCTCTGAACTTGGTTATCTGATTGATGCGGAGTTGGAACAACCAGCACTGCACCCTCAGTCAAAGGTTATTTAAACAACCTTTCGCAGCTACTTTCTTGGCAACTGCATAGCTGAAGGGCACTTAAAACTCATGTGCCAGTCACAGCTAGGATTAACTTGAGCTTCTGTTTCACAGTTTCACTGTTTTTTTTTCCTTCAAGCCACCTAAGTTTTAACTGAAGTAGCAGTTGTTTTCCCCTAGTTTTATTAATTTGCATTAAAAGATTTAATTGTAATATTTGTTTACATTTTTATGGAGTCTTGTAACATGGCATTTCGAGTGCAAAATCCAGAAGAGTCAATCAGGACACAGAATGTTCGGATGCTTCGAAAAGTGTTTTCCTCTGCTCAGTTATGTAATCGCTAATGCTAAGCCTGTTATTGGTGGTTTCGCTGGTTTCATTTACTTTAACATTTTGGGGGTCTTCATTTACAAAGTGAGAACTTCAAGGAGCCATATTGACCCCTGTACCTTGTTTTGTGAACTTCCAAAACAAAAAGACAAAGGTACACTGCACAGCTAAAAAGTTTTGTTTCAAGTGACATTTCATTTCATGGAGCATTAAGAGCTTTCGAAACTGGTTTTTTTGGACTTTGCAGAAAGTTTGTGTAGGTGTGCAGTATAGTGAGGTGAACTTCATCTTTGTTTTCATTTTGGAAATGAAGCATCTAACTTTTTATAAAGGGTTAGCTGAAGGTGTTATTTTTTTGCATGCTGCTGGTTGATTGGGCCCGTAATTGAGTGGTAATGGACCAGACATTAGGAGCCTGAATAAAGGTTTTTTTTGTGTCAGTGCCAGCAGATGCAGAAATCATTTTGGCTCCAGAGCAGTAACGCTCACTTTACAGACACTTTGGCGTACACAGGCCATTTAGAGTTATGCGGTAAAAAGATGATCACGTATTTTTTTAAATTGATGCCATTAAAAAAACGTTTTTTTCCCTTCTCATTTCCAGTGTTGCCAGTTAATAAAAGGAATTCTGACTCGGAGAAGGAAAAAATGTAACCTTTCTGTAATACGTTAGCACAAAGATCCATCGAAAGTCTGTGGAGTTTGCAGGTTCTTCCTGTTTCTGCACGGATTTCCTTTGACTGTTCCTCCAACAGTCCAAAGACACATTTCAGATTAACTGATCACTGTAAACATCCTGTTTTGCGTGTGTGCGTGTAGGGTTGTCCTGCAATGGATCGGTGTGCTGTGCCAGGTGTACCCCCTTTTGCTTAGTGAATCCCCGGTGATCCCGGGATAGGTTCTGGACTGCCCTGACGCTGACCGGGACAAGTAGCTAAATTGGAAAGTGGAAAGTGAGATGTACATACATTGCGAATACAGTAGCCTCTGATGGATGGCATTCCTTCTTTTCTGTCATAATTAGCTTTGCTGATATCTGCATAGTCCACATCTTATGACCCATTTCAGTTCACAGAGGCAAGATTTTTTCACCTTGCTGCCACAGAACACGACAAGGGATTTAAATGGTCTAATTCTCCCTTCTGCTTTTGGTCGAGCTTCACTTAGGCCGGTAGAGAGCCAGTCATGCATGACTATTTGTGGTGACCTTTTACATGAGGAGCTTAGAGAACAAGGCTGATGGTGTGCTATTCTAGCCAGGCGCAAGTCCTCTGCCTAAAGGGTGAATTGACCCACAATTTGTGTGTGTGTGTGTGTGTGTGTGTGTGTGTGTGTGTGTGTGTGTGTAATAGAACATTTTAAGTGCCCAATGTCACATATATTTTTAGTTCATGTGCTCTATTCAACATTGTTAAAATTGAAATCCTGTAACCTCTAAAAAAAGGTTGAAACATTAGCAGAAAAATCTTACTTCATAAAACTACCTGCTTTATATAAGTGTATAAGTGATATTGAAATTTTTGTTTCCTCGCATAGTGTGTAGTGTACTTGTGTTCTGGAAACTGAATCACTTGTATCTGTTAAATACAGTACATTGTTGTGTTAAACATACACACACTCACACGGCAGTTCAGTGCTTTCTAAATCAGGTAAAGCAGCTAAAACAAAATAACATTGGACAGTTAAAAATAACCAGTCCTGCTTTTGCACTGTTCACAATCAAACAACATGACTCCATTGTTTACCTGTGAAAATCATACATATCCTTCATTACCTTGGTAAAATATAATATGGCCTGAGAGAAAGATGGAAGCTTAACTTCTGCCTCTGTTCCCAATTTACTTAATTTTAGCATCTTCCTCCCCTACGTTGAGATTTATTTTGAAGAAGTGAAAACATGTCTTACTCCAAGAGTAGGAAGGAATATGAAACTTGCTTGAAGCTGAGTAAAGTACTTGAACTTGGATCCAGGAAAGGAATTTACATCGAGGTTTATTTTCCGGGCCCGTTGCGAAAGAGGTTGCTAACGATGCTGTGGAAACCACGAAGGCAGGTGCATCAAGCTGCTCAAGCATTTCGCTAAACGAAGACGCTGATAATTCAGCATCCGAAACGTTGCCAAACAGGTGCCTTGGTTACCATGGTTACAGTGTGTGCCAATCATTTATACTTCATTGCATCAGTGATATTTCTGTAGAATACACGCAAGAATGACTTGCTAAAATTCTTTTACTTTTAATTTAGTAAGATGTGAGGTTATGTCCAATGAGTAGTGTAACTGAATACAGGACTATACTGACTTGGTTATTTTGAATACTGTACCGCTCATGCTTTAGCTTAATTTCTTGAAATTACTCCAGGTTTAGATTACGTTTTTTACACGGGTTGTGACATGGTGACTGCCAAAAAGTGTCTCTTTGTATTGAGGCAAAAAATACATACAGCAATTCCTCTGTATCTGAACTCTGTACGTCCAAATTTTTGCTATAACGGCAAAACCTATGTATCAGTATCTGAATAGAAACTGCCACTATAACTAATTTTTATCCAAAGTTTATCCATAATATAAAAAATATATATAAATTTAACAATCTAAAAATAAATACCATACAGTGTACTCTAATAAAATAATACTGTATGCATTGTGATAAACTCTATTGCATACTGCTAATTTATTCACATGTACGTGCAGAGTTTCGCTTCATGCAAACCGCATTTATTGCGCATTTCATTTTTATAAATAAACCTGTTTCTTTGAATGCTGGTTGTTGGATGTGACAGAGAGGTGGGCAGAAAAGCTTACTTTGACACACGTCTTTATTCCCTTTATTCAACATCTCATTACACTGAAGTCGGGCTGCGAACCCCACCATGTGCCCTCTCACCTCCCGTGTGTCACATAGTGACTAACGTGTGAAATGTCCTGTACTGTACACACTGCACCAGGGTATAAACATGCAAATTAATGACAACATTAAGTGTTTTCTATGTAGGTGACTGGCGTTTACAGCGTTTATCATGCTGAAGTCACGGGTTGATGGTTATATAGGTGTTTTCCGATGGGCTGGGAGCGCGTTATTTAATTATTTTCCCCTATTTAAAATAATAACAAACAGGGACTCGGTATTCAGAAAATGTGGTGTCTTACAGGTTTCCAGGGATGACTTAGATTCGGATACCATGGAATTACTGTAACTAGTAGTGGCAGCCAGGATCTGCAGCTCCGCTCCCATAGTCTAGATTGATGCTGACTCATGGAGATGAAACCCTTGTAGGTCAGTAAGCACCAGGTGTGGCCAGTAGCGCTCAGCCAGCTCCTCTGTGTAGGAACAAACTCACTTAAACTGGAACTGAAGTGAAAATGTAATGTGTGGCAGGTTCAAGTTTGAGTGCAGATGTAAGATTTCAGCAAGTGGTACCGAGTGAAGTTATTGCAGGTCAGTTTTAGAGCTGAAAGAATTTTTTTTTGTCGTTCAGTTTAAGACTAGAAAAATTTATAAAAATAAAAAGCCTTAGAATCGAACCAGGCTCCAGTGAGTCACACTGATTCTTAAACTGGTTTAGAGCCTTTGAGTAACGGGATGAAATTGTTTCAAAAATTATTTCTTTGCTTTGAGGTGAGTAAACATACAAATGAATACCACATTTGGGACTTTCTAATATTTCTGTAGTTCTGTAGAAGTACTTTGAAGTGATTGTCTTTTGCTAGATGAACTAAATAATACCAAATCCGTTATGGATAGTTCATTTTATTTCTCTGTGAGTGCAAATTAGTGCAGACATCTCCGAAAAATTCCAGAATCGGTATAGAACTAATTGGGTCGCATGTTCAAATCTCATGAGGGAAATTGATTTTGTACATTTGAAAGAGTTTTGAAAGTTGATTCAAAAATTTGAGAATAAAACTTGTAAAACCAAATTATGCAAGTCATATTGGATAGCGGCATCTGCTAATCCATTAAGGTAATAATGTAGTAATAGTGTTTTATGATGTTGAACACATGGTTAGAACAAGCTGGGGGAAATCTTCCTGACTTCTGCAGTTCAAGGGAACTTTAAATGAAACCAGAAGGGGAAATAATCAGCGAATGCAGTGTTGTGGGTGGTTCTGGGTGCATTTTATGTGTAATGGGGTGTACATTTTATCTCCTTTGTCTTGGTTTCTAATGATATTGTATCTTTGGTGGGTGTTTAGATGGTTAGTGATGGCAAACCCCTGCAGTGGGCTGAAGCCATCAGATCCTATTAGTATCTCAATGATTTGAACTAATTGTTGTGTTCCAGCTGCCTTGACCAAAGTGTCTGTTTTAAAACTTGGTGGGACTACCAATCTTGCGAGACTAGTTACACTGCTCCGCTTAAAAGGTCCTGTCACACATCCCAACCCAAGACTGCTTCCATCACTGCAGCCACTTCCACCTCTACCACCTACAGGTGCATGAGCTACTGCATCAAGGGCGCAAGTGGCTGCAAATGGCGTCCATAGCAACAATTGCAGCAGCACCAGCTGGGACACCCAGGGTCTGTGACGTTGCTTTTCCAACAGCGCCTGCATTGCCATTTCGAACTAACGTGATTTTCTCAGCTGCAGTTATTAAAGTATCAAGGACGGCGGGGAGAAATGTGAGTTTAAAAGAGGGTCTGTAAAAACACAACTTTTTTTCAATACGCAATCTGAGCCGTATTTGAATTCTGCTGCTCTAGTTTTGTGGCTGATGCGCATGTTTGTCATTTTGTTGTTACAGAAAAATGATATCCGTTACGCCAAGCAGTTCTGACATCTATTCTTCCCTGTAGTATCTTCTCTCATTGTATGAAATGGGGTTTTATAGACGCCAGTGCTCGGGTCATTAACACATTTGCTGTGCCTGGATAAGTGTGTAACTTGCTTTTCATTGCAGGCTTTCCCACAGTTAGGATGGAAAAGAAACTCTTATCCAACGTTTCACATTATAGATCCTAATGTTAATGGGTTACATATGTTGCAGGCAGAGAATGGAGAGGAGGGCCCTGGCTGTTATGAGGGAAGTATAGCATCTAGTACAGTTCTTATGGCATCAGCAGAATGTTGGTTTGATCCTCAGTGCTGAGTTTGTATTTTCTCCTCATATTTGGATGGGTTTCTTACAAGTGCTCCAGTTTCTTCCCACATCCCATACATTTCTTTCAGGTGAACTGGTCACTGTATATTTTCCTCTATGTGTGTGTGTGTGTGTGTGTGTGTGTGTGTGTGTGTGTGTGTGTTAAACTGTACCTGTGTACAGATGAGTGAATGACTGCAGCAGTACAGTGTATCCAGTACTGTAAGTCACCATAGATGAAAACATGTTATCTGAACACTACTAAACATTAGAAAAGTCTGCTAAATGAATAAAAGTAAATGTAGGACAGGTGGGCCATGCCTAAATCATCAGTATTCAAGAGTTTATCAATATTTGTCAATGGTTTTTTTTATTTTTTTTCCTGTGGAAAAGGAAATTTAAACCGTAATTAAAATAATAACCAGAAGCAAAGATTAAAAGCTCCCACATGCAGCACAATTGGACCCCCCCCCCCCCCGGGGGGGCNATTTAAACCGTAATTAAAATAATAACCAGAAGCAAAGATTAAAAGCTCCCACATGCAGCACAATTGGCCCCCCCCCCCCCCCGGGGGGGCTCTTTACAGAATCAAAAAGGACATGACTTTCAGATCAGCTGGGCACCTTTATAAACAAATCATTTTCAAAAATCTAGCAAGCGGTCAATTAATTTGAAAATGATTACTTGGCTGCGAAAGTTATTTCATCTACCTTTGAGAGAAGAAAAATAACAGTAGAATCTTGAAAAACCTCACTTGTATTTTGATTGTCACGGTGAGAACAATGTTAATCCTCATGATACAATTGCTAAATGGGGGAGGAAATTGCAACAAAAAAACAACGAATGAGACCTATAAAAAGCAAGCAAATTGACAATAGAGCTAAAATAAAAAAAAATCTTAAACTGATAAACATGATGCTCATTATTATTGTATTCTAGATATGTGCAGTAGATGATGTTTAAATTTAAATATTGTATAAGTCCTAATGCGATTACAGTATTCACGCTCTCCCAGGATTTCCTTCTAGTTCCTATTCTTTCTTGCTGTACAGCCTGCTTTGCTACACTAGGGACTCTGCTTAAGTCTTCTTGGACGATGATTAAGTGTGATTTTGTTGGGGGGGGGTTTCCAAGAAGGGTTTCATTTTCACTGTGGCCAGCTAAAGATTAAAACTGCTTAAAATCATAACAAACATTTACTAGTAATATTTTTTAAGACTCCTGTTTTGCCTCCAAGCCAGGCTGACATTGATTTGAAAGGCGTTATACAAATAAATGAATAATGGTGGAACAAGATATTCTTAAGCAACGTATAACATTTTTGCTTGAAAACTTTTGGCTCAGAAGCTCCTTGTTGGTAATTATTACTGAATTTTTCTTCACAGTTCGCCCAAGGCTAAGTTACTTTTTCTTTTTTTTTTCTTTTTTTTCCCAGCCAATATTATTCCACACAAGGAATATGGTCCACAAGGAGTCAGAGAAATGGAAAATCCATTACAATGAAATAACATTTGTTTTGAAATGTTATATATTTCAAAATATATATGTATGTTACATATGTTACATATTTTTAAATTTTATTTTACAGCTAAAAAAATTTTTTTCAAAACTTGGGCCGAGACTGCCTTCTATTTGAAGTGAAAGTTAACTCGATGAGTAAAATGGGGGATGATCAGATAAAGTTGTTCATTTTTGTGCAAACAAACCACCTGAATCCAACATAAATATATATAAGAAACTGTTTCAAATAAGTCATGTTTTCTATACGTTTCCTTCTTAATTACATGATGTGAAATGATAGCACTGTTTGCGTATTTTGTGCAGAGGAATGCAAAACGCATCACTTGCCTGTAGCAACATTTTCTTAAGACCATTTTTAAGTTCCTTCCTGTTTCTGCTGCTTTAAAAAAAGTTTTAAGACTTGAATGTTGTGACATCATGAAGTGAATTTGTGTGTTTTCATACATTAATTTTCACTACATGCCTGCATGTTTCTGATTCATTTTTAAAGGTTCAGAACACCAAGATTTGAAGAGTGTCACTAAGGGCTGCTTTCTTCTTATGAGAGAGCTTACGTCTTAAAAGTGACAAGTGATGCACGCTGAGTAATGCTTGTGAGAACGGTCATCCATCATTAAATCTGGAATGATCTTAAGGATGACCGTTTTCCAATATGGCCACATAAATTCTGTCTAATCTCCAGAGATGCACAACTTCTAAAGTTTTCTCCTTTTATATGATCTCAGATTGCCATGATGACAACAAAGATGACAAGGATTATCTGATTTCTGCTTCAATGTTCTGTCAAAAAGGGAAAAGAGTGTAAATGGGAAGAAAGACTGCAACTACACAACCCAGAAAGTTACTATGGACCCTTTGGATTTTTTGACATATAAGAAGAACCTGGAGCTCTGGCCACCTGTTTCGCCTCAACCTGTGTCACCAGAGGTAGCTGTAGTAGCATTTTTGAGAAATTTATCAGCTACTTGATCAAATGGACTGCACAGAAGCTAAGCAAGATAGACACCGTGGAAACTTGGTGGAGTGGTGTTACCACTGAACGATAGTAACATTCCTCCTCAGTTGAGACTGTGGAATCAAAATTATCCAATCTAACTAACCGCGTAGATAAACTCCAGGCTCATTACGACAACGCCGAACACAGGGTCTCTGCACTGGAATCAAAAACTAATTTGACTGCCGTTTTAGAGCAGAAATCAGAGCTGCAGCAAGCAAAACTGATGAAATGGAATTTAAAAATTGTTGAAGCCTTCTGAGAATAGTGGGCCTGCATGAGAACACCAAACGTAATGTATGAAACAATTTCCAGCTCAACTGAGACCTCTCCACCACTTTCCTGACCGATCGGAAAGACTGAGATTGATTGCAAGTACAAATGTGTTGGAAGAGCTAAACTTACTCTTCTTCGGTTTATGTAGTCACTTTACATATGGTCTTATACCATACCTCTCTGTATCTTGTTGCAGACCTTACCATCTTTTGCCAGGTTTCTTAATTATGTTTTGGGGGCTTTAAGCTTTCTCTTTCACTAGTAGTAGGTCTTGGGGGGGAGAAGTATAGCCTAGAAGATGTCTAGTTAGGAGGTGTCATCCCTGCCAGTGATCAATAAATATGGGGGATTAGGGGGTTATTAGATGTTTTGTCTACATTATGGTTTTGTTTTTCTGGTTCTGCTCTCTCTCTCACACAATCTATCCATGTATATGTTTTCTAGGGTCAGGTGTTTTAGTTCTGTGTATCTCTGACAATATGATTAACTTAAATTTCATCATTTTTTTTCATTTTTATTTTTTACTTAGAATTCTACTCTGTTGACCTCTACTCAAACTTTTTGTTAACCTTTGCTGGCACCACTCATACCTGCTGTGTGTCAGTTGTCTTCATTAATTTACTGACAGTTCACTTTCCAAATGATTTAATGTATGTTATCGGAAATATGACCAATGTCGGTGAGCCGTAATCCAATTTTACCCATTGTCAGCCTATCTAAATGCCTTGATAATTCTCTTTTTAATGCAGGGATATAAATTGGCCAATATGGTACATTAAGCTTTCTCAGGTCTGTATGATGGATATAAAATATAATCATATAAAAATATCCCATACTATTCTGGCCAGGAGCATCCTTGCGGTAATAAGGACAGTTTCTATGAAATCTGCCATGAAGACTCAGGCTGTGAAGTAACACCATGCAGCTGTGTGCCTTCTCCATGATGAAGCCTTTTGGCTGGTTGACACTGCAGATGGCCAGGTCTTGAGCCCGCCCATCGTAACCCTCTCAGCACGCTACAGGGACCTGTGATGCTAATGGCTGTACCTAGGCCACCAAACTGCGGAGCACTGTGACCAACTTTACTCTCTAAGGCCACCACGCTAGCCAGTTTGGTGTTCAGCCCACTGAAGACAGCATCTGGGACTGGAAGGGGTACCATCTTGTACCTGTGAAGGTCAGATCTAGGTCAGCATTTGACTCCTCTCACTCCCCAGTAGGTGGGCTTGACCATATGAGTTATCTGAGGCAAAGATGAGCTCATTGCACCGGTCTTCCTTTTAGACAGATCCATCTCATTACATGAACAGCTTGTTTTTGGTCCCCTTGCGGACAAAGGGGTTTTCACAGCAAAACAATGACAGTCCCATCTGAGCCACCATACCATAAGCCCCTTTTCTTCTAGAGTCTGACCTTTTGCTGTGCTTGGATGCTCCTTTCACAGGTTCAAGACATTTATGATGCTTAATAGTGGGTAACAGCAGCCGTTCTCAAGTTTCCCATGTGACACCCACTGTCCGAGGTTTCTCTCAATATGCCTATGCTGTAGATAGGTAAAGTTTAAAGCGATGCATATTTAATTTAAATCAAATTATTGCAATCCCTGTGGTGGACTGGTATGCTATTCAAGGGGAACCCTGACTATCCTGTATCCCTGAGCTTCCAGGATAGGCTCTGGACCACAGACGAGAGAGAGGTGCATGAAAATAGGACAGAGAATGCCCCATGAGGGAGGTAGTGGGAGAGATGGTATGAGCAGTGAAATGCAATAAAAATGAAGATTATGAAAATGTTTTTATATTTAAATTCTTTAAAGGAAAAGAGAGGTGCAGTGCTGAGTGCACAATATGCTTGCATGTGCTAACTGTGGTATGAGCACTATAATGAAGCGGCACCAAACTGGGCAGCGATAAGCAGGGTTTTATTGTACCACTAGTAATAATTTAAGTTGGTGTTACAGTTTGAGTCCAAGACTTACTGTTCCAGTCATCGAGATCCGATTTATCCCTGCGTGCAACAAAGTGTTCGTCTAGTCACATCCGTGAGAAATTGCTGAAAAATCCTGTTCTCCTGAACTTCATCACCCCACCTAAATGAAACAAAAGTGCCACGTCCCCAATTTAAAAATCACACCTGTCTCTGTTTTAGAATTCCTAAAGTTAGCTTTTATCTTGTTGGCCGTGTTCATTAAGTCATTCCACACTGGCATTGAGTTCAACCACACATCTCCAGAGACGTGCTGCTGCTAACTGATGGTGATCCTTCATTTGCACTGCTGTCTTTGAGGTCAACACACAGTCCTGCCCCAGTTCAACTAAATCCTAGAACTCCTTTTCAGTTTTGGTAGTTTTAATTGCTATCAAACATCAACACATCTATAATAAATGCGTGTGTGTTTTTCACCTCATCAAACAGCCAAGGTAACGTATTAAGAACCCTTAGTATGGCTGTCAAAATTCTAATTGACTGAAATAAGGCGGCTCTTGCTGAAATTTGATGTTGTTCTTTCATGTTGACCCGGCCAGATTTCTTCCATTAACATCAGAGACATGTTTCTGTTACCCGACATCATTTTATAAATCTCTGTGATTTCTGAACAGTTTTGATATTCATTTTATTAAAACATATGAGCAACACAACTGACTGAAGCATTAAAATGTGTGGTGGGGTGAAATAAGTTTTCTCATGCACAGCCCTCCCTGATATAACAAGTGGAATTTGTTTCTGAATATTTCTTGTTAAGAAAATGCTTTCCTGAATGATCAAAAACATATTTACATGCTACTCTTACTGTGTCCTTTTTCCATTTCTGTTGCATCATTCTCGTTGTTTCCATTTACTCTGACTGCTCAGGTTTCTTCCCACATTTCAAAACCATGAATTATATATTATTATTATTATTATTATTGAATATTTGTAATGTAATTACTGCAATAACTCAAAATGGTATTGGCTTTCAAGGGAATTCTATGTCTTTCCAGTTTCAGGCAAGTCTTTCATTTGCCTTTTTAACTTTTAGCCCCTTATTTAGGAAATTTTTTGGCTCAGTATGATTTCCATTCATCTATTTCTGCCAACGACTTATTTTCTTAATATTATTGTATACGGTAAATTTATTTCTTAGTGGTGCTTGTGAGCTGAGTATCTGAATACGGAGATGTGTAGAAGGAGGCATACCACATGTGTGGTGCTCAATGTCACCAAGTTTACTTGTAAAATACAGTGATGTGAGATATTACTGACACCCCCTTAGATACATTTGCATTTGGACATGGATAAATTTTGGGCAGCCCAGTTGCAGCACAGCAGACAGTGCTGGTGCCTGACGGCTCCTGGACAGCAGGATTCAGTGTGAGTTCAGACATGGTTCAGTCTCGGTGGGCTTTCAATCTCTTTCCCTTGTTCATGTGAGTTTCCTCTGGGTGCTCTAATTTCCATTCATAGTCCAAAGACCTGTGTTGCTGGTAAATAAATGATATATAAATTTAAATAAATATTTTCACTGCATTTCAATTCAAGTGATGTTTTTGCATAGACAAGTTCTTTAAACTCTGAAAAGGCCAGTTGCTTAGAGGTGCCACATGTGCTTCTTTATCTGTGATGTTCGTCTGTCTGAAAGCAACAGCAATCCTTATGTCCTAAATACAACCATTTTAATTGTAAAACAGTTTATTAATTATATAATGTGTCATTACTTTTTACCTTTCTACTGCTACACCTTTGTTACCTGGGTGGTGATGGATAGCTCAACTAGTACATAAAGATGACCCAATATAACATTTAACACATTAATACTTGTGAATACATTTGAAATATTTTTGAAAGAAAAATCATCATAAATGCATTTTTCTGAACTTGGAAAATGTGTAACCTTAGTCTTTCCCTTTTGTGGTTTTGTGTATTTGTCCCTTTATCCTCTTATAACTGCTTGTTAAAGTAGATTGCTAAGACAAGTAACTACCGGTGTAATTATTGCATTGTTTGCAAGCATCTTTACGGCACCATTGGCTGTCTAGCAATCAGAAGGATAGTTATTCCATGTTTGGAGCTGTCATGCAAATGCACAGCCTTTAGTGTTCAAGTGTTTAATTAAAATTTGCTTGTCTCATCATTCATACGCCAAGCACAACTTTTTTTATCAAGTAAGTGCACATTTCAGATTGCGATGCTGGGCCTCTGCTCAAAGGCACCAATTTAAAACATTTGGTGTTTTTTCTATGTTTTAAAACATATTCTCTTTAATTGAAGAAGTACATGTTTTGTTTACTTATCTCTTCAGCTGATGGAACATATGTGCATGTAAGGAAAATAAAATGTGACCAAATGTAGGGAATTTATTTCATCATGCGAGTTTAAATGGCTGCAAAATCTAGGTCTACAACTAGGTGGGGAGTTCAAAGGCCAACAGGCACAGCAGTCTTTGGTGACCAAGAATCCTTGTAGATTATGCACTATTGAAAAAAATATTCAACAGCTGGAGATGTAATTGTGATGAGATTTATGCCCCTGTATTTCTTTAGGGGCTGTGAGAAGTTCAACTTCTTTTCAGCAAACTCCAGAACCAGCAGGTTTTAGCAACATCTGTGGAAAATTCTTTGGTTGTGTGAGACAGTGAGGTTGCCTGAAGCTAAGAGAAACTGGAGAGGTGGCTGAGGAAGCAGAGTCATTGTGAACAGCAGCTGGTCCTCACCTTTGAAAGCTGGAACCTACCCCCCCCCCCCCCCCCCCCCCCCCCCAAAAAAATCCCCCCCTTTTTTTTTTTTTTTCCCTGTTTCNCCCCTTTTAAACGGGGAACCTACCCCCCCCCCCCCCCCTGCAAAATGTTCACCTGCAGGAGATAGGCTGCACCCTGCTGCTTGTTTGGCACACCCCTAGGAGCCTGACTTCAGTCCAGTCCCTATCAACCTTCCCTAGCACTCTAGTCAGTTTTGTGTTTGCCTCCTGGATCTATTGGTTTCTAACAAGACTTGAACTGTCCTCCCTGGGTCTGCATCTTGAAGGAAAAATTGCTTACATTCCTGGAAAATGAGCACAAGTTGAGGGTGTTGCAGGGCTGTGCCCAGTGTACCCAGCAGCTGGGGGTCACCCCAGCAAGCTGCTCACGGCCCTCACTTCTCCCAGCTTCTGGCACAAGAAGGTTGGTGTACTGTGCTTGGCCGCAAGTGGATAAAGCTCCTAAGACTTTCCTTTGACTACTAGTAGGCTTTAATTTCTATAGCTTTCTTATATATCCTAGTGCACTCATAGAGTCCCAGTAAGTACATGGAAGCTACTCAGAGTACACTCGGTACGTTTTGAGTGGCAAAAATGTGACCGATCAGCTGGTAACACTTATGACAAACCTGAAATATATCATCATTATAATTGTTATTACCCTGTTGGGAAACTTACATTAAGTGTCTTTTTTTTAAGTTGTGAAGACAGGCAATATAACACAATCTCTCTACATTTCATATAATGCTGAACGGTGAAGATCCATACTTTGATATTTTTTTAATTGAAAATATCATTCTGTGGTCTGGTCATTCCCAGATGCTCCTAGTTATCTACTTAATTGGAGAAGTATTGTTGTTGTAGCAATTATATTGCACACAAATAGCCAAGAGTACTCAGTACGATGGTTCCAATTGATCCACGTCTTTCTGCACTGGTAAGTAGACTGGTGGTAGTATTGTGGCATGTAACAACTGCAATGTGCAGATATGCATTTTCAAAAAGTAGACTTTTTACAATGACTTTGGATCAGAACATGGACGGTTTTGAGGTTTGCTTCAAGAAAATGAGATTAGTTCTAATCCATTACTTTTTGTACATCTCATATCCATTTTTTACATGACCAGTACAGATGTTTTTGGATGAGCTGGCATTTTTTATGGCAAGCTACTGTTGCGTACCCTTTCTCTGGAATTTTTGGTGGAAATGCTATTTTGAAAGGCTCTGGAGACAGAACATGGAGGGTGTGCTTTCCATTAAACCATTGTATTGTGCACAGGAGCAATCTTCACAAACATCGCAGACATGCGGGCCAAAACTCTTACATTCATTTAGCAGTAAGGGGGGTTGGAAAACAACAAAACACTTCCCGCCAACAGCTACCAAACCGGAAAAATAAATTAGCTCATAAACAATACAATGCAACACACAAAGAAGCCAACAAAACACCAGGGTTGCACAACAACAGAATAAACTTTGTTCAAAACAAGATGACTTGAGTGACAATGCATGATCAGGGGACAATGGCTTCCTATTGCTGATAGACGGTTGCATTTTCATTACTTCTAACTTCCTTGTGTATCATTCATTGAAAACTGCAAAAATGGGTGCCGTTAATTGGACACTGGTTTGTAATGGCGCTTATAAAGGGCAGTCGCCCTGCAATTTTTAATGTGTACACATCCACACATTTGGATGAGCAGCCTTGCTCATGCAGCTGTCTCTTTGAGTTGGGCAGCATTTCTGCATGTATTTAAAGTCTTTTTTGTGGTGGATCACAAGTCAGAATAGGTGTTACTCTACTGGAATCCACACGACAACACAGATTTTGTTTTGTAGTAAAGAGCATTTCAGTTCCTCACTTCACTGTTGCACATCCTTTCTTGACACCTCGGCATCACCTGTAAAGCATGCTGAGTGTTTAAAGGGGAAAAAAAGATCTTCAAAATTCAGTATGGGAGCTTTTAGACAAAGCGACGATTTTTAGATTTTATGGGAGGCAAGATAGCTCATTTATATCACAGCCTAGACCCCCAAGCTGAAGAAAGGCTGATGATGGCAGAGCATTAGCAGGGTCCAGGGTAAGGGAGTGTGAATTGCCAGGTTGTCTCAGAGGGCAGCTTATCATTGACCCCTCACATGCGTGACCTCTTCACTGGCTGTGATTTATGTAGTCTCTCTAGAGATCACCACTGAGGGACTCAGCGAAGGGCAGATTAATAAATCCACGTAATTGCTCAACAGATCACAAGTTAATGCAGGGTTTCCATTTCCCGACTGGGGTATGCTGGAGGTTATTGGTTACCTGGGTGGAAGGAGAAGATTTTTTTTAAACAGTTTTTCTTTCAGTTTGTATCCAATACTCGTAATGCATGCTTGTTTCTCAACTCCTGACAGGAGAGTAACAGCTTCTCTGTGTGTGGAAGGCTTTTGTATCTTTCTTTGTGACCTTCATTTTTACCCCAGGGTGTTAACTTCCACCTCCCCTACACACACACCACTGTCACTGGCAACAGAGAAATGGTTCTGGCTCCACTGCAGCTCGGATTTCTGTTTGCAAGTGCCCCCCAGCTGCCACAGACCATTCTGAAATGACTCGGAGTTGCACTGCTTTGACAGTCTGACAACTCGTTCTGTCGACCCTCATTCATCATTGCTGTTCAAACCCGGGTCAGTCATCCCCAGACCATTTACACACAGGTCTGCCGAGGTCGTGGCCAGGCAGCAGATGCCAAAAGGTGCCCATTGTTAATACCAAGATCCCTTGTGGACTGCCCACTGGGCCTTACCTGTGTCAGACTGAACAGCCCCCCAAGCCAATGCAGCTAACTTTTTTGGCCCGTGGTCTTCTGGGAGCATCTTCCCAGATGCTGTACTTATATGGTACTCTGCCCTGCAGGTGTAATGATGTGGGGAACAACCTGCACTTTCCCCTCTACTGACCCCTTTCCCTCCCCAGAGGTTGGTGCTGATTGCTGAAAAAAACCTTCGGTGAGGATAAAGCCATCTGGTTCTCCTGCCTTTACTCATTCTTTCCATAATTTTTCACTAAACTGCAATATCCAGAAAGGAACAGGATTTCCCACTATATGGTATATCACAATGTATCACAGCGGGGACTTTTTCCAAATGTGGCTTGACTGAACCTCCTTTACACGTTTCAATATGTCTGACTAAAAATATTTTTTTCAAAGGCAGCGAGAGCACTGATAGAGCAGAAGAGCACAGATGTTATTGAGTGAGCGCTGGTAACCTGCCATAATTCCTGAAAGTCCAAAATTGTGCCATTGCACTTGATACATTCAAACAGGTGAAAGCAGCAGCTCCTTTTGCTGAATGCACATAAGAGCAAATCTGAACGCTGTTCACTTCGGAATTCACCGCTAGAAAGTTTGCGGCCTTTTTTTAAAATAGATCGATTTGTTTGAAACTTGGAGGAACCATCCTTTGGAAAACAGACAGCTGCAGTTCCTTGGTGCTAAAAGCATATTTTTTCCAAACATCATCCACGCTTTCTCCCCAGTTATTGAAAGGCAGCAGACGTGTCCTGCGTCCCAGTTCAGGGTATTTGAACATGTTCCATGTGGCCGGAGGGCAGGCAGCGATGGGGAGCCATGTGTGGCTAAAAACAACCCGGCAGTTTCACTCTGGCACCCCTGACAGTGTGTTCTCTGACCCAGGCAGATGTTTCCATTTCCTACCGTAGTGTCCTGTAGTCCTTTTCTCCCTCTTTCTGTTAGTGTGGCCCTCTTTTCTTTGTGATGCACACACACTACACACACCAGTAGCAACCAGATATGGAAAGAATATCAGTTTAGACTCATTTTTGATAAAGGAGGGGGAAAAACAAAAAAGTGCTAAACTATGCAAGCATTCCTGCTGATGGTGTACTTGCGCTGTTGAGCTCATCATCTGATACCTTTTGTGCTCATCTGGTAATTTAATTCTCTACTTGCTTCCCAATTTATTTAGCTGGCTTTTTGTATAAATTTGTTAAACACAGAATTACAGACGACTGTCTATTTGAATTTCTGAACATTTCATATATACACAGCAATCCATCAGTATCTGAACTCACTATATCTGAATTTGTGCTATAACGGTTCTTGAAAATTAATACCAACGTATCCATGTTCGAACGGAAACTTGTGCAATAATGAAGTTTTATCTAAAGCTTATCCATAACCAAAAGTCAAAACGCAAATAAGAACAAGGGAAAAAGTTAAAAAAAAAGATCTACAAATAAATACTGTACAGTACAGTGGACTGTAATAAAATAAAACTGGGTGCACTGTATTGGTATCCGGCCCATTTTCAGGGATGAATTAGATCACAATATTAAGGGATTACTGTATATGCAAGTAAAGTTTTATATATGTATATATAGGAGGGGGGTGTACAATGTTTTTTTTTTTAAACAGAAACCAGGTCCTTTCAAGCATCCTGTAATTGAGTTTGTCATCCTAGTCAAAGTAGATGTTGCTGTTTTTAGTCAAAGCAAAGTTTTCTATACTGAGATATTTTTATTTATTTTTCAGTGTGAGTTGGCTTATGGGAATGAAACGGTCTTTTTTTTCTGAGAAAAGATCTAAAATTGGGCAGAACAAGGGCAGCTTATGCAAGGGAATCAGTTGATTTCAGATGAGCCAGAAGTCCTGCGGTCACTTTGGGTATTAATCATTCTGAGCCCTGGGAACCCACAGTAATTTTGCAACTTGTCTGTGTAGCTCCGAATTGAATGTCCTTTCTAAACCAGCCCTTAGAAGCAGACGCACACTTCTGTCGCGTGTACGCTCAGCAATATAATGCAAAAACTCCCCTTTAGAAGAAGTATGTCTTTTTTCTCCACATAATCACTCAATAACATCTGTGCTCTTCCTGTTTTTGTTAAATCATTGCAGACATGCGCAAGGTCAGAAATATGCCTTGGCAAACACTGAATGATTTATGTCGGCCTTAATAAACTGCTCTCGCTGTGCTGTGATCGGCTGGAAAATGGTTTTTCTGCGCTTCAGCTTTGTGCTTGCTGATAATAACTTTATTTGCATACTTTTGCAGCCAAGGGCAACATTGAGTTTGTCACATTATGCATTATACAATGCTACCCTTGAATTCTGTAATTTGGAATCCCTAGTCGCCTGTAGGGGGCCTCTGCTCTGTACAACAGACATCAGTTATATTAGCCTTTCCTTTCTAGGTCTGCAAGTGAAACTGGATCTGGGTCCTTCTAGTATTGGCCATGTTGACATTTTGGATGCCACTATGGTCCAGGCTCATTGGTCCTGTTAAGGAGTCGTCTGTTGCAGGCCAGCGTGACTTCCGGTTGAAGGGATTACGTTTCACACTGGTCCATTCTCTCATAGTCAACATATTGAGTTGTATTTATAACAGTATCTCTAAACTGTGGGAAGAAACCAGAGTACCTGAGAAAATCAATGAACATGCAAACTCCACACAGAGCGAGTCGGATTTAAACTCATGTCCAGACATGTAGTTCGGGAGCTAGAAGGCATCAGTTCTATCTATTGTGCCACCCAGCTGCATTATAGACATGTGCTATGTCCAGCTACTATTGACTATTTTTTCAATTGTTTTGTATTTTTTAGATGAAGAGTCTTTGTAGCATTTAAAAGAATTCATTTTATTCTATTAATTTACTGTAGACTTAAATTTATACCCATGCCTTCCCATGAAAAGCTGAAGAGCAAGGAACCAAAGAATTAGTGGCATTTTGCCTCCGTGACAATGTCTCTAACGCCCCGCTTTCTGTGGTTGACAGACCTGCCATTCAAGCTGATGAACATTGAAAACAGGGGCCTGAACAAAACATTGAACTAAAGCTCTATCTTCTGCTTGGACTTGATCAACTCATCTCTGCCCAGACACCAGTTTGCACATAAGATCCGGGCTCCCTACTGCACCGCAGTAAGACTTCTCCGTGAACCAGAGCCAACGACCTTCAAGTTACAAGTGGTTGTCCTTTAGCCACTGCGCTGCTTCTTACCCTGTGGAAATAAACACTTCTGTCCTCCAAGGGAACTCTACACAGTACAGAAAGTCTGTGCACATAAACCCAATGCCTTGTTCACACTTAGGTGTCTTATTTATTTATTTCGGCCGCTGATCTCATAGAGCGCATTCAGAGGAAGTTGCCAACACTCCTGCGGAGAAAGTGGGGACACCATAAAAAGGGATTTGTTGCATAAGCGCCCTGAAGCATTCTGAGAGACGGCCTCCTTTTATTATTCGCCTCGCTCTCCATCTGCTCCGATGAATAATTAAACAGGGGGTGCGAGAGTAATGTGCGGAAGGAAAGGTAAAGCGCGCCCATAATCAACGGATCATAAGCTTCGGGACAACTGGTTATGTGCCGTAAATCAAATGCGCTGACCCCTCTGCTTGTCGCTAATTGCTAATTGCTAATTAAATGCTGCTGGCAGAAACCTTAACGGATGTTGACACATTAATCACTCCAACAGACGAAATGACACCAATATTGTGTTTCTTTTGTAAGATGCACACAGGGTTACTTGAGTTTACTTTTGGCCTTTACCAGTTTCTTATCTAGTGTATTTATCCCTCCTTTTCTGACAAGACGTTATTATTTAGCTGCGGGTGCTTAGAACGAAGTTAAAAGTTTAAAATGTAACTTTTTGTAATTGCCTATTAGTTTATACGCATTTGTTAGCCTAGATGTCTATCCATCTATCCGTTATCATTATCTGTTTATCCCGAAGAGGAGGGTCGCAGTGGTCCGAAGCCGATCCCAGAACCTCATAAGGGCGTTAGGTTATGGAAATGCTCCTTGACGGGATGCCAGTCCGTTGCGGTATATCTAGATTTTTTTAATGGAAAATGTTAAATAATTTAGCTGTCATGTACCACGTTTGGGTCTTGGGCGGTTCTGGAACCTGATGTCCTTTAATGGTTGTGGACGGCATTTAGGCATAAGTGCTCATCTTGAATTTGAATTTGCTCACAGTCACAGCTGGTACTGTGAGAGCAAGTTTTATACATGTACAATGCAAAGCATCTTATCCGCTTTTAGCACGCTGACAGTATTCTTTTTCTTCAAATTACAAATCTCTTGGTTTACTTTTGAAGTTTAACTTTTTTCTTTTTCCTCTATCTTACATGTGTTTATGTGGATTTTAGTTCTTCAGGCTATGAGAAGTGCAACAGCAGGAAATGACTTTTTTAATAATGTTACAAACTTAAGCTGCGTTGTGGATATCCTGAACATGTACATAAATAAAATAAGCGTAAATATTTATCAGATGTCCTTAAAGGAGCTTTGCAGAAATTGCGTGCATCAATGCATAGAAATGAGGAACGGACAATATCTTTAGTTTTGTCTGCGGTAAGGTATTAAAAATGTATTAAAGCATGAATATATCATGAAGGATCATCACATCTTGCAAGAGGATTAATATGTAGCCAGTCTCATATATATGTAAGTGTAGGTCTTGTGAGATAAAACGATGCAGGGGAAGTTAAAATGTAATGTTGTCCAAAACAAAAGTTACGCAAGCTGTTGCTTTGAAGATTTGATGTGCTCCACATAGACACTTTTTTGGTCGCGTACTCGAAAAGGAAAAAAAAATTATATTTGGACTTGTTGCCAAAAATATGCAAGTTCAAGCCCCAGAAGTGGCTCAGCGGTGATTTGAGCAAGAATCTACTTGACAGGAACTGTTTAAATGTGTAGCAACGTAACTTTGCATTTTAAACTGTTAAAAATTTAAAAAGCTTAATTTGAATAATATAGCCCACTGCAAAACCACAACTAGACGGTCGTAAAAGAAAATCTTAAGTGACTGGAAGGCTGCAATCCAGCAGGTTTTAGACAATGCGGTTTAATTAATTCCCATTGTACCCCAGAAACACCATGCGAGATTACATACCATCTGAATAATTGCTCAAATATAGCAACGAACAAGTGTGTGAAAAATGGAAAAAACTGCAGTCCTCAAAGACCAGGATTGGTCGTTGTTCTAGAGCTCATGTGAGTAACAGCTGGGTCGCTGGAGAGCACTAAGGTTGTCTTCCTGAGTTGCAGACCTGTGGACTATAATGTCTCTGCTGGATGGCCTCGCTGCCTAGGCCATTCACTTCATTCAAGCAGTGAGTCCTTTGCCCAATAGGAAGTGAAAGTACATTTAGACCCACTGCAGTTGGTTGTTGGCTCCAGACAAAACAAGCAGCATTGCGGCAAGTCTCAAACGTTGGCAGTTAAAGGGCTCCAGTTAATCATTTGGGGCTGAGTTCACCAAGAGTAGTAAAATAATTTTAAATTATTTGATTTTCTTTCACTAGGTTTTTTTAAACATAAAACGCAATTATTAAGATGTTAATATGTATTTTTAAGAATTTTAAAGTCACTTTTGTCCTCAATCCAAATAGTGTAAGATATGCCAGTCAGTGTTACTGTGATACATTTAAAATCCTCTTTACAGAAAATGCTTCATAGGAAGACAATGGCTCCTCAAGGTAATATAAATATGTGACTGTCAAGCGGCGTATATAAAAGAAGGGTAAAACGGCCTTTTAGAAGAGCTTTAAATGCAAAGCAGATGGGTTCAGAAATCACATCGATAACCACTCCATTTACCTGACATCATTTGACATTATTGTCCGGGTGATAAAATACCTCTCTAAATCACAGAAACTGTCAAAAAGCATGAGAACATGAAAAATTAATTCCATAACTGTGCTGAGTGTCTAAAACTTTTGTCATCGGTTGCAGAAAACACGCCGTGAAGAAGAAAAGACAGGAGTGAATTTCCCTGGTAACCTACGCATGTAAGCAAATCCAGGCACTATTTCTTGGAGTGTTCTTGACCCTGTTTTTACACCAAATACATCATTTCATGGATGGCTCCTGCAAGTGTACTCACCCAAAAAAGATTAAAAAAAAAAAAAATCAAATGAGCACCAAGGACCTTTTGAAAATGGAGAAAGGCATTAGCATAAATCTCAATACTGGGAAAGGCTGTAGGGATGCAGAAGGTGTGGAGAGTGGGTGCAGAAAGTGGGGGAGCAGGTGCCATTCAAGGTTATCACAAAGTCACATCTACCCCTCTAAAGGGGATTACACCACCCATTCGGCCTGCAAGATCAGTATCGTCTCTGTTCCTGCCATTAATCTGAGAAGAATGTGTGTGCTTCAGTTCAAGGGTAGGAAAATAAAGCTGTGTTGTGGGCCTAGCTGTTCTATTCTTCTGTATCTAACACTGCATTATGGGCCTGGCTTCCTCGTGTCCTCTGTGATAATGAAGCATGATGGGAAATACTTGGGGGGAGGGGTTGTTGCAATGGAATTCTTATTGTGGAGCTCTCTGTGGAGTTGTTCACTCTGTAAGATGGCTTTTGCCAGACCTGCAACCCTTTACCCTCTGGACTTTGCACAGTAAAGGTAATTTTCGAGAACCCAGGAACGCAGAACTGTCAGTTTAAAAAAGAGAGGATAACCTACTGTAGTGCTGCGGTGGTTCTAAGGAGCAATTATGAAAGTGTGATTCTATGTCTACTAGACACATAACAAACCACATAAGATGCAACACGGGACAAAACGTAACTAGTATCTGCCAGTATGAGCATGTGAGTCTGCAGTAAACGTTAATGAATGCTGTCACTTTTTGTCACGGGGGACTTGTACTATTGATGACAACGCTGCATAGACAGAGATGTCAGAGCATCTTAGGCCTCCATCCCTCCCTCATCCAAATTTTCTTAGTCCTGAAATGAGAAGCGAGACACATTCAGGCCGGTATCACGCTGAACTGCCATTAGCACTCGTGTGTTTTTAAGCGCGGCCTTTTCGTCAGCATCGCTCCGGCCTGCTACCTGTGCTTTGAGTTAGTAGTTCTTCAGGTCGGTGATTTGTAGTGGTGATATAAACAAGCCATATTTCATTCAAATAGGTGATACTGTTTTTTCTTTTAAAACAAAATGAGTAAAAAGCTGACGTGATTTGAATTTTAATGACTATTTAGTTGTATTCTCATAAAACACAATGATAAAATTAAGCTTTATGCTGACATTGCTGACATATCGTGTTAGAACTTGTCAGGAGATCCAAGTGTAGTCTGTCACTAAAAATGCATTCATAAGTACCATATAAATTATTTAAATATTTGTTTTTTTTCATTTTAAACTAACACTTTAGCTAATGGATCCTACAGAGTCTGGTGTAGAACCCTGCTCCACTCATTATTGCTTTATTTACATTGTTAGAAGTCAAGCAAAGCCTGCCTAATGCAAAGTCCACCTTCTGCTTGTTGTGGGGTTTCAGACCACGCCAAGGTGATTCGGGGGGGGGGGGGGGGGG
>UFQX01000212.1:243339-278834 GCA_900497675.1 Arapaima gigas | reverse complement strand
GGGTTATAGACATTCACAAACTGTCTCAGCCAGGTCTTAGCAGGCTTGTGGAGAGTGGAAGCTGGGCCAGCCAATTACCCCTCCTAGGACACATACTGTAGGACATTGAGATGCCATCATTAATTCTCACCAGGAGGAGGCAGCGGTTTGAACTATGGCCCTGATTGGCTAAAGGACGCCAGACTGAGTCTGCCTACTCACACTTGGAGGTAACAGCAGAACTCGCTGCCGTGTGTTTCAAATGTTGCCATGAGGCATGATTGCCTTCATTAATGCAGGCAGATAAGGATTAGCAGAGAGCCGAAAGGCAGGGTGGTGCATAACTTTCCAAGGTGCTCTGAGGACAGAATAAATTCCAGCTACTTTGACTTGAAAACAGCCCCCATCAAGTCGATTGCTGGGTTCCAGATTTGTGGTTTTGGTGGTGGTCGCATTGGGTATGATTTCCATTTTGATGGCGTTGAGCAACGATGCTCTCTAGAGCTGGGGTTATGGATGAGCTCCCCCCGAAAAAGGTGCATCAAGGACGTAAGGAGCGTGAGGAGATCAGTAACGGTGCCTTGTTGTTGAACCCCAAAATGCAACTCAATTAATTCAGCAACAGGACATAAGCAGGAGTCGAACAGCAGCAATTGCCATTCAGGTCCTACTGGCATCCTTGAGCACAGCGCTTTGTCCCCTCCCACCCCTCCACTACCACCACCACCACCACCACCACCACCACCCGTCGTTTGGCTGATTCGTATGGAAGATGTGATAAATAAGCCTGCAATCTTGCTGGACGTATGTTCCTATCACAAGATGTCATCAGTGAATCCTGGGGGTTTAAAACCACATTTAGAGCAGAGCAAAAGATTACATGTGTTTCTGGAAACAGTAACGTGGTTTACAACATAACCCTCTTGCACAGTTTTTACTGTACAAATAGCCAGCCCCATAAAAAGAAACCAAACTACCAATACTCTGTAATATATTCTGAAAGTATGGAGTCTTTACACTTTACACCAGACTGGCATATATTACATCTGAAGGGTCCCTTCCATTAACCTCGTCTTCATCCTCAGGTGCAGTGTGTGCTTCTTGGTGTTCAATTTTCAAGCCCTTCGTGGACAAAAGTCATTCAAATTGCGAAAGTGTTGCCGGAACATACCTCAAAGTACAGTCGGATCAAGAAATAGAGAATAAGTCTCAATGTTGTTTTTTTTGTGTCCTGCAGTGCTGAGTGAGTAAAAATCACTCCATAAACAAATCACAGCATTTATTTTGAGCTCTGAGTGCTATAAAAACACAATCTAATGTATGCAAACCACCTTGTCTGTGTTCCACTCACAGGCTTTGTTGGTGGACTGATATTTATGGTTCTCCATTTGCTGGAAGAGGAATTCTCCACCAATACACAGCTCCAGTTCCTTTTATTAAGTCTGGGTTGTGTATTTTACCTTATACACACTTGTATGTAAATATATCTTTGCATAACTTCATATAATCATGAAATCATGCAGCATGATAGAGTAATGAAAGAAATGACCCCGTGTTGTGTTGTTATAATAAGTGTTAACTATTTAAGTAATTGTGCCCATTTTAATGAGTTTTGGTGATATTTCACTGTAAGTGAGTTCTGGTTTTGGGGCTCAGAAATGCCTAATTTTCCCTCCAGTTGAAACTAATGGAAATTTCATTTCTGAGGATTCGTGTTATGAATGGTTTTTCTGCAGCAAATTACTTTTCACGAGACAGAGGAAAACGGTATAATCTAATAAACTTGCCTCATATTTTTGCTTCATGTCCCAAAATCTGCAAGCATTTTGTGAGTGGTCTATGATTGGCTTACATCAGGAATTGATAAAAAGCTCAGAAAGATAACTGCACATCCCTTTAAAAAAGCATGGTTATTTCAGATTAGATAATAAAAAAATATTATAACAGACTCCTGTTGCTAGTGAACAATGAGACTTGACGTAGAGCGGCTTTGCGTGCGACCCAGTGCCGGGTGGTTTTTCTTGCTTAGCACAGCAGGCACAGCTTCACAGTCTGACTTTGTGAGCATGGAAATAAAATGTTTGTGATGATATGACTCCACAAATATTTTTCATCATCAGTTGCTGCAGAAAGCACCTGGTTGTGTACACACACACACACACACACACACACACACACACATACTGTATATAATAAACATCAACCTGTTACTATATTTTTGGATCAGTTTCTGTGTTAACAGCACCCTGTTAGTTAAGAAAGAAAAGAAATGTTTAATTTTACAAATGACTAGAAAGTTCAAAATGTTCTCACTGTCCCTTTAAGTGTCCAAGTTTTAACAAAAAGTTTGGTTTGAAGATAGTCAAGAGGGTAAAATATTGACAGTTGTTTTTCTGCTTTGTCTGCCTGCATCTCATCCATGCTTTCCTGCGTTGATGTTTTCATTCAATGTTCAACCTCATTTTCCCGCCTGCTGCCCAACTGAAATGGCGTATGCACATTTCCTTTGCGGTCTCTTTCATTCTGCTTGAGCGGTACTCTGGCCTTGTCTGTTCTCTGTGAGGTGGAATTATCAGCACGGACCCTGCCCTCAGGGGGCATCTGCCCTCCCTCCAGCTTTTACTTGCGCTGCGGTTCCTACTTGAAAAATGCACATAGACCCTGAGATCCTGCTGCTGCTTTTGAACGCTATTTCTGTCAGTAGACAAAAACTGAAACAAGACATTTTTTCCTGAGCTAAATTCTTTGCAAACTGTAGTTTTGACATAATGGATTTGCATGTCGTGGATTTTGTCACCAATGCGTCATGTTTTGTCCCATCAGGGTCTGGCTGACTTAGTTGTACTGTGCCGTGTAACCAGGTTTGCACAAGCTAGTACCCCTGCTAACCAGAGCTGAATATATCATTTACCATGTTCACATCTCTTCAGTGGGTGATTCTTCATTGTGTGACAGGGATCCAGGATAATTTCTGCTCCCCCTCCCTCCCCTCTGATGTTTATTTTTCTATTTGTCATTATTTGGTCCCTTTCCTTCCATCCACCCCCCCCCCATGTTGGAACACCTTCAAGGACGAACTGGATGAGTGCGACACAAAGGACAAGTTTGAAATCACAGTAAGTGGACTTGTGGCCAGGGAGTTGAACTCCAACACCAAGCACGGCATTAATATTTTTGTTTTTAAGTACACAGTGATTTGTGCCTGAACAGAAACATTCTCAAAATGACTGGATATATGCTGAAATATAAAATACTGACATATTTTTAACATTTTAATATTAGAAATGATAACATTTGCATATATTTATTTAGCTTTTTCAAAACAACTTGGTGTTAAACTACCTACAACTGCAATATTTATCAAATTATGAATACTTATGATCAAAATTTAATTAGTTATTATTCAAAGTCCATATACTGTAATTAAATGTTAAAATCTTAAAATGTACAAAACCATACTGTGGTATGTTCTGTTTGTTTCAATTGTGGAAGAAAAAAATGCTTGGTAATTAAAGTAAGTGCAAAAGTTGCTGAATAAAGGGCTAACTAAAAAATTACTGTGTTTCTTAAAGAATTAAATATAAACTAGGTATGACAATTTTATATGTTACTCTTTTTGCACAGTTCATATGTTGATGGCAACATCTGAACTGCTTTACCCTGAGCAGGGTCTTCGCGATACGGCGCCTGACGGTGGTTAGTCTATGAGACGGTCCCTGGGGGGAACACCAATCCATCGTAAGGTGGCCACTCACAGCCAATCGCACACTGTGGGAAATTTAGTGATGAGTTATCCTGCAACACCTGTCTTTGGACTGTGGGAGGAAACCCACACAGAGTGAGTTGGATTCTCACACCTAGCCAGTCCAGGGACTGTGTGCTACAGTATACTAACTTAAATATAATCTCTATAATCTTATTTTTTTTAAGTAAAGCAAAATTATTGATTTTTTTTTTACAAGTGTTAATATTTTTGTTGCTTAAAATTATAATATTTAAAAAATCATGCATTACCTGGAAAACAGATGTATCAAAATTTTGAAAGCAAGATAAAGGAATGCAAACACTAGAAGAATGGACAAAAATAAAGTGTAACTGAGGATTTTATTTACTTAGTTTTATAACTCCTTACAAAGATAAAATTAATACATTTTGCTGGACTTCAGAATTGTGCTGGATGCTGGATCCTGAACATAAAGCAGCCTCTGCACTGAGGAGCACCTTGCCAGAAGTTTAAGCCAGTGATACTGCTGCAGAAGTTCTGTGTAGGACAGTGAAAAGGACACCATCTTATGCAAAGTACCTTAATAAGTGAAACACTGAATGCAAAAGAAATGAATTAAAGTAATTTCAAGCTGCTGTAAGACTGGGTTCCAGGAAGCAGTACAAAGCCAAGATAGCCATGCTGTAAATAAATTTCAGATATCTTGCTTTCAACACGATAGTGTTTTGGATGAAGATGGATGATTCAGGTACTCCATTCTGGTGCAATAATTTACTGTGATTTAGATTTCAGCTTGACTTCCCAAGCATATCATTGGGCAAATAAATAAATATGAACCATGATATAAGAAAAAATGAGCTCTGTTATCCTCAGCATATGGCACCCCAGCTCTGCTGCAAAGTTCACGGCAAAATTAGAATAGTTAATAAAAAGATGGATGCTTATTGTCGGTCGACTTTGGCCTCCTCATGGGATTCGGGCATCTGCTTTCAGCTTGTTAACATCCATTAAAGAAAATGGTTGTTCCAGCCGGGTTAGTGGGTGAGTGTGTCAAAAAGGACAGATGATCAACACAACATCGGTTCGTTTTTATTACTTTTAAATCAAATTTGGGTTGTTGACCTGTGCTGTCTAATTTTATTGTTCATTTTTAATCCCTTTGGCCTCCATGTTGTGAATTTGCAATGTTAACAGCACGAACCAGGCGATCTGCTTCTCTGTCCTAGAAGAATCGCAATTCCTTTTATTGTTTCTTTTTTCATAGTGAAACATCTCAACAATAGGACAACGGTCCATTGCTTGGAGGATAAATCATTGTTTGTAAATGGGTTCAATCACAAAGTATCTTCACCAGACTTGACTGACAATGTCTGTACCCTTCCTTATGTTTGCAGCTGGTGGTGAAGCCCTGCAGATGCCAGAAGAACAGTGCAGTGCTGGAACCTGTCTCAACACACCCACCTGCATCATATGTAAATGCAAAGCAGGACTGCAAAGTAACTCACTGTCTGACTAACACGCTTGTAGTGGCCATTGACTGATTCCTCTCGAAGACATTTGATGTGCAAGGCCCTCCTTTGTTAGAATGTCCCTCTCTTCCATCATAACCAACATGATGGCCACACCCATGCTCTCGATGTCCACGACAAAGGGACACTGGGGGTCATTAGAATGGCTTTCACATAGCCTGCCACCCCAAACACTATGGCAGCAATGCTACACATTATTTACATTGTGTCTGTTAATGGAAAATGGCAAACGAGTCATGAAGGAGGTCCTTATGATAATTCCCGGCCATTTTTATTTTTGCCATAAGATTCTGCTGCGATGAAATTGGGAAAAAATAAAAATACTTTAGCTGGCGCAGATAAATTGCCGTGAATCTAAGGTTACGGTGGAAAATAAGTTCCTTTCACAGTTTGAGTCAGTGACAGTAGCTTCTTGTGTACATAAACATATTAGAAACTGCATGAATAAAGGAAATTTATATGAAATTTTGAGTCTTCTCTGCCTTTGCCAGTGAGATTAATGTGATGTTTTGACCAGTGATGAACTGGTTAGGTGGCACTTTGCCCTTCTGCATCATCGATATGTGTGGATTGAGCTGGCTGAGCCCAAGCAGATTTACTGTGTTCCAGCATGTTTCCTTTCTTCTTTCATTTCCAGTCTCTGCTTGTCTATCACTCAACTTCAGTTTATGACTCTTTTGTGTAAAAAGTGTAAATCTGGATGATAAAACTGCCTCCTGATGCTGGGATTATGTTGGGTTATCCGGCATGAGTGGCAGCACGGAACTAGGTACACATCGTGTTAATCTTGTATTTATACACTATTCAGCAATTAAAATATTAACTCGGTTGTACCGAAATGTAGCACCTCTGCTTCCAAACTTTGTCAGATCAGTATACTTGTTATTCTCTGCGTGTCCGTGATGTTATGTTAGCTTTGCTCCAGAGAGCTCAGGACTGCAATAGGTTCTGAATAAGATAAGTAACTGGACTAGAAAGCCTCCGTTGTCTTAGCACAGTTGTTTATTCAGTCATTGCGTAGTTCTCGGCATCTGCACAGATGTTTCTGCCATCTTGTGCTGAATGGCTGACGCTGTGTGACCCAAAGGAACTCGGTCTAAAAGTCAACACACACACACACACACACACACACAGACACACACACAAGAAGAAAAACAGCTGAGACGCTGCAGCTAAGCAAAGACAGTTCTCCACTAGCTGGAACTTCACCATAACTTTTACTATGCTTGTAATGTACCCTAACTCAGTTGTCTAACCCTCAGAGGCAAGAATCTGAAACAGCTAGTTTGGTCTTGACTCATATTTTTTTGATTACATATGAGGCGCAAACCTATTTTATTTATTCATATATTTATTCAGTTTTCCAGCCAGAGTCCTCGTGCCCCACTGTGATGCTGGAAGTGTTTGAACTGATCTTGCAATTAGTTACATTCAGCTGAGCTGTTTATTAAACGTATTGTACAATTCGATCGACGTGATAGCAAACACTTTTACCGCGGTGTTGCAGTAGCTTTCTATGAAAATTTCTCTGAAGGGTAACCGCACAATGCTCTATGTCCATTTGTGCCACTCAACTATTTTGCCTTTATTCCACCAAAGTTAAAACAGAATAAATTTGCACTGAACTTAAATAAAAGATAAACCTGAATTATTTAACTTGGGCTTAAAAACCCAAGAATGCTGACGTAATGAGTCTAATGTGACTCTATTCATGGATTAACTAATCCCATGTACGTGCATGGTTAATATTTTTAAAAAAAAGCATGAACACATCTCCACTTTACAACATTATTGCTTCGCTCCCACTGATACGAACAATACAAACGAATGTAACTGCTGTGCCAGTGCATTCTACATTTAAATTGTGTTTCACATCCAATAAACACATCTGTGAAGATCAATTAATTGCAAATTTAATTCAGACAAATATAACTTTAGCAACGAGGTTTCAGAATAAGGTCTGATGTTTCAGAGACCAGCACAGACTACTCCAAACCTAGACACTAAAATGGATCTGCAATATGAATAGTAATGCTTTGACTGGCACATAGTGATTAAATCTCACATTTCTCATCTTCAGTTGTGCATGTTTGTCTGTGTAAGAGTGTTTCTATGCATCTGTGCCCATTGGTTCAAGTCTCACGTGTTTCTGTCCATGTGTGCATACAGGTTCCACTTGTAAAGCCTCCGATGTGATGTGAATGAGTTTGAGGGCCTGTCCTGCTTCCCTTTCAGTTTCTGAAGAAACACTTTTGGATCCTGTGGCTGTGGAAGCTCCCCAGGGGCACATTGATACATGGGAGGACCTGCATGCGTAAGAAGGACATCAACCACACGCTCAACAATTGCTGTACTGGGAAAGTCCCCAAGCGACTCAATAGCAACAGAGCATAGAGTAACAGTTCTTCATGGTTAATGTAATTGAACCTTTGTTGTATCTCTATCAATGATGGGCTTCCTCATGGCTACCAAAAATGGAATCAAATCCAAATCTGTAATTTCCAATGATAAAACGTGATTCAATTCTGATTTAACCAGGTTATGTGCTAATAGTTGCATTATCTGTATGGCTACACATGTAGTTAGACAGAAGTGCGCTCTCACTAGGAAACTTTCACCTGTGTGGTCAGGTTGCAAAAATTGATATAAATGACCGGGAGTATGCAGTGGAAACCAGACCCAAGGCATCACCCCTCCCCCCCATTTCTATTCAATTCTACTAATTGGTTAAGCTTATGCCCTCTCTATGAGCTCAGTGTGTTCTTCCTTTCCACTGGGAACCAGTCAATATACCCATCCACCTGTTGTTCAGGGTGTGTATTGTTTTATGTGTATATGCTTGTGTCTGTGTGTCCATAAGTGCCTGAATGAGAAGGATGCCTTGCAGGTTTGAAATGCTCAAGAGACACATCCTCGAGGTCATTTGGTTCTGGAAAGGTTGAGTGAGGTCAAGACCACTGGGGAAAAAGTGTAGCCGGCCACCCTCACGGCTGAGCCAGGGGGAGAAGGGTGTTTTGTGGTGGGGGTCTCAAGTAGAGGCCTGCTGCTTTCAGTGTGGGCTATTGATTTATCCTCTGCCTTCCACCTCACCGGCATTGTCAAAACTCCTGCATAAATATCAGAAATAGCCACTACGGTCCTGCTCCTGCAGGGAATCGATAATATTAAGGGTCACTACTACATTATACAGAGCATGTTCTCATTCTTCAGTGCTGCACACTGTCCACAGCAGTCCTCCTCTGCCCATTTGCAGGGCAGCGTTCTGCTCATCCATGTGCCTGTTATAAACAAAATGCTCATTTCTCATTCTCAGGCTGTTTTCCAACTCGCAATATGACAGACCTCCACAGTTATGCATCTTGTAAGCTGCTTTGAAAATGGGTTTGTCCTAATTAATCCCTGTATGCTGAGCCTTGTGCCATCGAAGCGGAGCATCTCGGACATCCGACTCAGCCCAGCGGGGGGACGATGTTGGTCCCTATGTTTGTTAAAGGGGGGACTAGAAAAGAATAGAAGTGAGAGGCCAGAGTTTATGCAAGTGCAGATCCTCAGTTTCTACTGTTATGATGATTTCTGCCCCACCACTGCTTCACAGGCCTTCCCTATTTTATATCTACCCGCTTTAATTCTCAGTCTAAACCTTATTTATTTATTCATCTACTGACTCATATGTTTTTCATCGCCCTACCCTCTCCCTTCCCAAGGTCTGTTTAGCCTGAATGACTTTTGGCTCCATTCATTCTGCCACTGTGTTCAGCCTGTCCTTTCCTTACACCTGCCAAACACCTACCTTTTGGCCTTATCCGAAGTGCAGTTTTGGAAGCACCCTGTCATCAGTCACTATGTTTCTCCCATCACGTCACCATCATTCCACTTGAATTCTGTTGCTTCTGGACCTACTGTGGAGCCATGACCAAGGACTGCACCTCCAGCAGAGATCCCTCACCCTGGCCCACACACACACACACACACACACACACACACACACACACACACACACACAGCCCACTCTCTCCATGCCCACTCATTTTCCACTACATTTTCAAAAAAAAAAATCCCTTAAGGCTGTAAAATATTGCTTTGAGTGTATCCGCTTCCTTCCTCAGTGTAAACTAAACCTTTGAATGAAACTCGTCTTTCCCGAACAATCCTACAAACTTTGATTTCCCACTTATGTGCAGTTCCTTTCATGAAGATAGGGATGTAAGACAGGTAGGGAGATGCTTGAAAAGACCTGCAGTGATAGACAGCTGGGCAAATGTCTTGTGTTCAATGCCGTTAGTGCCACCACGTGTTCAGGATGTGCATTGTTTAGTGCTCCATTTGGAGGTGAGAACACGGCGTGCTGTATTTTTGCTCTGTGGAAAACCTTGGGATATCGCAGTAATATTCCATTAAATTATCATTGCTGGCTGGGCCTGCCGGGGAGGGTGGAGTGGAAGGTCAGAACAACAGGGAAACCACTGTAGAACTCAGAGAATGTGCTGTTTATCTTTGGCACTCAGTCTTCAGTCTAGAGACCTTGATGACACCTCTGCGGGAGGTACAGCATACACTTTTTAAGACCAAAAGCAGGAATTAATCTACTCAGTTCAAATAACAGAGTAATATTTTATCCTGTGCAAACTTGGTTCTTTGTTATAGTTCACAGAAAAGTGACTGTTATGGGACTGTTTCAATAGTGCTTCTGTCCCATGGAGGTTTCACTCCTCAGTGAGACACAACAGATGCCCACAGATGAGGTGTTAGAAGAGGAGCTCCGTGTGGAAGGACAGCAGGTCCATTTCTGCAGTTCTCTGAAGACGTATCAGGGGCAAGTGTTTGCTGGACTGATCCATCTTCACAACTGCCAGCTCAGTGCCAGCTCCCATCACCGACTAATCCAGCTCCATTACCTACTAATTTAGCTCCACCACCAACTAATCTGAGATCCAGCTTTATCCCCAGAAGACAACTGAGGGAGTACAAAAGAACTTTCAGCTGGCAGACGCACCCTCAAATACCTTCCCTTCCTCCCCATTATGTGTGAACAACTAAAACCCTATGAGCATGATAAACCCCACCCTGTTCCCAGTTGATCCACACTGCTTTGTAAATGTTTCATTTCTTTCCTGTTCCTCCTGTGGTCCCCAGCTACCCCACAAGCAAGTTTCCTCTTCGGCCCCAACAATCGCCACACAGAAAAGGGTGCTATGCAGACTTTCTTTGGTTTTTATCTTGCTCTCAGCATTTTTTCCTTGAAGTTAATTAGGCAGAGCGGTCCCCTTTTCCCCAACATTAGCCTCAATAGAATAAGGTTGCACAAAGGACAACGCAGTTGCTGGAAAATGATTAAGGACTTTGGAAGTCACAGGGGGAGCTGCATCCCTCTTTCCTGGGCTCCAATTTGCCACCTAATGTAGTTCCAAACCTTTACTATAAATGTTTGCATTTATTAATTGCATCTGTTGAATTTATTCCCTTGCACAAGGCAAGTAAGGTTTTGCAGCAGGATTGCTACCTGGTTTCACTATGGCACTTGGCACAGAAAATCCTATGGAGACTGTAAAGCACTAATTATAAATAGGTGGAATGAAGTCTGCCTTGTTGTAGCCTGAGAATCATGCAGAATGCGTTTAACAGATTACTTTAATTAAATGTACGTTCAAAGTTAATACAGAGGATGTGAAATAAATATGCGTCTATCACCAGCAGATGCTCAGATAATGAGTGTTGGTGATGAGGAATTAGTCTGTGGAAGCACAACAAAAGCATTCCCTGGGCAGGGTATCTATGGCAAACGTCATGTTCTCAGTTTACAGTTACTAATTCAAATGGAAAGCTGACCTTTTGCAACGTGGGAGGAAATCCTGGAAGAACATGTCATCTCCACAGAGACTGTTAGTTGGACTAAGAATTCATTGCACCTTTGGGAAGAAGTTAACATCATCATCTTTTGAACCACCATGTCTGCTAATTCTGCCATTAAAAAACAGACACTTCTAATACAAATTGTATTTGCATTCATCAGGTTTAGTTACGTAGCACGGTGGTGTGGTGGAAAACAGGGCTGTTCAGGTGCAGGTTCAAGGCTGACTCATTCTTTGTAGATTTTGCATGTTCTTGTGTCTGCGCAGGTTTCATACGGGTGCTCTGGTTTTCTTTCACAGTCCAAGGATTGTGTTTAATTTGACTGGAAACTAAACCGCCATTAGTGTGTGACTGTGTGAGTGACCATGTGCTGGTGGCTCCCATCCAGGCTGCACACCTCCTAGCCTGGTGTCCATTGAGTGATAGTGAACACAGTGTGTGAGTAGGCTTGGTTATTACTAAAATGCTAAAGGTTAAAGCTAAAGGTTTTCTCCCTTTAGTATTGTCTGCAAAAATTTAATTTTTCTCATGAAAGCTTACTATTTTAGAAGAATGATGCTTTCAAAGTCCCTTGCAGGGGGAGAAAAAAAGCATTTAAAAAGATTAGATGAAAAAGCTCTAATTCTCGTATCAGTCTTGATTTACTGGGAATGAGACTGCCAGCCCAGCCCCGAGTGGACAACCAGAGTGAAAACTACTCCAAGTCTCTCGTCTTCCCAAAAGCTTTGTCTCAAAAAAGCATGTGTGGCAAGGTACAAAATAATCACCCAAATTGCAGACTTGAGGATTACCAAACACGTGAAGGTAGCTGTTAACCAGTGACCTTCAGTGCCACAGTAGCACATCAAGGTAGCAGTTATTCCAGGACCCATAGCTTTCTGCAGTCAGGGGTTAAGTGCATCCTTGACACCTATAGATGGATGTTGGGGTTTTTTGAATACAAATTGAAGGTAATATAATTCACTGCACCCCCAGCTTAAATCACCTCAGTGCCTCTTCATTAGAACAAGGTGGTGGCATTAGTCAAGGGTAAATTGTGCCCTGTTTGATCTTGCATGGTATATTTTGTGATGGGAGGAAGTGGGTTGGAGGTAGCAGAGTTACATTTACTCTAAAACAACCCAGATCACCCCTCAAAGTCGCATCAAGGCTTTGGGTCAAGTATCATTCAGAAATTTCATCCTGTAATCCTAGGGATTTCTGCTGACCTTGCTGAAATGGGATGCAAATTGCAAGCAATAACCCTCAAAAATGTGCACCTAATAAATCCTTTATTATCGTTATTTTTATGCACGAAAAGATTTGGAAAGAGTTGTGGCTGTCTTACTGAGAGGGAGACACAGTACGTCTTTGTAAAACCCGCATCTGTGCATTAGACAAACTTCCAGTAGCAGGTTTCTTCACCTATACAGAAATAGACTTAATTATTGCTGACCTTCAGTTTGTGCAACTAAGTAGAAGAACACACACCAGGTCTGGCTAGGATACAAGAGGCCCAACAATCTTCACCGCCTAATCTTCCCATAGCTTTTGGCTAATGCTAGCGGGCTAAAAATATCAGATGTAGGCGAAGACATAAGAAACCCGCCGTCTTTCTGGCTGCCTCGATAGCAAACCGTGATCCCAGTTCAATCTTCACTTCCGATTTCATTCTTGCCCTGCTCAATTAGCTTAAACAATTGCTTAGGAGTGTAAAATTCGAGTCCCTCCCAACACATCCTTTTCAGATTGTTATTTGGTGACATGAAGGGACTATAAAGTGCCATGAATACAATTAGTAATGTAGGGGGCCGGTATTTAAATTAAAGTCATTCAGTAATTGCAGCTACTGCTCTTGATTTTAAAAGAGTTCCTGTCATTTTTAATTTACTTGTCAGGTTTAATAGGCACAAGCATGTTAGGTTTTGCCGGGTGCTTTTTTTTTTTTTTAATGTATGGGCTCAGATAAATGTGAGTTATGGTTTGCCATAAACCACTGAAATGGAGAGGTGTAAAAATTGAGGCAAAAATGCCGGGAGAGAATTATCTCAGCATTTATGCCTGAGTTAGAGGCTCACCGTCCCAAAACTGAGGGGCAGAGACGATTTAATGCGCTGACACTGCTGTGGCAATGCCTCATGGTGGTCTTTTAGTATTTATGAGAGTCCTGAAGCCCCCCCGCAACCTGTCCCTTGCCTCTAGATGTGAGGATACACTATGCAAGCAGGGCCAGCTTTCCTCAACTGGAAGCCCCTTTTCATGGCTTAGATTGCTGGATTTTGTCCACATGGACAATGGACACTAAGATGCCTCAACCAAGTAAACGTTTGCCGTTCTGTCTGTTCTGGATTACAACCCAAGACCAAATTACACATGCTTAATAATAACTGGAACACTAATTATGTTATTAAAAATCATGATATATTTTATTTTAAGATGGGAAAAAATACCTTTGATCGAGACATAGTAAAGTTTATGCATAAGCATAGTGCAGTGGTGACTTGTGAACAGACATGTTGGGATTTATTGATGAGGATACTGGATAAAGTTACATGGAGAGTTGAAGACAAGGGGACTGGAAGACTTGGAAGAGACACAAGAAGACACTGGGAACAGGGACTTGAAACACAAGGTTGGTTTGCAGGAACAGAAGGTGCGTGAACTCGCCATCCGCACACAAAATCCACCCGGCCTCAGTCCTTTGCCCCTTTTAAACATCTGGTGATTAGGAACAGATGTGTTGGTTCATCTAGGTGACCCCTGAGCAGTGCCCCCCTCCAGTTACCTGAAGTGGATTCCTCCAGCGGTCATTATAGTTGCTTTTGCACTAGCATTGTAGTTCTGCACAGACTAGGGACTAAAGTCCAATGCAATGGTGACAAGGTAAGATAGTGTATATAAACAGGGCTTGATGCAACTGAAAGGTAAGCCATAGAAAAGTTTCATTTTCAATTGTTATAATAGTCTATCCTGAATTTACATTCATTTGATGACTATATCAGAAATTGGTGGTATTTCTTATTCTTTTTATTTTTTTGCATGTCTGCAAATGCTTTATTAGAAACATGTTTCCACTGCGGTTATTGGATGTTTATTTAGTTAAAAACACGTTTTTATGTTTGTGTATTTACTGAACTGTTACCAGCTTATTTTACAGATGTACAAGGTTGGGTTGCATGGCGATGCAGCAGGTGGTGCCCATTTTCCCAGTGGTTGCACTTTCTTCTCTGTGCTTTTCTTTCTTCCCACAGGTAAGTATTTCAGGTATATTCGTGGCTCTGAATTGCCAATATTCTGTGTACGTTACCTTTTTTTTACACCTTGGGTTTCCAGGATAGGCTCTAGAGCACTAAGAAAATGGCAGAAATTGCACCACTGCTCATATCAGTCCAGTCCTTCACTCTCACCAAATTTCAGTTTTCTGCCAGCAGAGCTTTGGAGGGCCTCAGCTCTGAAACTAGTACTGTCACTTCTTTATTTTCCATATCAAGCACCCAGCAGGACAGTGTCTCCATTGTGGCGACCTGACCTGCCTTCCGGCTGCACAATGTGAACCAACAAAGAGTGGGAGTTTCCCAAATAGGAGACATCTTATTTGTCACATTGAGAGCAGAACAGCCACACTGAGCCATCCACAAAACTCACGTGAAACCAGTTCTGCATTTTTTTTTGTTCTGGGTCAGAATGGACATGCATTGACACACAGTGTCAAGCATCATCAACTGTCCCCCTCGACAGTTATAATCACTTCATTTTTTTAAAATGAATAAACCACTACAATAAATAATTAAAACTGTCACGTAAAAAGTAAAAATAGTTTATAAAATCCTAGTTAAAACCAACAAATGTTTATAATACATGACGGTAAAGATCTAAGACAGTTAAAAACAACCCCAAGGCTCTAGCTAAAAGGTTAAAGGAAACTTACCAGCCGACTCCACCACAGAAGATGGGTGGTCCCCTGGCCTGTTCCAGGGTGCTGCCGAACCCAACCTACCTTTGTGGGTATTAAACACGTCTCATTTACCCGTCCTGCATTTACACCTAGTTAGGAAGACTTATAGCCAATGCATCTTAGAAGACTACAGTTGATGAGTCGTGTCGTTCTGAAAGACATAAACCTTAGTGCTCTTTCAGACCCATCCGGGGTTGGCAAATGGAATCACGTTGGTCTTTTTACCAACCCATAGTTCACTCAGCTTCAGAAAGAAGTTCAGAACACTCCTGTACCTGGATGAAGTGTTCAGATAGCACTGATGAATCAGGGCTCACCGCCTGACTTAAGTATCTGGAAAATGGTTCATACACTAATCATAAGAAAAGAGATTCACTTTTATGTCTTTTTTTATGTTATAACAATAATTACAGGCAGTGACAGCACACCAAGCCATCGCCCCTCTGTCTACATACAGAGAGCATCTGAGGGTCACATGGCTACAGAAGGTTACAGGGTCATACAACGTTGTCTAATAACTTCCAGAACAATCTCCAAACACTCCAAAATTGTTTTGAAGTCTTGTGTAGGTCAAATGTTAATTTTTCAAGCAGGAGGAAGTTAAACACATCCATATATTTACAGAAGGGACTTCAGCTGTCCACTGGAGCTTCAAAGTATATTTTTTTGCCAACTACGTCGCAGTGAAAAGCCTACATTCCGTGACCTCATCAGAAAGACAGTTTGGTTTGAGCCAGGAGCTGCTTTACACTTAAAACACTTCTGCAATATCCTTGGAAACATCCTATGGAGTCGCACTGGCGAAGGCAGATTCTGTTGATAACCTTGAAGTTATGCACCTGGATACCAAGAGAGGTGCAGGCTGGGAAATCTTTTAAACCTATAGCTGACATTCCTCATCACTGAAAGACACAGCAAGGTCATGTTCCCGCATCTTGGACAAAGCGTCATAGGAGTTATTGCCAAGAACAATTAAAATGGAATGAAGTGTAGAAATCAAACCTTTGGAATTTTTCACTGCAGAGAGTTGCTTCTCCATTTCAGTTAGTTCCGCTCAACTTCTGTTCTCTTTGTCTGTAGCTGCAGTAAAATGATGCAGCTGAATAAACTGAAAGACGTGTTTCTGCATAATATATCAGTTATTGGAACTGGGTAAATTGGAAGAATCGGTTGACCAGTCATTTGGTGTCCATCATTATCCATTTTATTCATTGTGTTACTGTTATCGTAAGTGTAAAGCACAACACCTACAGGGTATGAGATTGGGTGGTTGAAAGACAAAGTAATCCGTCATCTAAAGGAGATGCCCTTTGGCACATTTCCTCACTACTTGCAAACACACAAGTGGGATGAATGTGGAATGTGTGTCTCCCAGCGCATGCTACTGCCAGCCGGGATACAGCAGTCATATTTGGCGTATTGGGAACACGCCACCCGCACATGCCCCCGACATTGTTTACTTTTAGCACAAAGAGGTTGAAGAATGGAAAGATTGTTTTCTCTATATTCCCAGCCATCTGCGCACAAGGCTGCAAAAACAGAGGCAGGTGTATTGTCCCTGCTGCGTGCAACTGCGTACTGCGTGCGCCCAGATACCACAGAGAGAGCTGCGAAAGCGGTAACCGGTGTCCCTCCCTCATTAGCATTCCTCACCACAGGTGCTGGATCAGGTGGGCTGGGCATTAGTGGCACACGTAGGTGCCCAGACTGGGCTGGTAATTTGACACAACCCTGGCTCCTTTGTAGGAGAATAGCGTGTTTTTAAAAAGAGTCACCGCTGATAGAAATCACTGGTCCACTCTCAGGCTTTCAGTTGCAACCGCAGAGAAAGAAGCCGTGATGTTTACAGCTCTGTAAGGATAATAATTATTTAAATAGCCTTATTGTTTACCTGAACCTTTCGCATACTGCACTCCACACACTGCAGTGGACCTCAACAAGCCACGTCAAATGTGATGTGTTGGTGCACGGGTGGCGGTGTGTGACAGCTGTGCCCTTCACTCTTCGCACACTCACATGTAAACGCAGGGGCATGTGGGTGAGCGGCGTCTCTTGCTCCCATCCACACAGCTTCTCTGGACCCCAGTAGAGAAGTTAAGGGAAAAACCTCGCAGACTTCCTTTCTAAACTTACCCTAATGAGTGCAGGGGCTTAAAGCACTATGGAGGACAGTATGTGTTTCCAGGTGAATGCAGATGCTGGCCAGGGTGGCATATTTATGCACAAAATCTGTTGGCAAAACCAGTCCTCGGAACCAGTCAGTGATCCCTTGGGTGTACCCGTGTTGCGGAAGTGAAACACCCATGCATTTTGTTGTGCTTTATTCTGTGACCGTTCTGGGAGCTGTCGCATTTTGGGTGCTATCCTGAGGGATCATTTGATGGATACGCCATGTCTGTCTGGTTTTTCCCCGAGTCCTGCACCATTCGATATGCCTCAACGGAGGCACCTGCCTACACCCAGATCTCTGCACCTGTCCCCCGGGATGCAGGAGGCAATGTTAAAAACGTAAGTATAAGTGAGAGGCACATAGAGCTCCCCTGAGCACTGCAAACACACTGAAAATACCGAGCACAATGAACACAGCCATCAAAAACACAGGAGAGCGAACACACCGAGACAGCAGCAACCTGAGCTTACCGAGTGCGAACAAATGTTATTTCCTGCAGAACATCTTTGCCCAAGATCTTTTTTAAATACAATGTTTGTAGGAAAAAAATAGTTTGTGAACATATTTTTGTGATTCTAAGTGAGTTGAGAGTGAAAAAAGACATTAAAAAAAAAAGATGCGTGAGGCTGACAGCGACATCGCCAGGACACAGGGTCCTGGAGAAAATGAAATTGGTGTTGAGCCCGTCTCCAGCGCAGCTAATCAGACAAGGATTTTGTTGGCATGAACCTATGGAGTGTGTCTTGATAGATTTTTGGTCAAAATGCCTCAGCTGGCCTGCTGAGTCCTTACAGCACCCCATATCGTCCAGTTGCTCCCGTTGTGAGGCTTTTAGTGCTCTACCCCCTCCCCCAGCGCTGTGACCCTCCCCCACCCAAGAAGAACGGCCACTGCATGCACAACAACATCTGCTCCCATCTTGCAGGGAGCAGTAGGCAGCGTAGTGAACGGAGTGTGTCACATTTCCATCTTCCTCAGACGATCTACGATGCATGTTGCTCATTAGTCGTAGTGTGTGAACCTGAGGTCAACACGAGGTCTTAAGCATTGAGGCAGTTGCGGTTGTGATGGTTCTACCTTTGGTGCAATTGAAGGCATAGTGTTTGCAGTTTCAGTCTCATTTTTGTCAGGATACTTAAAGGACCGCTTAAATGTTTATGCAGAATGTTCCACGTTCAGCTTAGGCTGAATGTTTGTGGAACGTTGCATGGATTGTAGAATTCTTGCTCACATGCTCTTATGGGTTGCACCTTGCCCATTTCTACAGGGCAAAATTTACACAAGTATTTTTGTTTAGGTTACTTTGAGTGGCACCCATCCTGCGTCACTTTTTTTTTTTTTAATAACGGGCATAAAACCTTACATAGAGCTGAATTTGTGACCTCTCAAGTTATAACATAACTGTCTGTCCGGAAGGGAGAAGCAGTGAAATTCTGTGATTGTGGCTATACCGCTCGGGCTTTACTGGTAGCAGCCATACAGCTAATAGCCATAAGTCAAAAGTCCGAGACACCTAGTAACCTGAGAAATAATTGTATGGGATAAAGTGTTACAAATTTTGGTGCGTTGCTGGAGAAGGGTTGGGCAGACATGTCAGCTAATTTCTTTTAAGCAAATTACTTCATTTTTTTTTGTTTTAAAAAAAACAAGTCTTGATTCAAAGTAAGGCTTCCCTACTTTCCACAGCAATGGAAAATGTAGATTTCAGTGTCGTTCACGTGCCTATGAGTGATGGGACCGTCAGGAACTAGATGGGCTCAGCATTCCATACTCCCCCTCTTGTTTCAGTCCGCACTCTGGAGGCATCAGCCAGTCCCCTTCTACCAGTGTAAGGTTTGCAGACAGTGATGCTCTTTGTTCACAGTCATATGTGCCTGAACGGAGAGCACTGTGCCGTCCCCAACACTTGTCCCCAAGCAGTCAGCTGGGGCTGCGCACACTGCGGAATCTCAAGTACTTCATCTACATTTGATTCAGCTACATCATCCACTAATATAGAGCTTCTTTGTTTTGATTTATTTACTGAATTTATTTTTTTAAGTAGTGCCCGCTGCGGTCCAAAGCAATCACCACTGTTCACCAGTCTGCATTTATACCAGGGGCACGAGTTTGATTGCGAATGTGGAGTGGGAAATACGATAATAGGAAGACCCAGTAGTCCAGTTATTGGTCCTCTGAAATTGCTGGTACAAAATTGGTCTTTTTAACTGCCAGGGACATGTCCCAGAATGTCCCAGGATGTCCCTGGAGTAAATTATGTCTACTACTTAAATGCCAAGATATTTGTAGCAGTTCACATTAAGTACCTTTCTCAAGGGCACTGCAGCTGTTGCTTCCTGAGATGTAAAGTTCATTTTTGCCACTAGTTCACTTCATTTGTCACCGTGCTTCATTCAGCCTATGAAAAAAAAAAACACGGTTTTATGTCCAGCAAGAACAGATGCTGGCACACGAGATACATTGCACTCAAAAGATCAAACATAAACCAAAACGGAGCCAAAATGTTATTCTGTGAGGATGAAGTTGTATTTATCTGCAAAATCACTGCCTTGCTCACTTCTCCACCTCGACTCTCCACGTTTGGTCTTATATCAGCAAAATGGTTGGTTTGCAAAAAGAAACTGAGAAAAATAAGCTGTTTGAATTGTATCTGTCTTGCATCCACTATGCTGGGCCTTGGTGCTGGAGCACATCCCACAGAGTGGTCTCTTCACCTCTCTCCTCTGTATGCTTCGCTCCTCTTATGCATCTCATTCTATTTCTTTGTGCCTTGATCCATCTCTCTGCTCTGGCTTTGTCCACGTGTCTCATCTTGTCTCCACCTGCCTCCTCAGTCACTGTACTTTGCTGAATTCTGTAGCTGTAGCCATAACAATATTGCAGTTCCTCTGTACATCTGAAGCTGCTTTATGGGAAGCAATAAAAGGTGGAGATGCTTGTTCTCCAAGCTGACAGCTAAGTTATTTATTTCTGACGTCTATGGTTCATTTCACACCTGTCCCAAGCACAAATACCATTTTCCACCGTCCAGCTTCGGATGTCTTTTTACAAAAGTCAGCTGATGATCTGGTTTTCCTCTTCCAAGGTGTCCCACAGTATTTTTGCAAAACTCGCCCACCACTAGTTATTAATAGGGAAATAATACATCAGAGGTTAAACACATTGTATACCTAAGATTTTACCTGTTAAAACAGGGAGTGTGGGTTGATCCTCATAGAAAATATTTCTTATACGTATGTTCCTTATTTCTTTATGCAATTTAGTGCTCTTGTTCTCTCTGTTATCTGTGCTCATTGTAAAATGTTTGATTAGATGTAAAGAAAATGTATAGCCTCTGTTTTTTTCTTTTTTTATTTTTTCCGTGCCTGTGTTTATTAAACCCCATTAAAGAATAATGGCCAATAGTGAATCTCCTTGTATGTGTGCATATAAAAAGTAGTTGTAGAACATGAAGCAAATTCGCAGAAATACAATTCACAGAGTGGCATTCAGACCTCAGTCTAGGCATGTGATGAAGTACTTTTTCATGAAGTGGTTCCACATACTCCATGCCAATGAACTCATATATCCATTTTGCAATAAGTGCGGGATTTGAAGCAAGGGTGATATTATGAAGGGGGCACTGCCATTTTTGGAAATTACCTAGGGTCCTCTGAGCCAGAAAAGGAATATGATTGTCTCTTTTAGCTTCTTTTTGACAGTGCTGGCTAATGCCTTGACATTTAGGAAGCTGATGGAAGGCAGGCCCTGTGCACAGCTGTCTTTGATCATTGGTGTGTTTACTGGGGCTGCTGTGTCAAACTGAAATACTGAAGGTAGCTGAAATACTGAAGGACACAAAAAGTACTGAACGGGGATAAATGTGTAACTACAGTCCTGAGGCATACAAGTCTCAAAGCAATCTGACAATGTAGTTGCAACAATGAGACACTTAAATAGAAACCTTCGAGGCATCTGAAGGTTTAGGACCATCTTACATCACCGATCTACTTACTAACTACGCGCCTATTTGTTGTCTACTCTCACAGGGCACCGACTTCCTCGTAGTCCCAGTGATCGCTATGAAGACCATGAGTGGCTGTGTTTAGTTATCCATCGTCTAGATTGTGGAGCTACAGTGAAGTTTAAGTGCCGACTGGTGGTGAGCATATGATGGATACATGGTTCAACCAGTAGGGTGGTTCCCTGCTGGCATAAGCATGCAAGAGAGATGGGAGAAAGGGAACGTGGCCATAATAGTGGGGCATGAGTTTCAGAGTGTTGGGTAAAGTTTCAAAAGTTAAGAAGTTAAGTATCTGGCACATTTATAACCGAAGGATAAGTGACTGTGGGCTAAGAAAATGTTAGAGGTCTAGCGCACGTGACAAATGTTTTGCTTGCTCCACACAAAGATGACACTTTGTGGCATTGTGAGATGCTTTCATCCGCATCACCGTGGGTAGCCGTACTGGGCATGGCCAGCAATGGGACATTTCCTGGAGACGGGTCTTTGTTTGGGTGGACAGCAATCATTCGGGTCTGTCATGCAGCTGTCAGCGAGGACAAAGCACTGTGAGGTTCTGCTGTGCCTACAGATGGCCTGTGAGAACCACGTGGAGTTGTGGACACCACAGACGTCACTCCACAGCGGGGTGGACAGAGACTGTCGGAAGTAAACCGTGTCCCCTGCTGTACAGTGTCCTCTCTCGATGGACGTTTGCAAAGGAACTGTTTCACCGCACGGCAAAGTTCTTTACTCAAGTTCTGGACACTGAATGTAAACAGACTGCTACCGTGGTGAAATTACGAGTTGAACATTTTGAATTGCCAATAATAGTGTATGTTGACGTCATTTGAAATGGTGCCACAACTTTAAGTTGACATCTGACGTTTTGTTTGTATACAAGGTAGCCTGTTAGACGGGTTAGAATAGACTTAACCTTAGTGTTATTGGAACTTTCAGTAGCCAGCATTGCTACTGCTACTATTTTTCTTTTACTGGATTGCCTCGGTTTTAATATTGCTTTATTGGTGTACGAGTATTTTGTCAATGTTTTCTGTAACAATAACCAGCTGCCTGAAACACGTGAATTTAGTCATTACTGAATTGAACTGACATTTTGCAAGAAGAGTCATTTCTGCTCTCTGCTGTACGTACGCATTGGGTGTTTTATGCAGTTGCTGCCATTTCTTTGGATCACGGAGTTCCAGTATGACTTCTGAAACGTGCAATATTCTGAAACGCATCCTACCGTTTTCTGTTAACGTTTGAAATTATGCATTGCAGGCATCCCAATCCTTATTCTACTTTCTTTGCTTTATTGAAATAATGAACTCTGTATGTCTGTTCATTTGTTTGTGTTTGATTACACATGAAAAGCCCTCCAAAACATTTTTAATATGCACGTAGTGAATGGAATCATTTTTTTTGTTTTTTACACCGTCTGTTTAAAACAAGTATTTCTGGAAAAATCAGGCAAAGCAACTGTAGAAATGAGCCCTGTCCCTTTAGAACATGGTGTCTAAGTGACTCAATTACAGCTGAGTTCTGTTTGCAGGGCTTGTTTGTATCCTCTCCATGTTCTTCCATTTCATAAAGTCATTAAACAGGACTCTGGGGACAAACCAATTTCGTTTTGTAAAATATTACGATGGTTTTTCAAAGCAATGTGTCCAAGTGTATTGCAGTCGGTCCCAAATAATGGGACACCCCAAAGGGACAAAAAACTTATACACTGAAGTGTTTCTTAAACATACCAATAATGCATTGCTCAAGTTCAACTGCAGATTAGCTACTTGTCTCTGGCTGAAGCAGTGAAGGCTAATACACTAAGTCCATGGTCCTTCAACAGCACAAGGTTTTGTACTTAAGAAAGTGGGAATATAAACTGAAAATTCCTGCTTAAGGGGCTGTATGACGTCTGAGTGTGGGACATAATCCAGGTTGCCCCGAACTGGTAAAACTCTGTCGCTTTGTGCAAAATCATCAGCTAAGCACCAAATACCAACAGCATTTCATCAAAATCAAAAATCTGCCATTGAATAAATACTTTTGATTATTACAGTTGTTGCTAAGCAGGCGTTTTCAGTTTAGGAAATTTACACGGCCTACAGAGTTTTTTCACATGTTCTGTTTATTCTGCTAGGCATTAAACTGAGGCAGTTTAGTGTAGTTAACTTGCTCGTGGCTACAAGAAGGTCGACCACCCAACTTGGTGTGATGCCAGTGCCCAAAAACCATCTGCTGGTTGCTGGTAAAAACCAGGAGTAATTAAACTGAGACTTGGCAAGACATGAAAAGAAATTCCGCCAACAGACAAACGGCTTCACAGCAAGTGGTCGCACTGCCCTGATGTCTGCTGGCCTGGTGGTTTTTATCTCACTTTCCACTCATTTCTTTTATCTCTCTGACTTTGTCCCTGCCTTCTCCGAACAGATGGTTTTAACTGAACTGACCGCATCCCACCTCAGGACCTGCTCTACAAGATGCAACTGGAGATGGCTGCCCCTAATATTGTGCAAAGTGAAGGGCGGCAAGAAGCCGAGAGGTGCTTTAGGATGCATTCCAGTGCACATCAAACTGCTACCTGGAGAAAGGCTTTTTCACACAAGTAAACTTTCTATCTCCTCAGCTACCATGCTTTGCATCGTGAGTAAGGAGGGCAGAAGTGGGTGCTTCATATATACACAGGTTTTCAAAGCCTATTATGCCAGGCAGGTAAACGGTTGATAAAGCAATTGAGGATCTAATGGTGCCTGGCAAATGGTGAAAATATCTTTTTGTTTCTGATATCTTGCTTTATACAAACATGTTTGTTACACCTGCAAAGTAAATAGTATAAAACACCATTCTTTGTTGAACCTTGAAAATATTTCAATTCAATAGTGCTGTTCACAAGAATGTCTGGTAAAATAAGATTGATTGTTATACTGAGCCTTCATTTTTTTAAAATTAGAAACAGAAATATTTGACTCATATATTTCTTTAAATCTTCCTTTCCTCTGTAGAAAGACTTTTAAAATTTACTGAACCTACTGTGTTTGCAGAAATTCTCATATCTTGGGGGAAGACCAATGTTTGTTTCAATCCTTCAAAGCTACCCTGCAAGTTCTGCGACTGTTTTGTGTGCCATTGATTTTGCATTTTTTGAAGGTGAAGATAACTTTCATGAATGTCTCGGTCCTTGATAAGGACACGCTCACTTGATCTGACTGAATTTTGAAACCGAGTGCCTAGGGAAATAATTTAATCCCTAGCTAATGTGTTCTGTATCTCGGCATTACAACAATAATTGTTTTGTATGGCACAAGATGACTATCTTGTTCTCTGTTTTTATGGGAAAGGAAAGAACGGAAAGCTGGGAAATCTTCCATCCACCAGAGGTAAGACTTAATCATGACCTGGCGGGCCTCGTGTTCTTTCCTTTTTTTTTTTTCGATAAAGGCGCTTTGCATGTTTAAATTACAAAACAAATGCACGTTTTCCCCACAGCCACACTGCTACCCGGCAGCCTTTGCTTCACTTTAATGAGGAGCTGCGGTCAGCGAGTGCCGTGGACCTCCCACTTGATCTGCTGTGCCTCCCAGCGTTCCTCCTGACGAAGGCAAAGGTTGGGCGCACTCCGTTTCCCTAATGAATTTAAAAACCGAGAACTGCTGAATTGTGCTCTTTGCGTATTTGTGATGTCTACCACATTTCATAAAGCTGTCCTGAATTCAGCCCTTAGTCACCCACACAGCCCCCCTTCTCTTCTAAGCTTTGGTTTCGTGTTTGGGACGGATAAATGTTAGGTCGGAGGTAAAATGAAAACTCGTCAGGAATCACGTCTTTCCGTAAGGACCTTACAGTAAACAGTCATTGGAGGGAGCGCTCTAGGAAAATTATAAGCGCGTTTCCAGGAATGTGCGTGTTGTCAATTTAAAAATACCCCACATGCTGTAGGAGTCTCGGTATTGCCAGCTGTCAAAAAGCACCTGTAACTGTTATTCCTGGCATCCTTTTTGCTCAGCTAGATGGAAATGAGGTGTTTGCTTTAGACCTTGAAGCGATGCAATAAATGGCAGCAGAACACTAGTGACGTCTTAAAAATCTCATAGACAGAAAGGCTGGTGAGATCATTACTGGTCAAGGGGAGTTGGGATGTGCACCTTGTTAATTAGTATAAAAATGTATTTTCCCTTAAGGGTCAGCTAGTCTGCAAGGTATTTTGAAACCTTGCCGGCTCTGTTAATAAGAGCTTCCTTGGGTGCTACTTTTGAAAATCAACAAATGCACCCAAATTCCTTGCTTAGGTATGTTTGCTGAGCTGCAGCATTATAATTGGATCAACTGGGAATTAGTGGTTACGCCCATTTCTCGTTCAATACAAGCATATCTGTCTGGGTAAGGACTGGAATATCAAAGCTTATTAATCAAATTACATACATATTTGGTATTTGCCCATCATGTCTATGAACTGTCAGTCTTTGGAGAGAACTAGATGGCTTTTGGCTGTTTCACTTTCAACGTATGTTGCAGTTGTCCTGCAGATGTGATGCTTGCAATACCTTCTGTGTAATGTTTGTTTGCCACCCTACTTTATTGTTCATCTGACCCAAAAAAGCACCAACAGATGGCTTTTAGATTTAGTTTCAGAAGGCAGTTTATACTTTAAGGAAGTTTTCATAAAGGTTTAAGGCTTACGTAAGTGAATCTCCATATACTGTTTGTGTGCCTCTGTACATACAATATACATCAGAAGCCTGTCAAAAAAATCAGCACACTCTTTTTGCCTTTGTTTATTGGTAAAAAGAAAGTTAGTCTTTGTTTTTTTTTTTGATTTTTTTAACTGTAATTGGTTTGATGAAAAATATATGGCTAGACAGGAGTCCAATGCAGCGTTCATAGGCCCCTAGGATACGATTTCCCCCAGTGCAGGACTGAACCCAAGTGCAAAATTAGTCGTATACACTGTGGGTTACATGTTCAGAGATGGCATATTGCTGTTCTCCCCATCATCTTGCAAACTCTCGTGAGCTTTACTGTGGTCCATTCTCTCATGGTGAATACAATTACAGTGTACAGTGTGTTGTCACATCATTTAAAAAATCTTGTCCAATAGTCATTTCAATATCACCTCTGCCTTTTTGGATAATACTTACTATGTGTTTATAAAAACAAAATAGTTATTGATTTAAAAATTAATAAAAGTAATGCTTAGAGGTATTATATTTAGAAGTGTTTGGTTAAAAAAAAAAAAAAGATACTGTCTCTACGCCCCTACCTTATTATATTGTCTTCAATGGAGAGAGCTTATTACATCCTATATATTTTGATGGAGTTATACTCACTGTACTCTCACCAGAATTCCTTTGTCCTCACTGGAGTGTGTGGAAAGGGTTGTACTGTTAGACCATTGCCGTGTTTCAAGCCCGGCTGCGCCCGTCTTCAAGACGCAACCAGCTTTGCAGTACCTGTTGCCATGACAGGTTTGACTAGGGCTCGTATAATGTTGGCAGCGGTGGAAGTATGATTCCTTTCACTGCTTTAACTTTGAATTTTAATGAAAACATTCCCTGTTCTTTAGGTACGCTTATCTCTGTTACTCTTCATAGAACAATTCTGATGAATCCTCACACGGTGACCAAAAGTTCAGTGTGAAAAGGCTCTGAAATCACCGAGTGAAAATAATTCAGTGTAATATACTGGTGCCAAAAAAGAGCTGAAATTTCAAAAACAGCTCCAGCTGGGTAGAAGATTTATGGTTTCATGATGGGTCATACCACCGCACTATACCCCTTGCTCCCAACGGTGTGCCCTGAAATGCCCAGTGCAGTTCCAGTCTGAATATTTTTGTGTCACAAGAATAATACATATAAAACAGAGACATGACTTAATTAGCAGAAATGATAGACGGCTTAAAAGAAGCTTAAAAAAAGCTGGAAGGCAACAGAGCAGAGAAAATAAAGCTCCAAAGGGCTTATACAACTAACTGGCAGCCAACCCCTCGTAGGCATTCTAACAGTATATTAAAAAAATTGTTTGAAAATTAAAAAATTCTAATAAAGACAACACTACTGACTTACAGCAGCACAGAACAGAGACTCAATTCTAAATAGGACCTTTTTTTTTTGAAAGATGCAGCTGTGGTTCTACTTTCAAGAGTTAAGGTGCTATGGTTTATAAAATAGAAAATCCATTCTCTGTATTACTTTGTAATGCATTTTGCTCTCTGGTCACCTGATGAGTTCCAGTCCCCACAGGTGATATCTTGTACTGCTTAGATAAGGATGTGCCTGGTATCTTTGTTTAAGCGTCACCAAGCCAAAGCCGACTCTTATCGACCGCTTGCATGGTTTCCGAAGCAAGGGAGGGTGCAAAGCTTCTCCCCTGCATGTTTATAAATTGGGGGTACGAACCAGCAAAAACATGGGAGGAACATTCAAACTCCATGCAGGAGGAGCTGGACTTGAACCCAGAACCCCCCACCACCTGCGATGCACCAGTGTTATCCAGTGCAAGATGCTGCTGCTCTGTCCTTGTTTATCCTTATTTACATCTTGCTTACTACAGTAAACTGCCAGCAGAGCATAGTACTCCTCCTGGCCCCCCCGCTCAAGGTCTCAACCGTAAATGCAGACAATATAAATTAGCCTTTTTAAATTTCCGACTTGCTTGTCCCTGTTTATTGACAGTTATGGAAGATCATAATCGTGGAGTACATCCTATGGCCCCGCACTGGATGCACTTTACAAAGAGCAGAACTAGAACATCTAATTTGTATTTTAGAGCAGATGTTTCCCCCACTTTTATCCATTGTGTAAATCCAGACAGTGGATTAATTCTCTGTCAAAGTGTGGCTAAATACTAGAGTCTAGCTGTTGAAAGTAGGAGACAATGGCTTTTTACAGCAAATGGTCAATAGGTAATGGCAACAACATAATAAATAAAAAAAAAGTTCAAATTAAATGAATACATAAGCCATTCTTGGATGTTCCGTCCGTCGGTAATTGTTCTTTTCAGGAACATTTGCAGAGCTCGATTAAACATATTTAACCTTCACACCTCGCACACAATATCTTTTTAACCAACACCTGTCACCTAGCGAAGGTGCACGTCTCTGTTATTCTTGTTATTTTCGTATTAAAGAGCCTGAAAATGACTAAACCCCTCAATCTGTGTCAGCTCTTCTCATTAAGTAGCCGCCACTGTTATTGACAACGCTCTCTTACGGCGTTAAAGAAAATCCCCTAAACAGTCCGGCACAATGGCACCAGTTCTCAATGATACAGTGGGATGTAGAAGAAGCTGCTGACTGTCAGAGGTGAAGTGAAGGTAGGACATAATAAAGTCATACCCATATTACCAAAGCTGTTAAAATTATGGTAGCCAGCAGGTTATGTACTTATTAACCTGCTTATATTATCATCGTATTGTCTTTATTGTTTATTTATTGTAAACTGAGGGGGAAAAAAAAATCCTATTCAGCGTTAAAGTGTTCAAGTTGTTCACAGCAGGTAGTGACAGGTTCATGAGCCCTTGTTCCAGTTGTAAACCAAGGTTGCTGATCCCTCGAAAAAATAAAGAAAACAAAAAAGCCACTTTCACTCAGGTGCATTTTCCACAGACAAATGGGAGAATTATTCTGTGGGTTTTAAAAAGACGATCCCGCGTGGCTCTTTAAAGTCCGGATGCCGGATTCGGTCGTGCCTTCGGTTGGCTCAGAAGATGCTGAGCCACTGTTTCTGCTGCCCTCCCAATGCCCCTGTCCTGGGATCCATGCTTGTTCCCCTAGAAAAGTCATGGAAATGTTGTCACCTCAAAACCTTCTACCCCAGAATCCCATGTAGTTGGAGATACCCCCATGTAGCGGGATGTCTAAGAAAATAAAATATCAAAGGTGATCAATTTTTACTGTGTGTGTCTGGAAATGCAAATTTTATAACCATTTTTTTTTTTAACCCCCATTGTTTCCACCGTGGTGCTACTGACTACTGATAGCGAGGGTTAGTTAACACCAGAATTACGTATATTAAAAAAAAACAGCCAAATTGTCCATTTGGCTTCTAATAACATCAGAAAGAGAAGCTACTCCAATGTGAGAAGTATTCTGTATCTCTTTTGGGCAAGTACTGGTACTAGAGGTCTAGGAGCCATTTCCGTGGCAACATCACCCCCCCCCCCCCCCCCCTGTCTCGCGGGCCAGAGCTCGGGGCCGCTCAGCAACAACAGGCATGAAACACGTTCAACCGACACGTCNGGCAACCACCCCCCCCCCCCCCCGCATGTCTCGCGGGCCAGAGCTCGGGGCCGCTCAGCAACAACAGGCATGAAACACGTTCAACCGACACGTCTGCGACTCGCTTGGCATCGCAGTTGATCTGGGACTTAGTTTCCCGCTCTTTAATAAGACAGTGATGCAGCTGCCTCTCGCAGCAACGTGTTTTGTGGACCGACAGCGGGATCCAGCGTGGACCGCGTTCCACTGAGATGCTCTTACCGCAGCACAGAGAAATGTACGACGAGCAGATTTCGAGGGACTGAAACCGAGCCGGAGTCCCGCGGCCATAATAAACGTTAATGGCCTGAACTTTTGAGAGAGCTGGAAATTGTTTTTTGCCATAGAGATGATGTTTCCTCTCACTCCAATACTGGCAGAAGCGCATCAGTAAAATTATTGTGAGAATGGTGTGTTTTTTTTGGAGCCTACAAAGCTTTTTTTATACTTCACACCTTCATCACAGCTTTGTCTCTTCGCAGATTTGTGACTTTTTTTTTAGCTTTTGCTCTGTTTCTCAGCTTTAGCTGAGCTGGAGGTTTATTTCAGATGCGAGAGGTTTTTTTGTGTCAAATTCTATTTGGGTTACACCTATTATTTTAACATGTTAATACTAAATATACTGAGAAATATATAGTCAACGGGAAATAACACATGAAGAGTAGGCAGTACAGGAGAATCATTTTCAAAGGGTCTTTGGATCCGCTTTGAGCCGTTCCTTCGTGGTCTGTCATATTTTTCTGCACTTAAAGAACCTCATTAGTTCATTTACCTACTGAGAGCAGGAGGGTTTAGCTTTCAGTCAAGCAGCATGAGGCATCTTATAAAAATATAAACAATGCATGGGGATTCATGAAAGTGCTTTTGTTTGGTGTTTTGACTTGGGACACATTTAGTGTTTTTTTTATTTCTGATCATCAAAAAGTTTGCACGCTAATTACTCAAGCGCGTCTTTTGACGTTCTCTACCGTAAACAGGGTTATGCACTTTTTTTTTGGCTGTTGTTATTTAGCTGATACCTTTGTCCATGGGACCTATTTTGTTCGTAGCCATAACATACGTGGCAGCAGCGGCAAAATCCAATATGTTCAGAGCAAACAACACATAACAAAGACTTTGAACCTTAACGGCAAAGTGCCGTCATCCGACAAGGCCCAGGAGCAGCGGGTTTTTCAGAAGTGTAAGACTGCCATCTGGTGACCATTTAGGACCCTCCGCTCAGGTCTGCTTCATGTCTTCAATGGACTTCTGTATGAACTCCTCAGTTTTTGCTCTGTTTCTTGGTTTTAGCTGAAAAAAAAGTTAAATTAATTACGCAACCAGCTCTAGTCGATGTAAGTACGAATTTGGGATATTGTTCGCTTACACTGATATATTTCTTGATATAAATGAACATTCTGAATGATGCAATGCTCTTCTAAAAGTGGCAAAAGTCAGAAAGCTAACAGCTGAGGACTAAAGACAGAGATCTTCTTGAAAGCAACCAAGGAAAGTGCAACACAGGTAGTAAAGTATGTGATGGAGATGAATGGAATTTTGTATTTCAGAATATTCGCTTACGGATTAAATTGTTCCTTAAATTTCCTTCAGACTTTGCCTACATAGATAAAATATATTTTTTTGTTTTAAGTGGATCAAAAGAGGGATCTACTTTCTAAGCTTGTCCTTATTTATTTGTATGTGCACTTACAGACATGGGCGTTTCTCAGCATCCTGCTCTGGAAATATGATAACAAAGATCTGCTCCCAACGCCTTTTGGGAAACGCCGGCCGAACTGCGCCATCCAACACGTTACGTTTATGTTTATATTTATTCATCTTGCATTTGCTTTTCTCCAAAGTGGCATAAATCTACAGCTACAAACACACCTTTCTCAGAGGTCAGTGAATTTAATAACACAGTCTTTGCCAGCATACAGTACTGTGCAAAAGTCTTAGGCACCTGTGGGAAAAATGCTATAAAGTGAGGATGGTTGCAAAAATAATGCCATGAATACTTATTAATCAATAAACCTTCTAAAAAGTGCAGTAAACAAAAAATCCTCAATCAGATCAATATTTGGTGTGACCACCCTTTGCATGCAGGTTTGCATAAGAGAATTGATGCTGTTTTAAAGGCAGTTTAATCCAACCATTTTGAGGAACTGGCCACAGTTCTTCTGCAGACTTTGACTGTCTCTGCATGTCCTCCCAGACTGACTTGATCGTGTTGAGCTCAGGGCTCTGTAGGGACCATACCATCTGTTGCAGGATTCCTTCTTTTTGCTGAAGAAACTTCTGTATGACTGAGATTGGGTGTTTGAGGTCATTCTCAGGCTGCAGAATGAATTTGGGAGCAATCAGAAACCTCCCTGATGGTGGATAAGAATCTACCTGTACTTAACAGACATTGAAGTTACGTGCCTAAGACTTTTGCACAGTACTTGTATATTAAACAAGTAGTTGCAAATGCTATTAACACTGTTTAAACTAATAAAGGAACAAAAGGTTGTGGAACAGATGAGAGAAGTAAGTAGGAAAGAGATGTATGTGCAGTAGTTCAGGTAGCATGTTGTGATGGGGAGGACCAGCGTGTTGGGATAGAACAGTAGATGCAGGTGTGCTGCGTGTGGCTCCAGGACCTGGTTTTGGCTCACTGTATCAGTATAAAAGCAGATATTTGAGTCGATGTTCAGTGTCCCAGGTTCCTAACTGACGATGCAGCAAAAACGAGCGAGGACCTTCTTGGTGGTACGACCAGTCTTCAACCCACAGCATCCATAACCATCAAACTCGAGAACTGGCGCAGTGCAGATCAGTTCCACTGCTGCGTCTTGAAAACTATTTAATTCCCCAAAAAAGTCTCCTGATGATTATCGCTACCTGGCGGAGCAGGGCTGAATGGTGTTGTCATATGGAAAATCAGACAGAAATTGTCTAATAACTGAACTAAGAGCATAGCTGTGGCAGAATGAGACAGGAGTCAGTCTGAAGGGGAACTTGTTAGATTACATGGCCACAAGGTTGAATTGTTGCTGCTCAGCACTGTCCAGGAGTAGTAATGCAACTGTAAAAATAAATAAATAAATAAATAAATAAATACATAAATAATACCTAATAAAATAAATAATAACAATTGCCTGAGTACAGTGCATAAATGCTGAAGCCCCCCAAAAAAACTTTTAAAAAATTGTCAACAAAATTGAGTTATTAATTGGAGAACAATTGACTTTTATTCATCCAATTTAACAAAAAAAAAAAACAGGCCTTTTGCTGAAATCTAATATGAGGTTTTTTTCTTACTGTTACATATGTTGTTCTTTTGTATACTGAACTGACAAATACTACAACAAACATTTCAAAGCTGTGCTTTATGAAACGTGACAACCGGGGCAAATAAATATATGGCTGTCAAGATTGACAGTTGAGATACATATCTCCAGCATAAGAAAGTGTGGAAATATTAAGAGGTACCCGATACTGTGAACTGAAATGCAGTGCGCAGCACCAAAGCATCATCAATTTCCCATGTGCTGTGATGTAACATTTATGTTTATTTGTGTTATGGTTAGGCAAACAAAGTAAAACAAGTTTTCAGCATCTTTGAAGTAGACCATGCACGTCTAATACGTACATGTCACGTCATTACAATCTGGGGACTCTAGGATAAAGTCAGGTGCTGTGATTTCTCTTGTAGGATCGGCCCTCCTGGACTGCGACACTTTTTCAATTACCTCATCCTACGGGAATAAAATGGACGTTAAATCAAAAGTACAAGCTCAGTTACCCATTTGCGGAGCCACGGCGTTCTGCGAGGCGTGATGGACTCCACCTCCCGGTTGGTGGACCATCCTGTAGTTGAGGGAGGAGCACCTCAAGCTACCAGTCCTGTGTCAGTTTCCAGGCCACCTGGGAAATCAGCACCATGCCTGCAGCCAGGGGACTCACGGGTAAGTCCTTTCCTCTGCTACACGTACGCCACCACTGTGTTACCACATCACTACTGCTGTTGCACAAGCACAACAGAACATAAAACAGATGTAGAAAAAAAATGGTTTAATTCAAATTCTGAATGGTTAAATGTGGTTGACGGAAACACAACTGCCTCGTGCTGAAATGTAGGCCCTCATTTCTGCAAAATGTTCTGACATACTCTATTATTCTATGGGTCCACGCATGTGTTTCAATTTGATTTGAAATGTGTAATAGTGTGATAAGAGAAATGTTCACCAACTAGGCAATTTGAACTTTGAAACAAAGTCTGCATTGCACTGAAGGTCTACCTGTAAGACTATGTAAATATAGCGTTTTGTAGCATACTTTTTTTTATAATAAATAGTAGTATACGTTTAACATTTATTAAGACTATATGATGGTAATTTTCTACACGTAACATAAGGAAATATGTAAAAGCTGCTAAAAATCATACGTAGCATTGACATTTAAATAAATCGTAACGAACTGTACTATTTCTACTACAGTTCATTCACAGAATGTTGAGAGAAATATTTTTTGAGAGTTTTTCTTAAAAAGGCAAGTCTGTGAAAGTTGTGGTGGAGTCATAGAAAAAATGATATCAAATGTAGGGGAAGGGAATCGTTTTGCTGTAATATTGCGAACTGTCAACTTTAGCTAGTTATGCCCTCTAGTGGGGCTGCTTTGCAAGGGCAGTGATAATAAAAAATGGGAATATAAACAACACAGGGGTCCCAATTTAACTATATTACAAGACTAAAATACAAAATAATTAAGGGTATGATTTTGAGGAAAATGTTTCCCCTCAAGCAGATTACAGCACATGTGTACAGTGACCCTATGTTGCCATTTCACTCAACTGGTTTTAGCCAAGATCAGACAAAAGGAGGGACGTCATTTGCCCAGCATTCGCCCAGCATTCATGTAAACTGGTTCCCACAAGCCCTGGAGATAATTCCAGTAACTCCCCCATGATCCTTTTGTACCCTGTTGTTCCTTGTTTTGTTTTACCTTCAGAAATGAGAAATTATCCAAAAAAAAAAAAACCATGCTCAAGCCTAAATCAAAATAAAATTCTGGTGCTGGAATCCTCAGGAAATATTCAGTGACACGGTTTCCTTAAGCATGCGCTTCCCTTTCGTCTTAGTCCCAAAAAGACACATTATGCATTAGGGGACACATAGCACAAACATGTAACAGGACATGTTTTATGCTGCCCTAGTATGACATTAGCTGAGTTACCTGACACTTCCCCAGGTGAAAAAGTAGAAAGGTAAATTAGTAATAACATCCATCTCTCTCCAAACTTAGTGGCTGAATTTAGTACATAAAGATGTCCAACAGGTCAATGGTGGAGAGAAACGTGGGTCATAGTGCAGTGGAAAGTAACGATACATCAGCAAACTTTGTCATGCTGCAGCACAGTGTTCATTTGTCATATATAATTTCACATTACATTTTCATTTTAAACAGACTACTAATTATTTTTGTTTGTTTGTACATAAGTTTTCTGTTGCTGAGCCACATTGTGTAGGTGGTTTTTCCAGCTCTGAAGGCCCTCCTGTCCCCCCTACCTACCTGTCGCCAGTTCAGCTCTCCACACCCAAGCATTCAGTAGCCCAAGGTCACCTGTCCCCCCTCACTTTTGTGTTCAGGCGTAAAAAACAAAAACAGTCCTGAGACGCAGGTCATGCTTCAGTATATACGTCAACACAAAACACTTACTGGCTCCTGGGACTGAACGCGCAGGTGCCAGAGAGGAACAGTAGTGGCATGCAGCTAGGTAGACAGACAATAGCAATACATTCTATAGCTAGCTATCATATGAACTGTCTCCTGATAGCATTTAACTGAAGCACAAGGACAAACCAATTAGGTACCTTTAATTACCTTTATTTTAAAAATTCATCTGATATACCAGGATAAAGAAAAACAAACAAGTGTGCTGGCACTGTATGTTACAGAAGATGCCCAGGGCAGTTTAAGGTCTTTGAAAGTGACACTTCACCAGCACCACTTCTGTAGATAACTGGAGGTTTATGCAAAGTCAGAGTAAGATGAGGGCTAAAACAGTGGGGGGGTGAGGAGGGAAGAAAAGAGAAGGGGGGGGGGGGGGAAA
>UFQX01000212.1:220168-243280 GCA_900497675.1 Arapaima gigas | reverse complement strand
AAAAAGGGCTTTGGCATTTAGAAACGAATTCGTTACAAGGAATTTAATTTAAAAAAAAAAAAAAAAAAAACAGGCAAGAACCCCAGCAACGGGCAATGATTACACACAAAAAAAATTCTCGAACGTCAAATAAGACCTGGAATGTTTGATTATTCTGACATCAAGTCAGACACCAAGATTTATTAAATTTTCCTGTGCCAATTAGCAATGTCATTGGTGAGCTCAATGGGAGGGATGCTGGGGTCAATTCATGCTGTACATGTTTGTAAACTTTATTTAGACAGAAAAAGTGGAATTAAAGATAAAAAAAGCTGTTAAAGCCCTTAAATTACAACTAAATGTTAGAGTTGAAAAAAAAAGAATTACAGGAGGTAGAATAGGGGAAAAAAACCCTACAAAGACAAGCACTTCTGTAACCAAAAAAAAAAAAAAAAAAAAAAAAAAAGTCTGCGGCGCTGCATTGGCCTTAAATAGAACCGACCAATCAGTGAGCACCTTGTTTTNGGAAAAAAAAAAAAAAAAAAAAAAAAAAAAAAAAAAAAAAAGTATACTGAGCCTGCTGCTGCTACTAAAAACATCACGGGGGGGGGAGGGGGTCCTAGTCTGCCTCCTCTTCTTCAGACTCAGACTCTAGACGGGAAAAGGGTTTTTTAAAAACAAAGGCCCAACAGGAGCTACTGTGTGGTCTACAAAATTTGACTTTTAAATTATAAACCTCTGGCAAAATATCCATTCTTGCAAAATATTCTCATGAAGACAACTTCAAATCAAAATGAATGCAAATTTGAGACTTTGTTGCTTACCTTCTTCTGCATTTTTGAGCCACTCCACAAATTTCTTCATCTGCTCTAGGAAAACACTCTTGCCTTTAGGTACATGGGCATCATTATACCATTTCAAAATTGCTTCTTCGCTCAAAACATCCGCTGTGAAAGGAAAGGAAGTCTGAGCAACACACAACTTGAATGACACGTTTTTCACAGAACACAGAGGATTCGTGAAAGGAAATATGCACCTTTGTAGAGCAGCACCACAATCTTCTGAAAGGCCTTCATGAAGTGAATGTTGTCGTAGCAGTACTCCTGGATCTTCAGCAGCAGGGTGAGCTCCGACAGGCCCTGGGAAGTGAAGGCCTTCAGGAGGGGACTGTATTGCTAAGAAAAAGGATGAAGAGGTGGATATTTGTTGATTCCAGATGAGCCCTGTTCACAACCAAGTAAGATTTATACATAGCAAATCAGTTCAAAAGCTGGGATTAAGTTATAAATACAGGTACACCTTGCCATCCATAATCTGTCCAAAAATTTGCTTTATTGGAAAACATATACCAAAATTCACTATACAAGTAATAAAAAAAAAAATGCAACTGAAAATTTTTAAAAAGATTGCACTTGCAGACGAACCTGAGTCAGACTACGTGGTGTTAGGAATATGTTAACAGCATTACAATTAGTAATTTCAGTTGTACCTCGGTTTACATTCCTAATCCGTTCCTGAAAACTGGACTTAACTGCAAAAATGTAAATATAGATCTTAAAATGTCACTAATGTCACCAAAAACACCTATATGACTCTCAAACGCTCACCCTCCCTTCTCCTTGCACAGCAACGAACATTTAGCAGTACCAGCACATTGTGCAACAGATTGTACACTCCATCTGAGCAGCTGACTGGACACAAAGCCACAGCAGATGCCTTCAGTTGTGTTTGCCAAGAAGCCAGTAAAGAATTACAATGAATGAATAAATTAATTTTAAAAACGTGCTGCGGTCCGTCTCATCTTCTGCTTTAATAATAAAAAAACCCTACAGGTTGTTTATTGCAGTCATTGTCCCAACATTAAATGAAAATATGAGCGGGAAAAAAAAAAAAAAAAAAAACNTTAAATGAAAATATGAGCGGGAAAAAAAAAAAAAAAAAAAAACAAACATAGGTGAACTGTTCTATCAAGGCATTTTAGGGATACTTAGGGAAATGGGTTGTGCGGGTGGATTTGGGATGTGCTGAAAATGCATTATTTTTCACCCACTGAAAACTAAAGAATAAGCTCCCACTGTCCAACAATCATGAATGCTGTCAGACATTTTCAGCTACACATTAGGTTCATAAAATAAGTGATAGCTTTATTGAAAAGATCAGCCTAAATAAAAAAAAAGTGAATTTACCTTCAAGTGTTTGATGGCTTGTTCTGTGACTAACTCCTCCTTCTTGTTCCACTCCACTGAACTCATCACACTGCTCCACACAATGCCGACCATCGTTTGCTCCGAGATGTTTGTTTTCTTCATCTCCTCCTTCACATAAGCAATGATCTACACAGACAAGCAACATATCAAGTTTAACCTAATTGGTTATTTAAATAAATAAATAAATAAATAAAAACAGGACCCAATGCCAGTTTTACCACCGATAACAAGGTCATGGAAGTTTATGTTGGCAGACTTACATCTTTGAATGGATCTCCACGGGACATCTGCTCCTGGAGTTCTTTCTGCAGCTCCTTCCGTGCCCCAATGGACTGCTGGTTCCGGGCAAAATCTGACAGCTCCTTAAGCCCAGCATCAGTGAAGTACTTGGAGAAGTGCTCACAGCTGCGCTTGTTGGCAGGGAACAGCTCCTATCATAGAACAGGGTAGAATATTAAGAGTGCAACGTGAAGAAGGTCCACATTCAAATGTTAAACAGCACCCCCCTCCCCTGGGGGGAAAAAAAAACGCTTACCATCAGCCGATTGTCCATGCCAACCTTCCGGAGACTGGCAGCAACAGAGTTAATGTCCTTTTCATTTATCCATGATTTAAACAGCTTCACAGCAAAAGCTGCAGAGACACCTGGGAGAAAGTAAAATTAAAGTCAAATTTTTCTGTAATATAAAGCAAGAATAAAAAAATGGGATCTTCCAAAAGCAAAATGGTTGGCCTTTGTTTCATTCAAGTTATGTTTCTTACAATTATTCAAAAATAATTTTTCCACAATTATGTAACATTATTCAGGCTCTGAGACTAACAGGCCTACAAATCACAGGAGAAACCTTGAGGCACACATTACAACGGTGCTCCTCTGAGTATGCTGAAAGCTCCTACAGAAGAAAAACACACTCCTCTGGCTGCTACTCCCTCACCTTCCTTGACAAGGTTCTCATTGAACAGGCTGCTCAGGATGGAGGCAGATATGTTCCCATTGGCCAGGAGGATGCCCGTGAGCATGGCCAGCTTGTTGCGCTCTGACTCAGTGAAACCCTTCAGAAACAGAAGCAGCTGCAAAAAAAAAAAAAAAAAAAAAAAAAAAAAAAAAAAAAAANAAAAAAAAAAAAAAAAAAAGCGGAAAAAAAAAAAAAAAAAAAAAAAAAGCAAGTCAAGCTACAGGGAATGCTGGGAAGTGGAAATGGCAAAACAAAACAAATTAAAGCATGGTCTTGAAATGCTTAATGGGAATAGTGTTTCTCAAACAACCTGAACTCTAGACACCAGATCAGCAAGTGCAACCCAACCCAGCACAACTCACCTTCTTGATCTCCTCTTCAAACCCTTTCTCCAGGTACTTGTAGCGCCTGATAAGTTTGTTAAAAACCTATAAAGACAAAATCAGGCTGAAAAAGAGTACATGTAGCAGTTTTGCACTACATTACATTTTGTTGCTTTCATTTTCAGTTATTTGAGTTAAAAACTCTACACTCAAAACATTTACAAACCAGGAGCATGTTAAAATCTCCCCAAATACCACCAATTTAAAAAGACATTTTTCTCTTGTTAAAAAAGACTCGCAGAACAGGCTTGATTTGGGAATCCCCAGGCAAATTTGCCTACCTGAGCATATGCTTGCATGGTGTCCAGGTCTTCTTGTGCTGTAAAAAGACAGAACTCCGTGCGAATCACGTCTTCGGCAAGTGTTCCACCTGGGGCTAAAGGACAGGAGGGGGAGAAGTGAGGAGGGAAAAGTAATTAGGTAAACACAACAGCGGCATTCTATTATCACATTAAAGTGCAAAATAATAAAAACTACATTTCTTACCCAGCATCCCACCAGCCACCAGGATGTCAAAGAGTGTCTCTGCATAGCGACGGTAGTCAAGTTTGGCTCCAGAGGCATCAAGGAACTTTGCTACAGCTTCCAGATCAGTGCCAGTTTGATTCAGACCTTGTACAATGCTTTCCTGAAACTGTGCAGGATCAAATCTCTCCTTTTCATCTGGAGCGAGCAATAAATAAATAAATAAATAAATAAATATCACACAGGCTCATATATAGAAAGATATAGATAAAGAGAATTTAAAGATGCTGCTTACCTCTTTTCCTAGTTTTAAAACGCTGGCCGGTTAGCGTTGGCTTTTGCTGCTTTTGATTATTCATAAAAGACACCCTGTGGTGGAAAAAAGCGAAAGCTCCTTATTCAATGGAAGTACAATAGTAACTAGGAGAGTACACTGAATCAAGAACATTCCGGTTACATATCCATTTTGATAACACCGCGGTGGAAGTGTGCAGAGGTCCGCTAATTGAGATAAATCTTCAAGTTGCCAACCTGACACCACCGCTAGTTCCGTGATATATCGCACTACATTTCCCAGAAAGCACGAACTTCCGGTTCCTCCTAAACGGCCAAATATGAGAGAAAAGTTAAAGGGACGTGTTTGGATCATTTAACAAAGTAACCGCAAATATTTCAGAATAAGAAAACAAAGCAAGGTATGTGAATCTAGCGTTAAACATATCGTCGCCTTTTAATGCACACCAAAATCCAATCGCGAACATCACCATCTCAACGTGAGGGCCTTACTGCGCAGACTCGGACAAGTCGGCTCGCGGCTTTGTGTGACAAACGTCGGACCGTGCTCGTATATACAAAATAATTCTAGCCCTAAAAATGAAGCCAAATTTAGACAAATCTTCCGCATTTGCTTTAGAAATCGTATGATACTGTACCTCGACAAAGAAGTTCAGCAGGTTTCCGCAGTCTTAGTTAACGAGACGTGCCCACGCACAAAGACAAAACATCGCATTGTCCTGATATTTAAACCATTTTGTTACTGGTTCGCTTCACCACATGCAGCCAACAGGGGGACAATAAATAATTACAACACAATGATATGGTACTGAACTGCACAATTACTGTAAAGGGACAGCGACATTAGTAATACCCCCAGCGGAATGCGGACATAAAGAGAAATTGCACGTCAAATCGCCCGGCCTTACAGTACTTTCACAAGGTGCCTTGTTACCCTGACACTGTCCTGTAAAGACACGCATAATTACCCGTATATATCAACAGTTGATAAATCAGTTCATTTCAACAACAAGAGTGGTGTCGATGGCAGCGGTGAACCCAGATGCCGGGGAATGAGAAGGCCTTCACTTCAGCTAGGCCGTAAAGTTACACCACGACATAGATCCCGTCGTCCACAACCCACAACGCCCCCTAAACCGTGACCGTCCAAGTGAGCGCAGCGCGGCCACGGAGGACAAACCGTCCGCTGCGCCTCGACCCCAGCCCGTTCGCCCTGAGCACGTCCCCGAGTGGAGTAAAACTCACCGAAATGAATGCAGATAAGAAACAGCTGCGACCTGGGCTGTGACACGATTCAGAGCCCTAATCCCGACACTGTGTTTTTCCACAGGAAAAGCGAAGCGAGTGAGGCGGCGCACAGCTCATAACATGTGGAGCGTCACACCTGAGCAGGGTCTTCGCCGGCCCGGAAAGTGCAGCAAACACCCGGAAAACACTTCCGTTCACCACCCACTACCGTCATATCTATGTAAAATTGGCTAAAATAATCTTAGCGCAGAGAGTATTCTCATTACTCAATCCATTCCATGTTTTTTAAAAAATATATTAATATGTCATGTCCCTCCTTTAACTTCCTCAGTTGCATTGTCCCGAACGCTCTCTTCTGACGCGCAGACAAAACGCTTACGTCACAACGGCGTCCATTACGGGCACAGGGTGTATTTCGGGCACTCCTCATCTCCAGGAAGTGATTTCTGTTGTCGGTTATATTTATTACAGCTTTGCTTTTGTGTGTTAAAATGCGAATATATGTGATTGCTGCGGACGAAGTTTTATTTCATTTTATTTGTGTCTTACTTAAACATTTTATTTTATCTTATTTCAGAAAAAATAAAAACTAGTCAGTCTCAAATGCCCTAAACATCACTCCACGTAAAAAAGAAATACGAAAACAAATTGCAGCACTCCACATCACAACAGTAATCGCGCACTAATGCTCAGTGTTCTGTAGCGGTATCTTACTGTATGTACAAGCAGTCGAACTCTGCTGAGACCAGAAGATTGAACAGATGAATCGCACATACTTATAGCCAAAGCCCCCCCCACAGAATGGGTTTTATTGTCATACTTTTGTACGGTGTTTTTTTTTCCCACCTGCATAGGCAAAGTGTAATATTAGATATGTTGGATAACACTAGCTGCAAAACAACCAAATACATCCGTTACTCCTGGAAAGGTGCTTTTAAAGTAGTTCAAATAAACATGGATCGGTGGCACTGATAAGGAGCGGCTTCCATAGAGCAGCTGCACATAAGAACCCCGCATCTCAGTTGACTATTGGTGCGCAGCAGATGTGTGTAGTCATTGCAAACATCAGGCAATATCCCAAGCAAAACAAACGGGCTGTGAAGGAAGCCAGACTGCATTCACTGTGGAAATGAGAAAAATTCTAAAGATGGGTTTGGATGTTCCAGTTTTATTGTATAGCTAATTCTAAGTGAAAACCAAGGTAAGCACCTCCATTACCATGTATAATAGATAAGAGCAGCAGTATTACACCTACACCTACTTTAATTATTACACCTACTGTCATATCTTTTAAATGTTGCTAATTATAAAAGTAAGAGCATGGTCACATTGTGCCAGAAGGCAAATTTGATACTCAGCATAATGTCAGATCTACAGCCAGCACCACCCGACTGATAACACTATTTTCCACAGCCCTGGATTCATCAGAACTCTAATCCATACACTCCTCTTCCTTACTTTTTCCTGCCAGGAAGGCAGCGGTTCTAAGGAAGTATTTCAACACCCTTCAGATAACAGATATATTTAGCAGCCAACCCAGACGGAATTAGACATCTTTTTTCCCAGAGAACTCACTGTTTGTCTTTCAAAGCGCACTGTACTGATTTCGGATGTTGTTCAGCTGCGCACGCCTACTTGCGCAAGCACTTCCACTCATGGCACAGCTAAAAGTAAAAGAATGTACACTTTGTGCCAAAGCTGGCAAAGATTTTGATACTAGCCAAAGGTAATCTTGTTCAGTTCCCAGGAATTTATTTAGTAAATTATCTTTATAAAAGTTTCAGTTTTTTCAGGTATAACCTGTGCGTTTTGCATTCTGAATTATTATATCATGTAAACCCAATGTCATCCTTTACGTTAGAAAAGAAAGGCAGACAGTCAGTCGAATGTATGCAGGAAAACAGCAACTGGCAGTCAAATGTGAAAAATCAAATCCTAACCCCTAATGGTAAATAAAATCTCATGCTTCCAGATACTAGAAAGTCAGTCTTTGGAAAAGTGACCACATAAGGCCCGCATGGTTCTCCCTACCAGAACATAACAAAGTGTATATTCCACAAATGCCACATGACCGAGTAATGTCTTTCCTGCGATCCTAACAGCATTTCATCAAAAGTTTTAACCTTTCCGCACTGCTGCTCAAAATATTTAACACAGGGGCTTGCTCCATGGCTAAAATACACCACTCACACAGTTTATTTAACATCATACTGCAGGCTGTACATTTCCTGCCGAAGCTGCCTCAAAACCAGTTAAGTACTTCAGAGAGAAATCAAACATTAAATCACTAAAACCGAGGCAGACTTCAGTACTCATTAATGCCCGGCCAGTATTATTTGCCATTTATAGTGGACTTTATTCATATGTTTATTGATAGCCAGTCTGTCTGTGTGGATTCAACAAGTTACCTTTTTTATTTGACTTTACAAGCCATAAGCTTGATCAGGTAAAGTAGCACATTGGGAGGAGAGTACAATTCACCTGATTCCACCTGTACCCCTAGGAACGTGGATCAATATAGGTGTTGCTGTGGGCAACATGGGCGACCCCCAGCTTCATCCCTCAGCTAAAGGAACACGGGCAAGTTTGTTCCCTACTTCATCATGTCACACACAGGTATTCTGCTCACCCGGAGTCCAACTGGGGAGACTCTTGTAATCTTACATCCTTCATACTGCAGCCTAAATTTCTGTGGGCACTGAAGCCAATGGGGTCAGTATGTCCCACCTGAACAACAAGGTCCAGGAGACCCTTGCAGATGAATAAGCCTTTGTGAGCATGCAGGAGATACTGCAATTCTCCTAGATCATGAAAAAAATGTAGAGTTAAAAAATATATTATTTCTCTTATCTGTACTCTTACTGTTCCAGTAGGGATTGGAACTATTGCTCAGAAAAGGGGTTTTTGAAGGATAACAAGTGTAACTCTTCAAATTAGGTTTGCGAAGGTACAAAATCTGTCACTTAAGGATTATCAAATGAATGCTGCTCGTAATTTTTACTCTTTTGGAAAGTTAGTCCTAAGCCATGGTCCCACAGTCCAGTTTGCACTGGAATGATACTTATTGTGCAAACAAAGAGAAAGCAAGAGAAACAACTGTGCCAAAAAGAAATTTTACCTCATTTGAACTTTACTATATTTGACCTTTGTCAGTCGCTCTAGGTCAGCTACTGAGGATATAGTTACAACCGTCTTATGACTACAGTGCGGTGCGGTGAGCTCATTATTCCAAACACACTGACTGACAAGGCTGGTGACTCATCTGACAACGGAAGCCTTCGGAGGGCCTGAGGAGTTTATCCAGCAGTCAGAATACAGACAAAGTCATACCTGAGGTCGTCATTCAAGATGCTTCCATCTCACAGTAGAACAATGAGCTCCGAGCTTTTCTCAGTAACTGATGACATTAATAGAGAGGTTATAATTATTTAATGGAGCTCAAACTACCCTGATGAATATTTCATTGCTGGATATCTGTTCTATGATGTTGGGATGGGATGCATCTGTTACATATCAGTTTTCTTAAGTAAAACATTACCCTGATGGCCTTGCCTTCTTCGCATGTCAGGTCCAGTAATACAACAAGCTGCATGTAGAGTAAGCTGTAACTGGAAACTTAGAAATGGCACAGTGTTCAGCACTTCGCTAATAAAATGCAGGATGACTCAGATCTTGTTCAAAAGTTTTCAAGCCTTGTTATGTAAATCTGGTACCTATTATAGGAATTCAGTGTTGCTTAATGGTTACCATAATGAATGGAGTGAAAATGTGGGAACGCGTGCTGGCTTAGCCTAAAAGTATCATGATGCATTTCTGCACCCGAGCTACAGGCACCCTGCTCTCGTACTGCTGTCTACCGCACAGCTCTGGAAATTCAGTTACAGTTGGACCCCGCAGCTCCTCTTTGCAATCGGTTGTCACTGAAAGTCAGAAGGAAGTTTGCTGAGTGCTTTCGCAAAGCACTGTCCATATTAAACGTTTCATGAAAATGCTTTCTTTGCCAAGTAGTATTTGCCAAGTTTATTTATAGCAAAAAAAAAAAAATTACTTGCTGTAATGCATTTTATGTAAATATATGGAGCCAACAAAATAACACTTATCAAAGGTAATGAGAGCCATAGTGATGGAATTTAATTTTCTGAAAGATTTAAATACCTTTATCATATGGATACAATGTGATAAAATAGAGCACAAGAGTTTGCCAGATGTAAAAAGAATGGAACTAGACATGAAAATAGTTAGTCATTATACCTGTGGGCAAGTTTAAGCACCGAACAAGGAGGAGCTGAGGGAAGTGGCAGGCATTATTGTGCAAACACGTCAGAGACAGCAGCACCTCAGGCAGGGAGAAACACCAGCCAAGGCCTGGTGAGTCAGAACCTGCATGCAGTGCATAATGTGAGCCTCATCTGGTCCTTTAAAAAAAGCAAACCAGGATTGTCCTTGGCTAAATGAGGGATACGCCACGAACCGAGTTCACGGAGGTGCTCGATGGGAAAATCCATACCGAGGAGCAGTAATTGCTTTAGTAACGCTAAAAGTTAATTTTTCATGTAGACAGGATCCTGCTTTTGCTGATGGTGAAATACATCATGCCAGGGTCACAGAACAGGCCACTTATGATACTAGTGTTAACTAAAACCTTTCACTACATGGAATAAATGCAAATATAAAATCACTGCATAATGTCTGAACCTGGTGGCATTAATTTAGCTGCATGTGGTTCCATCTGCAGTATTTTAGTCCATGTAAACAATATCCATTTTACTTTCCAACAGGGTTTTCCCCTGGGAGTGTTTAGACCAGTTTAGACTACAAACGTAGTTGATATAACAATGCTGACAGCACAAAGGCCAGTCTGGTTCATGCTATAAAACACTAATACACAGGAACAGAACTCGACTCAACTTTCACAATATATTTCAGTTTCAGTAAGTCAGGGCAGCTTTCCAGAGAACTGGAAACTGTGTTAGCTTTTAACAAAATTTTTCATTTCCAATATGAATTTCAGAAGAATCAGATCTGCCTTTCACCACAACTGAAAAAGTGTTTTTCAGACTTATTTTTCTTGTGACTTTACCGCTCTAAAATTTAGTCAAGTAGGACAGGATTTACCATATACTAACCAGGAAATAAGATTTATCACCAGCCACTTAATCGGTTTCTAGATTTTACACTTCCATTTCACTTCTACTTTCAATAATTTAAACAGCATTTGGAAAACAATTTAAAAACAAGCTGGACAAATATACACTGCCAGTAAACAACGTCTGAAATGGGAAGCAAATCGTGCCACACACATAACTAACACCCTCAGATTACTAGGCACTTGGTTTAACCAGATTTTTGGAGCTAGTTATCTAGTTCCATCAACCGGTGCGAAAGTAATTAAAACAGACAAAGATGAATGTGACATAATTGTGACTCATACATTCAGTCACAGTGCAGTACCATGCTAATCTGACCCCAAATCTCATCTTAAATCTATTGCTTCTGATGCGGTTTTCAACCTGGACATGATCAAATGCCAAGGATAAGACTATTAACACACTTATTAGCTGCATACTCATTTCTCAGAGAGGCATTACGGTGCACCATAAAAACACAGCAAATGAACTAAAGTCCCCTGAAAGCCATTCAACAGAATATAGAGTATTAGCCTAACTGTCCTTTGCACATTGAAGGTGTTGGAGGTTTAATTTGCACTCTGAATTGCAGTCCTGCCCTTGGCTCTCATACCAACAGGATTATATTTAACTAGAACAACCGTACACATATTTTGTATCACACCATAATAAAATGAGTGAACCTTGAAACCAGCTACGCTGCACCTGCTGCATATTTATGTTGGAACTCTATCATAGACATATTCTCACTCAGCATCTCGATTGTAAACAACACTAGATTTACAATGAATTGGAAGTATATCAATAGCATAATTTTACTCACTCCATCGGCTTCATTAATCACTTCTCCTTGTCAGGGTCACCATGTCCAGAGCCTATTCCAGAACAGATAACCTCAGAAAAACATGACTTTAAGAAACCTTAATTTGGTTGTCAGTATACAGTAAGTAAATATTTTACTGGCTATTATCAGATAAGATATAAAACTGAACTAAACATTATTCAAAGAATCTATCCAGGTTTTCGGTCTTACATCTCAAACCACCCTCTTTGCACCGCCTCAGAGTAATTCATTCAGCCGTGGCCAGAACGTGAACCATTAATGGATATTCTGTAATAAGTAAGCTGCATACTTGAGGAAACAGCAGCAATAATGCAGATAAACTATGTGGGTATATAAAGTATATAAATTTGTGTTGACTGTCAGATCAGAGAGCAGTAGGTAGTATAGTGAACAGGGCTGTTAGCTTGCACTTTGAAGGTTGTTAGTTCACATTCCCTCTTCCACTTGTCCCCTTGATCCACACACATGCCCTCAATAGCTAAGGCATAATATGCAGAACGGAAGACATTATAAAATATATGGTGGCGCAAACGATACAAATAAAACCTTTAAGTAAGCCCCACAGCTTAGATGACTCACAAAGATGGACATACAGATTATTCTTTTAAAAGATCTACGCAGAATTTATCCAATAATGATGAATCAAGTGCACGCAGAATCCGTCACTCATTTCCATGGAAGGTGAATATGGCAGTTTTTGCATTTCTGTCTTTCAGCCTAACTCTGCACCTTACAACTTTTCTATGGGGATTTTCAACATGAAATGACAGTTTAGCTCAATCACAAATGCACTTTATTTAAAGTTTGGGCCTTTGTTTTAGGGGCGCGTTATGGCTTCTGTTGGTTGGAGATGGAATGAGAGTTTAGGGAGCATATATATAAAAGGACATATTGCTTGTATTAATACCTCGTGAGTTGATTCATTTTCAATATTCAAGATTTGTTTTAAAAATGCAAAATGGTTTTTGATCACATATGGAATATTTCTAATGTCAGACTTTGTCTTTGTGTTTTGTTCATTACATAAGGATCGAGAACACAATTTATAGATGTAATCTCTATTTGAAGATGCGTTATTTACTCTTATTGTTCTTATTATCACTATTGTTGATGATGTTATGTGTTATTGATTGATTTTCAATGTAACTATTGTGTATAATGATTATGTAAACATTAAGAGTCCAGTGCACCTTGATGGCTTTTGGGAGAACTAGATACCGGTGTTGGCCATAATGAGGGGGGCTTCTGAGTAGCTGACTTCTAGCTGGACGAGTTCCACTTGAGACATGGATGACACCCAGACCCCTTCTCTCCATGGTGCCACTGAACTGAAGCATAATCCTCCTTCAGCCTCTGGTTAAGACAGATCCACTCTGTCTTCACCTCCTTCGGTTGCCAGATGTCTTATTTCAGATCAGTACATTAGCAAACTGTCTTCTGTGTTTATTGTTTCTTTGCTTTTTTCAACATCACTCATGTCAGCTGTATATGCACAGAGTTGTTTAGCGCTCAGTGTCACTTTGTCGAGAAGAACTATATATATAAATAGAAGCTGAACTGAATATGGGGAGAGCTTGCTGGATTCTTTGCAATAATACAGCACGGAAACAGACTTTTATAAAACAACTAAGGGCCTTTTTGTACTGGGCTTGATGTCTTCTGCCAAATGTACCTCTTTGGACAGTTAAATATTTGGCATGTAGTAAGAACCATTTAGATAACATTTATTGAATATCAGCTCCTGTGTGGTCTCAGTAAGCGCAGCATTCTGAAGAAGTGGTCGGCCCCTTCTCAGTTTTCCCTGTGTTTCAGAATACATTTGATCTGATCTTTTTGTCAGGTCCAGTAATGTATGAGTGAAGACTGAGGCAGAAAAAGCAACATCAGCACTCCTTGTCATTTGCTTTCTTCCCAACTGTAACCATATTTCCCAGTCAACGTGCTTTTCCATGAGGACCTGTCTTTCAAACAGTCAACTGACAAATCAAATTCTATTGCCTTTTTTTTAATAAAAAACTGCGATAAAGTGCTGCCCAGTTGGTCTGCATCTTTGCAAGAGTTTGTATTTACAGTATATAGCTAGATATTCCACTGGAGCAGTAAAGGTTATGTCCCACGGTCAGGAACTGCAAAAATAGGCCTCTTCTAAGACATAAGTTGCCAACCTTCAAGTTATAAGTTTATTATTTGAGGATTTAGTAATAATAATGATGTGGTACCTCGGGGTCTTTCCTGCCAGAATGAGGTTCATTCATTAAAATAAGGGTACAGTAGCTCAACATATCAGGTAGGAAAAAGTCATCCAAATGTGGTCTTGCTTAAATAAATGCATTTAAAGCCCAGCTTTTTTATTAGGACAGAAATAAATGATCAATTGTGCTGCCACCTAAGCTGTAGTATTTAAACCTGGTTAAGTCATTTTATCAGGGAGAAATGAAAGTGTACTGTTCAGACACACATGGCATTTGCACTTAAATATGAGCATTGCCTTATATTGTCAGAAATGTCCCCTTGCTGACACTTTGCCCCACATGACTTACGATTAACCATCAGACCCTGAGGCTTTCTATACCTGGGCTGAGTGGATCCTGACCTTGCCACTCCTTCAGCAGTGACAGGAGAACCCTGAAGCTGGAATATTGGCCACAAGCAGGTTTTGGCAGAAATGGCCACAGGGGGAAGGATGCTGCTAAGATGCTTTGCCCTGTATCACCTTGCCCTGCCATAAATACACTGTTGCAGCTACTCACAGCCACCTCTTCTGTCGTTTACTTCTTTGAAGAAATTAAAAACAAACAAACAGAAAAATAATGCCTAAATGACCAATGATACCTATGCATTTATTATCTGCACAAAAAAGATTCAGTAAGTTGATATTCAGGATATTTTGTCATTGACATACCTAGTGTGTGATGTTAGAAATGTTTGGCACCAAGGCAAAGTTTTTTTTTTATATCGTTCTAATTCTGTCAAAGCTAGTAAAAGTAAATAATGCATCACCAATGAATGTATTGCACTGAGATAAAGAAAAGGTCTCGCCTCTCATTACACACCAACGCCCCACTGGTGTTCACTATTAAACATTTGTTCACCTAACATATTTCAGCGTGGAAGTTCTCTGTCCTGACATCCTTTATAACTAGTTAGCTTTTACTATCTTACATTTACCTTTCCCTGAATGGTGTAAATACAACAACCCAATGGTGAATAGATGCAGTAAGTAGAAAAAAAAATATTTTGATGCCCTTTTTGTCACAAATGCCAGAAGCAGTGTATGGAATTTTAATAGCACAATTACAACGAATGTCCCGCTATATGTCATTGTTCTAAGTTGTATCGAGAAATGTACTTGAAGTATCCTAGCCGAAAGTGTTTTGATAGTTTCTTATATTCATTTCACACGGCCAGTAACTCACTAGTGCGCCTGATGAGACTCCTGCTTGTGCTGCAGTTAATGCTCTGTGTTTTGTCACTGGAACTTTTTAAACATAAGAGCACAGGGCCTATGGTAGTGTGGTAGTTTTAAAAGCAAAAGTATAAATGTTTTGGAAATTTAAGAAAAAGCTGTATTTTTTTTAAAGAATTCATTTTTTGCTCTCAGTATGAAATTATGAGAATGCGTTCAAACAAAATTTTCCATATCAAATTTGAATAAACGGTAAGTTCAGAAAATCAGTGCTCCAACCGATGGTAAGAAAGTGCTGCTATGGGTTTGTAGCAAAACCAACGTCGATTTCAGGACAGAAAGTTAAAATTGTGATAAATTATGTGAAAAATTCTAAATTAATCAAAAGAAAATGAAAAAGGAGGAAAGATAAAAATTATTGCTGTCAAAACTACTCTGAAATGTATAATTTCTCCAGTATTTAAGTAAATGCAACTCACCACTAATAACGTTACCGAGGAAGCAGCAGAAGACAGAGACAGTGTGTTATAATTCTGTACCGGCCATATGAGAATTTTTAGGGCAATTGTGTACAAATTGCTTGACTACATATGAATTTAGGATGATTTTCTTTTCTTTCTTCAGTTTTTTCTTTTTTCTGTAAGAAATTACTTATAGATGAGATTCTGTGAAAGATTAACCCCCCCCCCCCCAAAAAAAGATTTATGCCTAACCCAGAAATGCAGTTATACACATGACCAGACTGTGGCAGTGCAGCACAAAATAATTTTCAGGTTTTATTGTAGTTTCTGTAATACTGTGAGGTAAAAGATTCTCAGTACCTGATCCTGCAGGCCATGCAGAATAAAACATTAGGCAATTTGTATAAAAACCTTTGAGAATTATGCCTTCAGAAATGAAATAAAGCACAATTTCAGAAGCCGCTGCTGTAAAACATACCTTTAGTTTTGGCATAATGCCATTTTATGTTTTTTGGTTGTTATTGATGGTGTATTTTATGTATAATTTTATTAATATGTTAAGATACTAGTTAACTGAAAAGAATTAAAACCATGTAAATTATATTGAGCATTGTAGTATCTATAATATCATCTTATCCTATAACATCATCATCTAAATATTTAAACATTCATTGTACAAACCTCTGTTTTCATATTAGGGTCACTCTTTATATTGTACCTTACCTATTTAACACCTTTCTTGTCTTTGATCCAGATTCTTCCCGTTTTTTTAAAAATCAAAGTCAAAGAATACCCAAAGGGGAAGTGCTGGAGGTAGAAGTGGCGATGGCTGGTTATAAATAAATAAATACTATATGTATATATATTATAAATAAATAAATGACAAACCTTGTTCTACTAATCAAGTTGCTCCTATTTTCATTAAAATATTCATTCTTTCCTCCAAAACCTTTAATACTGATATGTGAGAAAATTACCTGCGTGAAAAGTTATGCACATATTGTAAGAACCAGCAGATTTGTGTCTCTAAGCTGACTCACAGAATATATATGAGAAATAGAACCAATAACCTTTTTTTCCTAATTTAAAGAAGAAAAGGAAAAACAAAACCATAATCCAAAATAATTAATTGCATTAATTATTTTCATGAGGTGAGAGTCTTTCCAGTTTCCATCGTAATTGTCCACACAAACATAAAAAAAGGTTTACATCAGAAATGTGGAAGGGGTAGACTTTCCAGGGTGCTCTCTCAATTCTGTCTAGCTCTATTTTGTGGGTACTTTCTAAAATAAAAAATCAGTTGATATACATAAGTGATATAGGCCACGGTTAAAATAAAGGCTAGAGATAAATACACCACAAATGTCAGGACAATCATTATAAATTCTAGGCTCAGGACATTCTGCTTAGAGGCTCTGTGTTCCTCACCCCCACCATCCAGGATCACACCTCCCTCACCCCATGTGGGGGGCTGCCAGATACTTGCCCTGTCAGGTGTGCTCCTCCTCACTCTTCACTAGATCAGATCTTTTGTAACCCACACACTGCTGGCTGCTTGTGTGTGAGGGACATGGAGAACACATGCACCTTTTCCATGACCATCCTAGTCTGGATCTTAATCAGTTAGTGGCGAAAAATGATGTAAGCTGATTTTGGAATTGGGGTTTTGTGATGTCAGGGCCTGTTGGAGACTTTTAAACTCAGACTGAGATAAGTATCTGAACAGGTAGTGCATAACCTGGCTTCCTCTTGCAGGTGCGAGTCAGGACGTGTGGAAAGCGAAGGCCGCCGAGCCCAGAGACAAGATTCTGAGGAGGGTGATTTGGGGGGGGGGGGGGGGGTTTTCCATTAACATTTTATAGGTGGAAGAAGGCTAGGGGGGGGCTTCTGACATCTGCNTGGGGGGGGGATGGGGGGGGGGGGGGGGGGGGGGGGGGATTGTCCATGACTCCTGCTGCTTGCGTAATTGGAAATTCTTCCCCTTGGGCTTGTTGAGTGGATTAAAGAGCAAGGAAAGGAATAAAAAACTTGGAACTTGAAAATGAAGGACCCTTTGGAAAGCAAAGGGAAGGCAGGTTGCCCTTTGACTGTAAACGTGTTAAAATTATGCCGATGCCAAACCTTTACCACACAGAGAAAGTTATGTTTTAACCATTATTTACAATATTAGCAGATTACTTTTTTTGTGTCATGAAGCTATATTTCTATGCACCCTTTCCTTGCATACTGAGGTCCAGTAAAATTTAAAAAAAAAAAAACAGTGCTTATGAAAATACTGTATATACCATTTTAATACTTTTTTTTTCAGGACAGTGGCATTGTCCCTTGAGTAATGTGGTAATTTTATATCCAGAATATATACTTATTGTACTATGTCTCTCCCTACATAAATCACAGACTACATGCTTCTTCTGTCCCAGAACTACTGTATGTGCTCCTGTCACACAAATGGTCTCAACCAGTCACAGCTCTCCAGCCGCAAACCTCATCCAAATCTAAAATAACACATTCAATACTAGAATTTTAAAAGAATATGTGCAACTATTAACACAAATATTTATAAACAGTTTTCATAAAATGAATATCCTTACACTATCGTAGATAAAATGTTTCATATGTTGTTTATGTGCTGGAGTCTAAAGATAACACTAACAATCCCAACATTTTTTACTCTAAAACACAATTTATGACATAGTTTTTAATAATTTTCATAACAGCTGGTAGCATTTCATATTTTTTGTCATAAATATTATAAAATGTGCTTGTGTCCTCATTGTCAAAGGATGGAAGTACCTTGTATTTTGATTCATTTTTTTACTTTTTTTGACATATTTTTTCATCCAGAAGGGTGGATTTGCAATATAAAATAATGGGAAACAAGCACTTGGTATCTGAAATATTTGGTATCCCATGCGTTTTCAGTATGAATTAGATTCAAATATCAAGGAATTAGTGTATTATTCCCAAGAGCCTCAAACTACCCCCCCCCCCCTCTCTTCTATCTCTCTGGCTCTGGGCTTTTTTAGTCCTTTATTTGGTTGATTAGCTGTACTTGTGGCTCATTATTCCATCAACATTCTGCTTCCAGGTACAGCAGCCCATCTTCAGTCGGCCAGATTTACAGTTTTAACATTGCGCTGTTATTCTTAGTGTTCTACATTGTGATCGTATCTGGATTTGAGCTTTGGCGTTTGCAGTACAAGCTGAGCCTTTGCCCTGTTACCAGTTAAACCTGCACGAACATGTAATTAACTTAACTCGTGCAATTCTGAATTTCTGAGGCCAGGCTGTACTGTTGCAGTGCATAGCACAAGGGTTAAAATTGGCTTCTTTACCACCGGATGACTCAGTTCAGCGAGAAACCGCCAGGAATGGCCTACTGTGATTGTAAACAAATACGGCCCACATAGAAACAAGCCAGGGAATGGACAGTTTGAATTAAAAGGCATATGTCCTCTGTCAGATAACGCTAACGTATCACTTCACGGGGTATGTCTGTCGGGCAAAATGAAAAGGCTGCAAGATGATGCTTTTGTTGCTTTGACCTGTTTACCGCCATCCTTTTAGGAATGTACAGTTGTGGGACTACATGTAGAAGAACAGATTTCACACTTGCACTGTTATATGACATAAGATTATTTTAAAAAATGCTTATAACTGCAAAGAATGCTTTTCTTCCATACACTCACAGTAAACATAGTCCGGCCATGTCCCTGTTAAAATCATTGTTTTGCATGAAACCAGGGGCCTAACAGCCTGACTACGATATAATTCATCAAAATTATTCCTCGCAGATGTAAGTCATAACATATTAATTATAGTTATGTCGTACCATTTTACAAAGTACAGCATATATTTCAATTAAGGTGTCTGACAAGGTAATTTACAATATTGCATTTGTAGTCTCACAATTTAATATAAAACCCCTTAATAAAAAAAAAATGTGTGGCGAATCAAAGACATCATAAGCAGACTAGAGGCACCGCAAGCTTCCCAACAGTGATCACAATGGCCCTGATACGTGTAAGCCTATAAGATGCTACTTTTGTTGTCTTGCATTCTGGGACACAGCATGGAAACCTCCTAAAAAGGTGTTTAGCAAGTATCAGCACATTGAGTTCCATGTATTTATTTAGCCGGTACTTTTATCCAATGAGATTAATGATGGTTAAGCTGCTTATAATGAGTTTTCATTTATTTTTACTGGAACAAGGCAAAAGGTGAGGTTCAAACCCGGGTCCTTCAAGTCCAAAGGCAGTGACTCCAGCCGTTACACTAGATGCACACAGTTGTGCATCATGGGAACAGGAGCCACATGAGGGCACTATGGGACACCTTCATGCAGTTCAGACACAGGGCAGGGAGGTTGAGTTATAATGGCCTATAAACATTCACCAAAATAAGACACATATAACATATTGTTTAAATGTTTCGGGACCATAGGCATTGTACTAAAACAATGTCCTGGAAATAATTTGGGTTGAATGTCAGGAAAAGAAACTATATGTTTAGAATACTGTCCCTTTAATTGTCTGGTGACACGTCAGCTAGGTTCTACAGTGTCCTCAATGGTTTCATATGAATGTTCTGGAAGATTTAAATCACAAATTTTAAACACAGCTTAATGAGAAATACCGCTGCGTACCTAAAAAAGCAACACGTTAGCTGGTCTGCTCAACCGTCTCTAACTAGGTTGAAGACACTTTCCTAGACTTGAGCAAAAAACAGTCTGGTATTTCTGCGGGAGACTGCATGAGCAATTATTTCATTTCATTTGTTACGCTTGCTTAGCACTTCCTTTGCCATTTTGCTGCATTCACTTTTTTTTTTCCAATGCAGCATCGAACTAGTGCACTGTGTATATGAGGCATTATGAGCAAAGTGGCAGCTGTTCCAGCTTGAATGGAGGCTTCAGCCGAAAAGCACAAAATGCCCCATTTAAATTACCATCCTTGAAGCTCCATCACCATTTTTGTCATTTGGAGGCAAACGCTGCCCTACCAACACACCCACGGATGCATATGCATACTAAAATAATTCCTTTTCAGCGGAAACGGTCTTGAACAAGATGTGGTAGGTTATGGAAATTGAAACAAACAGCCTTAATCAGTTTCCTCATGAAAGTTCAATGCAAGTAAGGAAGGCGACTGAAAGACAGGATTATAAATTTTGGGCTACCACCAAACATACATGCATTGCCAAGCTAACTCTGAGCAAGTGAGTCACACATCCTCAGTAAAGAGTCACGTCGGCTGGTTCTGTCTGGCTAGGACCCAGTTTATCCATCGCATAGGCGGTAATGATCTATTTCATACACTGTATATTTGGACATTTCTTTAATCTTCCTTAATGGTTTACAGGACACCACAATTACTGTGACAGTTTTTCATTTGAGAAAGCCTGCATAAAGATGAGAACGTTTTCATTTGTAATTACTGTAATTAATCACTTTTTGGGTTCTGCTTGCTAAATGTTATTGACATAGCCTGACCCTGATTCACATTGTTAACTCACTGCTCCTTTCCACAAATGCTATTGTTTTCTATACATTTCAACATACTTGAGCCATATATGATTTTCTCACAATGAGTATTTGGTAATATGGATGTATGGATGGATTGATGGACAGGCTGTTTGGAATACCCAGAGGAAAGAAAGACTGATCAAAGTTAACTGTCTACCCTGCTCCAGAGTTTATCATTTGAAAATTTGACACTTTACGATCTTAATTTGACAGTTCATAACTCTAGCAGCAACATCTAAAGATTGAAAGCAAAATGATTTATTCTTTTATTTTTTTGTGCAGGGAAGGGAACTTGTACCCTACTTCTCTCTTTGGATGCCCCATCCTGGGAATGACTATATCACTAGTTCATATTGTCAAATTGTTGTATATTATATGGACATATAATAACCCCCAGAAAATAACCCACAAGATACCAGTATAGTTTTTTTCAACATTTTACTGACTGAATTCAGTTTGACATCAAAGTGAAAAAAAAGAACTGAAATAAAGCTGATATCAAGTAAATGAGGTTTCAGTTTTGAATGTAAATTCTGATGGTCTGGGAATTTTTCCTTTAGGGATATACATTGCAGTGCTCAGTAAGCGATGGTGCTCAGTACATACACCACTGTGGAAAACTATTTACCCCCTTCCTGAATTCCACTGTTCTTGCATATTGGTCACACCGAATGGTTTCAGAGTTTCAGACAAAAGGCAATACAAGACCAGCGGAACCTGAGTAAATACACAACACAGTTTCAAGAAATTATGAACTGAATTATTATTTCATTTAAGGAGCAATGTTGTCCAACACCCTAAAGTACTCGATGAGTATACTCAGTACTTACAGTGGTGGTAGCTACTACAACCACCAAGTCAGCTTATCTCCTTGCTGCAGAATTATTGTTATTTAATTATGTTTAGTAACACACAAAATAGATGTTTAAAGGTTGGCTATATAGGTAATGTCTACAAGCAGTGCTTACGCTGAAGAAATAAATATAGGCTGTATAAATGTTTTACCTATAAAAATTGTATAGGTCCAATATGAGATGCTTTTGAATGCAGTCAAATTGACCAATACTACTACTACTACTATTACTACTACTACTAATAATAATAATAATAACAATGATGATGATGATGGTGATGGTGATGATGATGATGTGTTTAAAAAAGATGGATGGGTGGGTAGATGGACAATACGTTATACTATATTTGTATATAATTAATTATTATAGTTATCTGATAAATATCATCACATGACACTTATTTGAAATAGGATTTAAAAAATAGTGTTAAATGAGGATGATTAACCACACCCCAGCTGATATCTTGACTGTGTGCAGATATTATTCTGTCAGGTTCTCAGCTCAGTCATGGGTGTGGTAGTGTGCTCATGGTCTTGGGACCTCAGTTGGTGGTATTATAATTGGCATACTCTGCTTTTTGAGCCTGGGAAAGCAACGTGCTTCAAAGGAATTATTAACTGTGTTTCAGAGAAAAAGGGCAGAGGAGACTGATGGATGTGTCAGTCTTGGAAAAAAAACTATATATATGTAAAAAAGTATTTTCTGCAGATGTTTGACTGGAACAGGGAAAAATGATGTTAAGTGACCAACGGAATTGTCGTCCATGTCCTACAGCACTGCTGGTGTTCTTCACTGAGACAACTAACCACTCAGCAGCCTGCTGCTGAGCACTACCACAGTGAAGGACAACGTTTTGTAAACCATGGAAGAAGACCATCTCTGTCAGTCTTCTAACGTGTCTCCACAGTGCTGTGATTATAGGTGTAACAATAATCTAAAGTTGAAAATGCTAATTCGACGCATCCTGTTAAAAAATAAGAATCAAAGATAATCAAAGGCTACAGTTAGTCATCATTTCAGCATAGCTATCAAAAATACAGCGTTGCTTCACTGTAAGTTTCAATACAGGTTTATTGGAAGTGTGTTTAACGCTTATTGACTATTATTTTTAACACTTAAAAGCTTACACAGGAATTAAGGTTACATATCTTCAGTTTATAATCTAGAAATATCCAGCTATATAAATGTTAAAACTATAAATTGGTTAAGTCATTTTTGAATATATCCGTAGGAATATTAACAAAACTGCATGAGTCTTAGTTTGGCATGTCTGTAGTCATTTGGTTCAGAAAGATTGTGTCGTCCTTAGATAAGTTCCACCTTTCCTGTTCAGGTTTATTCACTGTGGGGGGGGGGGGGGGGGGG
>UFQX01000212.1:168957-220143 GCA_900497675.1 Arapaima gigas | reverse complement strand
TTTTTTTTGGGGGGGGGGGGGGGGGGGGGGGGGGGGGGGGGGGCTTTGCATTTACCTTTTGGTTCTTACCCATCACTATTATAGTCAAGATCCTAGCTAGAAGGAACTGTAGAGGCTGAAGCTGGACTTCTAAGTTCCCATTGCCGCTTGTCACTTGATCTTAAATTTAGCACATGTGTGGGTGAAAAACCGTTAAGGTGAAAAAATCCACAAGCTCCATGAACCACGTCATGAAGTTGTTATTTTCAGAGTAATGGAACAAACTTTCCCACAACTAGTATCAACAGCTACAGAACACTTCTCTCTAACACTGGAAGGGCACAAAGGTGCTGGAAGCAACAGAAAGTGACTGCTGTCCCAGACACATTACTGTTTACTCCTCTTCCTGGCCACATACCATACGCACCAGACAGGAATAGATCTATGACAGAACATGATGAAGACAAGAGGATGGTATAAGCTAAAGGTTCTGAATTTGTTGCTTTTAGTCAACTGTGATAAACTGTTGCAGTGATTGCCTTTGGTTAAAAATGCTCAAAATGTTGTTGGCTAGCTCAAAAACTCTTGTAACCGGTTACCTAGTGATGTCTGTGGTGATGGAGGATGTCCTGAGCAGCTTTTGGAAGGCCACCAACATTTGATTATTAGTTAATCTTTGTTGGACTAATGTGCAATATTTCAAGATCCTTAGTGATGCATCAATACATTTTAATGCAAACATACTATTCTACCTGTATGTAGTTGACTCCATAACTCAGTTCCGACTCAAAATGAGCAACATCTGACAGTGCAACGGTAAGTTCTGTGGAAGGAAATGCATGGCGAATTCTAATAAACATTTTACTGAATTATTTTTTTGAAAGATGGAACAGAACAGCACAGCAAAAAGCAACATCCAAAATTCCTGCTTCATCCTTAAATGCATGAAATTCAGCAGTGAGTTCAAAATACCAGGACTGCTCTGGACAGATTTAAGTGTAGGATTATGAATGAATGCTCAAAGTCAAATATACATTTGTGAGCTCCTTTATTACCCCCTTTTCTCTTGCAGTTATTTAGTATTATTTCATGTCTTGCTATGTTGTTTTGTTCAGTTGGTCTTGGGTGGAATGGTGATGCAGCAGGAGCCTCACAGCTCCTGGTTTCTCATAGGATTTCTGGAATATGCTTGCAAGCTTGTTTGGATGTCTGACCACCGACATAGGCTGCTCCTCATGAGGGTGGCAGATTACGATCACCTTGTGTGGTGTTTATACTACATTAATCCCTGTAGTGTTTTACATTAACACATTCATTAACAATTACATTATCTGTTTGTCAACATGCATGTGTTCATATATACAGTAAGAAAACTTTCAAAACAAACATGAATATTTAGTCTGTCCTGCACTGTCTTAGACATCAGTGTCACTTGATGTTTATATTGTGATGCCATGAATTTCGATTCTCTGGGTCTCCCTAAATTAAGTAAGTGAACGCAGTTTGCGTCTGCCCTGCGATCGGGGATGTTTGTGCCCCTGGGCTGGGGCTGGGTAGGGTGAAACAGAGCAGAAAATTTAATAATGAGTGATGCATTCTGCTATCTGAGAACTGCCAGACTGATTTTTGGAAGAAGGTGTGAGGTGCTGAGGATCACAGCTGCCAATATTCAGTTCAGAAAATCCTCTCTCTCAGTTTTAGTCCAAGGAGAAGTCTCTGTGGAGTCTGTATTTCTCCTGGTAGTTGTGAATGCCCTTGTCATTCCTCCACATGACCATCACGGGGAGGTGGGGAGGGTGGTATAAAGGCCAGCTGTGTGTATACACATAGCAGCCCCTTCCTCAGTTTAACCCAGCCATCTCCTCCTACTGCTGCTCAAGCATACCCTCACACCATGACTATTCTGCATGCAGAGGGCATGCATTTGGAACTGGAGCTCAGGAAATCATCCTTAGGCTGTTCCTGCCTTTCTTAACAAGCTTAACACACACACACACACACAAAACCCATTAACTTTTTCTCTCCTGACCCAAACTCATGCCCACACAAAACGCAACATCTCCCTTTCAGTTTCTCTGATCCTCCCCCCATCCCCCACCTCTGTTCTCAGTAGACTCATTGAAGTTTTGAGTGAAGGGTCTCTGTCTCACTCTCTCCTAAGGAAGGGGGGAAATTCCTGTTTAACTCACACCAGCATAGCAACCTGCCATGGCCCTCTGCCATGGATGGAATGAGGACTCAAAAAGAGAAGCAGGTGTTTCCTGTTGGAGTTGAAAAAGAATCTATTTGCGTAAAAGACTGGATATTGGGCAAAAGGCATGTTATAAGGATAACGCTGAAAAAGAGTCTTGATGAGTTGTCTAGTAGTGATTTCTACAGAGCTTGAAAAATAAAAAAAATGCAGCACAATAGGGAGTCTGTCTTGTGAATATATTCCCATAGTTCCAGTCCTGTCTCGGGGTTCAGATGCTACAAGCCATGTGATCATCCTGTCTTCTCTCCTAACTCCCTTATTGTTCCAGTGAAGCATGGCTCAAAAAAGACCTACATCCTGACTCCTCTTGTCCCAAATCAGCCTGGTCACAAAGAATTATCAAAATAACTATGTTTGGATCCCATGGATCTGCTATACTTTGATCCAGCTCATCTTGAATACTCAGCTTGGTTCTGAAAGCTTTTAACACCTGCATACAGACTGAGTTTCCTTTACAGCAGGATTTTTTGTTATTTTTTTCTGCAGGATAATCTTCATGTCACTCTGTCCAACTATGCTGAAAACACAGAACAACAACTCACTTGTGAACAAAATATGTCCTTGTTATTAAATGCAGACATACTTTGTATAAAATATATAATAGAGTTCCTCAAAGTGATGATACTGTATTTACTTTAAAAAGCCACTGAGCCAATTCAAAGACTGAATCAGCTTTAAAACCTTCACACAAAATCTGGTAAAAGCTGCACCTTACACCAAGATTTTAAACAAAGAAAAAAAAACATACAAGTGCCATTGTTAGTCTTCATTATTAGTCATTATACTATCTTTGATCTTCCCTTGAAGGCAGCTTGTCTTCATTAACATAACAAAGCTGTCCATCGAATCTGGCCCAACCATACAGTGTAGTTCTCTTTCCACTAGTAAACATACTTTCACTCACTCACTAACAGCAGAAGGTTGTTTGTAGGGTAGGTTCCTGTGATCTGGAGTTTATCTTGAAAGCAAAGGCGTTAGTTTAGACAGGGTACACCCATGATGGGGCAGCTGCCCAGTAACAACAGCCATACACCACTGAATAAAAATATATTTGATACAGCTGGTAAGACGCGGCTTAGAGGTAATTATCATGTTGTTAAGGCAACTTGAATACGTTCACTACAGCATGCTGAGGGACCACCATGCCAGTTGTAGGGGATAAGCAGACTGAGGAAGCCACTGTTTACCTCCTATTTTTAATGAACCTACAACTTTTGCCAGCACCCACTACCTTTTTGGTTAAAATATATATTATGCAAGGACTATGCACAAGTGCACTCTGCTCTTTATGGTATTATGATGCTATTTTATTTGGTCTTCAAGATACATACCCACAAATGCACTCATTGCCCCCTCATTTTACTCCTGCTCAGTACTTGACTTGTGTGTTGTCTGTGAAATTTGGTAGAGGAGCACGTCTCCCTACTCCAGACAGTGTGGTACAAGGGTACACATCCCTGTCCTGAGAACGGGAGAATAGTGTGGGGCTTAGATCACATGTAGCTTTGCCCTGAATGGGACACTCGTGTCAGACAGTTTGTTGAAGTGGAAGCCTTCTGCCTGAAAAGGACACCCTTTGGTGGTGGGGAGTAGTATACTCAAGGACTGAACCATGCTTTGAAGAGTTAACTCCCAATGGAGGGGCGTGGCACAGCTTCATACCAGGAGATCTGTCACGTTGAAGAGAATAAGCAGACGTGCGCAGGCACAAATGCGATGAACTCCGTTTATTGAAAGGGGCGTTCCTAAATCGTGGTCACAAGGCAGGCGAGGTTCGGGTCCACTAAAGCAACTCGGTGCAGGCAGACAAACAGTAAAGGGTGAGGCTAAATCGGTGATCAGGTACAGGCAAAGGTCAGTAACAAATAAGACTGAAAGATAACTGCTCGGTACACACACGAACCATGGGGCAATACTTCGCACTGGTCTGTCGGCAAGCGCCAACCTAAATAGGCACAACCTAAGAGGATGCAGGTGCAGGTGATCAGGAATCAGGAGGGGTGGAGTCTGGAGCCAGGGGAGTGACAAGGTCTTGTTTTTTTTTTTTTGTTTTTTTGCTCTTACATTGTTTACTTCTGGAATCAACTGTACCCAAATCCTTCTGCTCCACTGAAACATTACACATCTGCTGAGGTGCAGGAGCAGTTAAACCCTGGAGCCAATGAGTTAACATTACACTTTTAAGATTGAACTGAGATAGTGAGTTTTAAATTTAAAAACATAAGAATGCTTTTATCTCTATGGTCACCTGTTGATCTTCACCTAAATATTAGTAAAATGAGACTCTGAAATAATTGTCTAAAGGGCTTTTTTGGGATATCATATTTATTTTTGGACCAAACAATTATAAGCGTTAACAATCTAAGAACTAAATCTTGATTACTCAATATATACATATGTAGACAACTGTGATTTTATTACACCTCAGACAAAGAAAATATAATTTCTACAGAATTAACTAAAATGGAGAAACAACTCATTCCCATGAACATTTCTAGAAGGTTGATTTCTGAATTTTATTCCATTTTAACAAGTGTTGGTAATAATCCCCATAATCCTCTGAGGGAGACATGGGATGCATCAGTTCTATGTGCCAAAGATTTCTCTGCCTGTACCTCTCTATGGATACAGGAGCAAAGCTTCAAGCTCTTTCACAGACTCCACCTTTCCTCAGTGCATCTTCATTTGATCTTCCTGGAAAAAAATGGCTACAGTTGTTAGCTAAGAACTGTGCCACAGTATTTAATTCTAAATTTCTTTATTTAAGTCCCTTTCAAACCAAACCAGTACCATATCTTTCCACTACAATTATGTTTGCTGTTTTTACCTTTAGTTAATAAACAAAAATTAGTCATGGGCACAAATTTTAATGGAATATTCTCTTGTATTTCCAAATGTTGTAATGTTCTATGTTCTATGATCTACTATAAAACTCAGCAAAATTTTATTGTATTTCTGATAAAGGAGTGAACGTGGACCTAATGTTGACATTCTAGACATTACCATACATATCTGGGAATGAAAAAAAGACCACCATTTTTTTAAAAAATCTAGATTCCCCCTGGATTTTCTTCTTTTTTATTCTTTCTTGTAGTAAAGAAGATAGACATTTACACCCCACAAACAGATCCTCCCAAAAATGACGATGACCAAAGGGTTTAACAGTCATATAAGGTCCGTTCCCAGCCTGTGAGTCCATTTATTTCTTTAAACTCCGAAATAGCTTCATCAATACATGTCCTCAGGCATGTTGATGGCCTCACTGGGCTCCCCTGTCTGCTGTCTGTCTGAGGAACTGTGAGCTCCCTCTGATGTCTATTAATGCTAAATGATACAAGCCAAGAAAGCCAGGAAGGCTCCATCAGAGAGAGCTGTCTAAATCACACATCTCTATTATCGGCTCAGGTGCAGATTTTGGACTGAAGGTCACACTTTCTACTTTGAGACCACAGCTGTAACATTTATCAGTTACAGTTCACCATTAGCAAATGGTCCATCGTCAAAATTAAAAAAAATAAAATCCCATTCTAATGTGTCGTTTACAGAGTTACTTAGAATACCTTTCATTACGCTGTACGAAAGACACTATGGCATCCGTTATAAAAGTTATAAAAGCATACAACACAAATTAATTGAAAGCTACATTCTGCTACTGTTCCATGCCGCAGTGGGCTTTCCTCTTGTTGTAATATTGCCATTGTCTCCTATCAGCATGACTGCAACACCCCCACCCCATACACTCTCGCCCTTATTGGTATTCCACACAGGCTACATGGTGTGCAACAATCCTAGGGGGCTGAACGCTGGTGTAACAGAGACCAACCCAAACACCGAGCTGTGCAGTGTAGCTGAAAAGGCAGCACGGGTTGTTGTCATAGCTTTCCCTCTGCTCTCACCACCCCATCCTTCCCACCTGCAGCCACCAGCAACGTTGGTTATTTTACATGGGCTAATAAACTTAAAACCGGTAAAAGAGAGGGTTACTGAGCAGAGGGGTCTTGAACTCATCTGCAGAGAGGCAGGCATTCAATCCCATGGTTCTCCTCCTTCATGGTATTACAGAGATTTGTGTTTAAATACTAAACTGCTTTCATAGCTTTCTTAGGAGCTTGGTTACACATGTGGTTTTACAGAAGACAAATATATTTTCCCTTTAATGTAGAACTTTACATGCAAAAGACTAAATGAAGCACCCTGGCTATTTTTTTATAGATATACTAATCTTTGCAGGTGATGTTAACATCACAAATTGCTTGCATTTTTAAAGCTACTACTGAATTTAGCTATATCCATGTGAATCATGTGTTCTAAAGCGTAATAGAATAAAACATTACTGTCAATGACAGCTTAAGGCACTTTAGATTCTTCTTCTTCTTCTTCTTCTTCTTCTTCTTCTTCTTCTTTTAATAATAATAATAATAATGATAATAATAACAATAATAATGATGTTGATGGTTTTCATGTTTGAATGGGGCAGCTGGTAGTGTAGTTGCTACAGTTTGTGCTTAAAGGTTTGGATCCCGTTTTCTGCTGTAGTGCAGTCATTTACCATAAAAATGCACCAATAAAAACTGCAGCAAGTGTACAAATGGGAAAGTTATTGTAAGTTGTTTTTGGGTGACTAAGTGTTGAAATAATGTGAATGGCCATAATTCATCTGTCCCACTTACAGTCTGTAACATTCTGTTATGGATGACTGGAAGGGTTTGTTCACAAGCCTAACATATTGTGAAAAAGAAAAACAAAAGTTGAGAAAGTTCGGTGTTAACTATTTACCTGCCTGTAAAGCAGACTAATTTAAGCCCTTGGCCTGTGCAGGACTCTAAATGAATCCGCATGTGATGAATACTGTTGATGTGGACACTAGTAATATTTGGAGACGTGCACCCAACCCCCCCCATCCACCTAATCTGGCTCTGAGATCAGAGGCAAAGAGAAAATCTCCAGACCTGTGGACCACGATCAAAGCGCCAGTGGGGCCCACTGCTGCCTCCGGTGAAGCCCAGGCTCATGTGAGCACCACTTTGATCCACACTGCAGCTTATGAGATTTATGAGTCAGCAGAAGGAGTCTGATCACTGAGCGCAACATGTCGCGTGTGCATAAGGGATCCCATCCTGACACTGAGAAGCAAGGGAACGACCCAAGTCAGTGTTTTTCAGGCTTGATTTCTAGTTGTAGCCCTTTTTAGACACACTGGACCTTTTTGGGTACAATCAGCTTTCACACTAAAGCATCCAGTGATGCTTGAAATGTTCAGGCTCATTTTTTATGCTGTTAAAACATTGCGATTAATAATGGCTGCAGCTGGTGGCAACAGTGTCAACAACATGTTGTTTTTTTCTACATGGAGTAAAAAAAATTCAAAATAGGTGAAGTATAAAGTTATAAAAGAGACAAAAAATCTTGGTAAATAGATTTATATAAAAGATTATGAAAGATTACTCACAATGGTATGTCTGAAAAATTTTTGATTCTACATTTAGAATAGAATTAAAAACTATGAATTTTATGTATTTTCTTGTATTTTGCTTTTATACTTTTTTCAAATGCAGAAATTATTTCTCAAGTGTTGCTGTTTTTCAAAGTCCTTTTTTTTTAGGTTTAGCAGGTCTGTAAGGCAATGGTGAGCTATTTATGGGAATGTTATTTTTTTGTAGGGGTCTTGCTTAGAATCCTAGCCAACATGAAGGGTGTAAAGAAGATGGCACATCACACCTTGGCTTGACGTAAGCCATAACCCAGCAAGTGTGTCTTCCCACTCCTCGCATAAGACATGTCTGTTTTCGCAGGCTCTTTTGGGGGCTGAGTGAGGAGGTGGCAGGAGAAAGGCCTTATCTCCCACCCAGGCAGTGTGTCTGGTGGAAGTGACCCTCTTTTTCCTCTGCACTCTGGTAATGGGTATTGCTAAGTGCAGTTGAGACCATGTCCTAAAAACAGCCACAGTGATAAAGGAGGTGAATTTTAGTTCCAAGACACAAGGAGCCGCTGGAGCTGATACTATGAGTGAGAAAGAGAATATGGAGCGGTGAAGAGTGTCCTCCACAAGGCAGTAAACAGATTTGTCCCATTAAAGTGGAGCCATCTCATGCCCAAACGTATAGTCTCGAGAAATACAGTGGCTTCTAACTCAGGTATATGTATAATAATATGATAAGTATGCTATTATTAGTTATTATTACATTTTTTAGCTGACACTTTTCTCTGAAGCTGTATAGCCAGCCTGCTATGGATTGGCTTCCCATCCAGGATGTGGTTTCCTAACCTAGTGTTGCCACCCTGACAAATAAAAGGGGCTAAGATGGATGAATAGATTTCTGCCAAAGTGTCTTACAATGTTATATTAGTGTATACTTATTTGTCACTTAATAGAGTTCATTTATACAATGAGTTTCCATTAGGAAGGCATCAAATAACACACAAAGAAATTGGTCCCACACAAAATATGGCCCAAACTACTTTTATGACACTAGTAACTAATTTTACAAAATTTGTAACAAAATTATTTCTAGCGTCTGTTTCAGTGTTAGCTTTCTTCTTTCTTCTTTCTGTGAGAAGCAGTTTGCTCTGGTGAGAAACATTTTGAGAGTTTGGCTCATAGATGTTAATGACATAAATAAAATGCACAGGATCACTGCTTATATCTTCCACTCTCCAAGGCCTACATATACTGCTCTGTTGGAGGTTCTGTCCAGCTTTTCTGCCAAATGTTTAGCACTAGATGATCTTCATTTGAACACCATTGGAAATTTTCTATGTTCACTTACAATAACTTATAATTACCATGGTATAATCTCAGAAAAAAACAATTTTTTTCATTGAATTAATCGCATAAAATAATTTTATTATGCCATGTTACACAGTGTATTAACATTATAGTTCAGTAAAAGATAAGAAGCCTCATTACTGCATTCAGAACTCTCGCCGTCATCAAGAAGCAGAGGCAGAAACCTTTGGAAATAATACAGTTGGGGAATCAATTGCTGTTTCACGATGCTCTGTCACTTCACAGAGACACAGAAACAGAGCGAGAGAGAGAAACAGCAAGAGTGAGACAGCGAATGAAGGCCTGAGGTGATGAGTAACTGCCATGGAGAACTAGGGGAAGTTTCTAACTTTATAGATCACTGAAAACAGGCTGGCTGGAAGAACATGAACTGACTCCACATCACACAGAATGCCACAGGGCATCTTCAACACTGCTCAGCTATTTTTATCTCATATTTCATTACATTATATATCTATACGTCTACACACATATTAACAGCAATTTCTTATGTATATCGTTGCACGTATTATAAATTCATTTAAATTCATATTTCAGTTATTCCACATATATTTCATTTGTACAGTTGTTACAAGTGCGGTCTAGTCGTCCACAAGATGTTTCACGTGCGATGTAATGGTGGTCCACAACACTTCTACTTACGCATTATGAGTTGATATGTACGTGTGGAAAATGAAGACAGACAGTATTGAATCCGTGTTCAGTTGCCTGTTTGTAACACGTGATGGTCCACATGTGCACAGGGGCTACGAAATGCCAATTGGCCCTGCAACGTAAATAGTGCGTAAAATGATCTGCATTTTGCCCCACTAGTCTTGCTGAGCCTCTCACTTATTATCTTGCATCACGTGCTGCTCAACGACTTCATGGTCAGCAGGAGTCCTGAGGCTATTCACCGTTGCAGTTCCTTTAGCTGACCTGTGTCTTTCTCCAATTTATTTTGTCCTTCTCCCCCAGACCCTATGGGGCTCATTATTGCACATAAAAATGGAAAATGCAAAAACTTTATGTCCAGCCCTTGTACCATTTGTTTGTTCCTGAAAAATTATAATCATAAATGGCAAACTGGATGAAGCACCCTAACAAAGAATTTTCTTGCAGTGGAATGGCATTTCTGGAACGTATAAAAGAGATCTCATTGCACTTGTTAGAGCAGACACTTATTCAAGGGAGCAGCTACAATGTTCCCAGATCCAGAATGCTCAATTAGCACTGTTAACATAGAGCTAACCGGGGGATATCTGAGACTCTTGGTTCAAACAGAATAGCATGAATAACTGATGGCCTCTATTCTTTTTGAGCCTTATAGCATTGTTATCCCTCTTCCCACCATGATGCCAACTGGGAAGAAGCATTACATTTTTCTGCCCACTTGCTTAGTCTGTCCTGAGGAGGTCCATGTTACCGGGTATGCAATAGTTAAGTCGGGCCAGTGTGGGCGTACAGAGAAAGCTGTTAAAAAGGTACGGGAATAAAGACATTTCATGCTGTCTGCTGTTGCCGACAATGAATAGAAAGGCGCTCGGTTTTTGTTCCATCTGTTACAGGGCAATAAGCAGAACTTCCAAAAATCCTCAAAAAACTGTCACAGAGTGATTGATAAGAAACAGGGAACCTTGAATTCATGACTTGCTGAGGTTTCATACATTTCCTCTGACACAAATCTGACAATCGAGTACTTTGCTATTCACAAAAGCAAGAAAAAAAAAGTGTTTCTGGACATACAGTCTGATATTAAAAAGTTTGCAAAGTGTAGAGAAAAACAGAGGAAATATATATATATATGTTTTACACACACACACACACACACACACACACATTTATATATATAATGTATTTTTTTAAACTGTTCCTGGTCTATCTGTCAGAAAAGAGAAAATGAAAACAGAGTTCATGGATACGAGGCTTATCAGATCAAGTAATAAGTCCCCAGCAATGTCACATTAATATGTATCAACAGAACTGTTACACTTGCACTATTGTTAAGCTCAAGTTGCCCAGTTTGATGCAGCACATTGTTTTTTGAATGTCTGCCTAAGACTGAGGCGGAATTATTTCTTTGCCTTCAGCTCAGCTGAGTTAAAAGTTGGATCGTTTTATTCCTAATTTAATCTGGGATCACAGTTTGGTGAAACTTGTAGGTCTAGTAATGAAAACGACCACCTCACAGCTTAATTGACACAATTGCATGAACATCTGTTCTCCTCGGGTGGCCGTGTTTTTGAAACCCATGGTGGAATGTGGGAGGACCACCAGAGAATGAGTCGTGCTGATGCGGGTTTGAATCCCAAGACTGAAACCACTGAATTACCAGATCCAAGAAGGCTCATGGACCCATAACCCCATCTGGAATGTCACTCCCCCTCCCCACACTAAGTTTATGTAGAGGAGGGCTTTGATGTGCTGCCTGCCTATTAAAAGTAATATGACTCTGATGCCTGATGGTCCATGGGTGTTTACAAAAGTATTTAGTTCTACCTTTTAACTGACTGTAAAACAAACACCAAATACAAAACATAGGGAAGCTGTTAGTTCTTGGACATGTATCAGCCTTCCACATTACTCACTCTTTTGATTTAATTTGTAATAAAGTTAGATATGCTTATACAATAAAAGCCCTTATAAACAGGAAAATGCAAGCATTATAAAACATGGGCTGAAAACACGTATTCACAGCACAAAGCCACCACCAGTCTAAAACGAAATTACGAAAGTTACATTCCCCCAAAACTACGTTTATACAAATGTGCATTCTCACATTCTTTATGAATGAATGTTAATTCCAGATGGCAGTTTACTTGGTTTCACCATAATAAATAAAATAAAATAAATGAATAAAATTTGAGTATAATGTATTCCTTACAACTCATAGTTACCATGACTGGCTCAGACACTGGCAGTTCCCTCACACTCGGCTCTTGCTACAGATAAGTGTGAAACATCAACCTTATACTTAGTTGTAACTCGGTAAAGGGTATTAAATAATTTCAGTACTATTAAGTGAAAACTCATAAGTCAAAGACTTGTATCTAGATATCTGTGTGTATTAATACTGCAATCCCTCATGATCTGAGTCTAATCCATTCCTGAAAATTTATCTGTCACGGAATTTTTGGACAGCACAAGCTCATTTTCCATTAATTCAATGGGGAAATATAATAATTGGTTCCCCGCATAGCCGGAGCTCCACAACTAATTTCCCCAAAATATCACTAAAATGCTGTTAAACACCTATATAACAGTCCACAAAGGAGTTCTTCAGAAGCTTTTCCAGCTTCTTACTAGAAATTTTCACTTAATGTGGGGAAGATGGCAGCAATAATGCACAACACTGAACAACTTGAACACAATATGCATTTTTATTGTGGGAACAGCTGAGATATGACTGCACCACACTCTCATTTCCTTTTCTGATGTGCCTAAGAGTGTGGTAAAAAATCCACACACCGAACAATCCAAGTATGGAGTTACTTCTCCGGGGCAATTCCTTCTTTTAATTTGATCAGTTTGTTCAAGGAGTAATAAACCAAAGTAGGGGTCTACTGAGTCCGTTGTGTTTACTGCGAACAATTTTATAACTGTGCACTCTCTGTCAATCCATAAATATATTAGAAAAAAAAATTAACAACTTTTACTGCTGCTTCCTTTTTTATTTAACTAAGCAATATGTCCACAATGGCCAATGGACACTTCTCTGAAATTACATTCACTCACCGTAATGTTCCACTCTACATCATAAATTCCTAAAGCAGGAATCATCAGCTCCTGACTCTATGAAATCTGTAGTACTGGAAGAATCTCTCTTTTTGTGTATTTTTGTTTATGCTTATTATTAGTGCCTTGTGAATTTAGATGTTAAAATGTTGCAATTTTATTTGTTTCAAAATGTAACAATAGTAATAACGTAATCAGAATCAGCTGATCAACCATATACGCTCACTTGGTTCATATACTGATAAAGCTGGTAATATTGTTATTGATTCAAAAGTGTTACTTCTCTCTGCATGTTATAGCTGGGAGAGTTAAATCTTAACATGCAGCTGGATCACTTGATGCTTTCGAAGGCACAAGTTATGATTTGAATGGATTTTCTACTGAATACATGGATTTTTCATTGGGTCATTGATGGAGGGTCTAGATGTCATGGAAGGTATTGATCAGGGGACTCCTGCCCATGCTGTGAAGGAGATAATCACAGATTATTTGATAGGATAATAATCAAACAACACCACTGACATAAAAGTGTATTTACTAAAGCGGTTCAAATAAACTACCTTTGTGCAACAGCAGGAACCCTCATCACCATGCTACCTTAAACACTGCTCACTTTATCAACATATGCAAATTATTTCTTGACGGATGATCCTGCAACCATAGGTAGATTTCAACTCTTCTGGATGTGCTAACAAGAACTGGTGTTTTCCTGCTGATTGTGTTACACAGTTTCAAAAAAATAACTGGAAGAATATTTCTAAGTCATGTACCATCCAAAAAGCAAACGTGTGTTAGTTTACAAGCAGCTTTGTTGAGCATTGTTTGGGAATTTATTTTTGTTGTATTCAGCCATGTTGTTAAAATTCTCAGTTATCTTACTAAAGGATCTCATTATGTCTTTAAAGCACTACATAGCATAATGAACAAATGTCTGACATCTAGGATGGTCTGGGATTCAACTAGATTTGCAGTTGTAAAATCACTTCATAAATCAACACTAGACTCCTCTTTGCCACTATAGACCCATTGGCAATCTCATCTTTATTTCTGAAATCCTAGAAAGAAAATGGTCTCACAACAGCTGGACTCATACTTTACCAAGTTTGAGTTAGAATGTTAATTCTGGTTCTCCTCCATGCCATAGTACTAAAAATGTATTGATTAGAGTTACAAACAAAAGAGCCCTGTTAGCTCATTCAGTTTCGTGCACAGTACTACACAGTACTGTCCCAAAAGGGTTTGATTCCTGAATCACAAATAGATTTTAGTATATATTAGCTGTTGATAACTCCATTGGCCCTACTTATTCTTTCCTGCCATACGTCATCCTGGGACAGTATGGAAGCCCCTAGTAGCAACAGGACACTGACACTCACCAGATCATCTACCTGACAATGGTTTCTGTCTTCAAGAATGCTGATTCAGCATCTCCTAAAGAAACGGGACTCCTCACTTATAGTATCCCCTGCGGAGTTCATTATAGTACATGAGAATGTATACAACAGGTGGGCAGCCACTGAAACCTTGAACTACAGAGATTTATTTTTTTGCTCCTTCTTTGGTTTGTGAGTTTTTGTTTGCCTCTTCTCAGCTGGCTGCATGACTCTGTTGTAAAGTGTTATTCACACTTTGTTTTCTTTTTCACTGTCACATGTATATTTATTTTTTATGAGTTTATTTGATAGTAACTAAAAATGTAAACACACCCGAGTTTCTCATTTATTCAGCTAAGTTCTTCTACTGATCAAGGGTACTGCAGCAGAAGGTTGGGTTGAAAACAGGGTCCTCCAAGTGCAAGGCAGCACTACCTCAACTGCTGTACGTGCTCAGTTGTGTCACTTTGTTGCAAAGGGCACATTATAAAATAAACTGAACTGAACTGAATTCATAAGGACCAAATTTAGAACCAAAAAAAAGGTGGTGGACAGTCGCTGTCAAAAATGAGAAGCTCTCTGTAACAGCTTGCTCTGGTACACACAGAAGACGCTGTTATGACAACACTTCCATGGTGATCTGCCTCACTGGCAGAGTTCAGTTGCTTAGATTATCCTGAGCAGGGCTAGTCATTCTATTTAAGAGGGTAACACTACACACTTGCATGATCCTTTTCTGTAGCCATTCGTGAGGCGTCAAAAAATCAGAACAGCTGCCCTGGTGGCTGGTCCTGTGAGTGTGCTAAGCAAGAGGGATGGTTCAGTTGGAAACATCAGAGATTAAATGACCCAAGGCTGACTGGTAGACCTGGGGCCATTATGGAGGCCGAATTAAATTTTATGGATCCAAGCAACAGGGCCAGCCAGACGGGCTTGTGGCTTTGAATAAAGACAAAATTAAACCGCTTATGTTAGCCTGCCTTCAAAGAACTTTACTGTATTAGTAATTATATTGTATAGCCCAACACACACAGACCCAGGCACACATTCATAACACCTCTTCCATCATATTTTTCATATAGAAGCCTGTGAGAAGTCTCTGTGAAGATAATACTGATGCTGCATGTGGCAAAGCATCCATTTTATATGAATAATGCACATGAGAGCTTAATGATATCTTAATGACCCATGATGCATCACTGTGCTCTGCTTAGGCTATATTGGGGCTTATTTCATGCTATAAAAGCTACAGTTTCCCATGAATAACGACAAAGGAGTTGTGCCTACATCGCAGATTCAAAAGACAAGTTTAAATGTTAATGTTTTTTCTTGTAGAGTCTTGCAGAACCTCCCAAAATTATCTTGCCATTATCATCTGCAAATTTAGCTTGCAAGGTGTACATGGTGATTGTTAATATTTGGATTTGTACATTAAGTTATGTTTTCTTACTTAACACTTTATACAACTGGGTATTCTTGCTACAGTGGCTCAAGGAAAATACCTTGCTCAAGTGTACTGCAAGATGGGGAAGGTATTCAAAGCAGGAAACTAAAGATTGGAAGGTATTAGTAGCAGGTGTTCCCATTTAAAAATCAGAATATATAGATATATACCCTTCATAATGTTAATACCAAGTTCTTTATCAAAGAAATTCTGTTATTTTCTGCAATCAAGAAAAATGTGTATTGGAGTACTTGTTAATGGCTTTACCTGTGTATATATATTTTTTACACTTTTTTAGGAGGAAGTTTTTAATAACAATCATACATTAAACTTACAGAATTCCCTCCCAAGTACTAAGTGGAAAGTTAAAGGTTGGGCAAATCACTATTGTCAGTATATACTCTGAAGCATTTACACCTCCCTCGACATGTACCGTAAGTTAAAAAGTACAAGATTAAACACGCATATCACATGACAAGCACGGACATGCATTCCTGTTGTGTGCATCACCCCCAGGTGAACGCCAGAAAACTGAGGATCTCGACAACGCAGCCAAACAGGTTTCTAGCAGATGCCGCGTCTCACTCTGCTACTCCAGCCTCTGTGCCGCTAGCCTTCCTCAGGAATGAGACAACACAAACAGCAGGTATTTCTCAAATGTATGAAACTTAGCAAAGAATTCCAAACACTGAGCATAACACAGAAGGCGGCTTCCATGCTGTTTAGTTGGCTCCTGCAGGCGATACAGCTGCATCTCAACATGTGGCTGCATCGATTCCAGCCTTCAGATCAAATCATCCTCCCTTTAAGTGGGTTCTTTGAATATATACCCACTAACAAGAATTGCAGGTTTACACACATCTTGAATTTATTTTTGGCTAGAGATTTTTAACCAGGCATTGTTCACCTGAACGTGTAGGAGATGCTAATTTGCACCTCATCTGTCTTTCACTAACCTCTCGGCTAGACCTTGTAACTGCTAAAGAGGATGTGATGAGACAGATGCACTCCCAACATGCCTCCATCCACTAGCAACCTGTCCCCTGCTAAAGTATGCTAATTTCATGCTAATTAACCCACCTGGTAATTAAACTGTCATAGGCCCATCCCTGGACCAGGGTGTTGTGTGCTTGTGTTGGCCCTTGTCTGCTGTGACATGTCCAACATCCCCTGACCCCCTCCCAGTGCCAAATTAGAGTATTTCTGCCACATTTAATGGTTCTAGATGGTTGCCTGGGCTGTGTTGCTTAGCAACTGAGAGGCTCCACAAGCTTGGAGTGATATGATCTTGCAGTGTTCATGAGGTGTGGTGAGACGAGGCCTTACAGGAGAGCAGGGAGGGGAGTTTGCATTGATCACGGGGTTTATTTAAACTGACAGCTGCAAAAATAAACATACAATACATGTACTGACGTGGAATTCTGTGGAACTGGTAGGCATTTCCTTTATAAAATTAATCCACAACTGCATCCAAGAAACAGATAACAAATTCTGTTCTGAAGAATAAAAAAGAATCTGTTTTTTTGCTCAAATCCCCATGAAAAACATAGAATCAAGCATAGCAACAAATGCTCATGGGAAAAAAAAATCAATGCATGCAATGATACTTGACCTTTCATGCCTACTCGGAGAGAAACCTTCATCATGGTGGCTCATCCTGTGTGGAAAATTGTTTCCAATGGTCACCAATATCTATAATTTAGCAGTGTTCTAAAGCTTTAGTACACATGGAAACTTCATGAGTATCTAAAAACTTCTTGAACTTCATGTCAAGTTAAATATTAGTGCTGCATTTTTGTTCTGAATGTGTATAAATGCAGGAAAAAAACAGCTCCTACAGCAGTGTGCTATATACTTCCAGATAGTAGATCTAGTGTGAAAAACAGAGGCGGGCAAAAACCTGAACGGCAGTCACTTTTCTTGCTCTCTACTAGTCAAACTCTGGGTGAACACAAACAACCAGTTTGTACTAAATAAACATGGGTAACTAGAATATTATCAGTACCTTAAAATAATTTATTTTCAGAGGAGAAAACCTAGACGCTGTAGAATTTGTCATATGCAGTTTTTACCTCTTTGGTAAATGAGTAAGTCTCATGAACACTAGAAGGGGTAAGTATGCTTTTTAATTCATTTACAGAGAAGGAGTATGTTCTTTTCCTTTTATGACAATATAAAAAATCTGCAAAATTATGAAAGTACCTTAAATAACTCACGATCATGGATTAATCTTTAAACTTTAATACTATGTATATGAGATTTTCTTTCTTCTATTATTGCTGCAGTCTTTGGGCCATGAAACAGACAAAAAGACAGGAATAAAGTCCCAAATACTGCAGTGTAATGGTAAAAACACTCAGCAGAACTTCACAATAGCCTGATTATCCCAGCCCCCTAGCTGTACTTAATGCCATGGAAACAGCACTGACTATTGTTCCTCATACATTTAGCTGCACTCATCCTAGGTGGAGACCATCAGTGGCTGAGACTTAATGATTTAAGCTTCTTAAAAGCCATGCTGTTCCACCTACTCCAACCCAGAGGTTATAACACTGGATGGAGCGCAAAAAATGCTTCTGCAACCTGAAATCACGGGTGAATGTGGGCAAAAGCAGAAGACAATGCAACTATGAACCGGATGGCATCTGTTGCTTAGTTTAGGTCATGTTCTTGGTCCATAAACACATATCCATAGTGCTAGTTATTCCATACTATTTGACAGGGGTTCAGCTAAACCCTGCAAATCTACAATGAAAGACTGAGTTTGTTTTTTGGTAGTAAGCGTGCTAAAATGCTGCAGTTTATAGAGTACGTGTTACTGCTTAACTGAAATGTCATCATGGGTGAGAGTACACACATATATTCTACCCAATGCGTTCCCCACCTTTCACTGTTTATTCCCTTCATTTTGGATCAACCAAAAAATTCTCTTGATTTTGGATAGTTGTGCCCTATTGTTGAAAGTTTTAGGCAGGTTCAGATTCTTGGCAGTATTGTCATAAAAGGCTTTAATGTGCCTTCTTTTAAGTATAGGGACTAAGAATTAAATGTCTAGCAGTCCCATATGGCAAGTACTTACAGAAACCCAGCAATTACACTCCAAATATAAGCATTTTACCCTTTCGTTGAGGAAGTTATTGTAGCACATGGGAACATAGGACATCTACATCATGTCACAAAGGACTCTCCACACTATTAATGAGATATTGTACATGCCCACGCCTGCACACCTCTACTGAACATTATGTGAACTCCAACACATCTGCCTAGTTATGACCAACAAACATTTGGTTGCCATGATGCCGCCTCATTGCTATTTAAGCTTCTTCTATCAATAGCAGGAGAACTTACCTTGAAGTGAGGGACAGAAAGCAAATGTCTTGATCCACATTTTCCAAACAACTTCTGAATCTACAAACTCCAGAAGAGAAGCTAAATTGGAATTTGTGAGTCCTCTGGTCCCGTGAACCAGTTGTCACAGCTATGCTCCTATTTTTGTTGATAAAATATGGCTTGGAATCACAAGGGCAATATCCAGTGGGTTCATCTTGTGACATGCAGCTGCTCCATTGAGCTGAACCAAGGAATATCAACTGTGACAATTCTACAGGTTGGCATGGTGTATCACAAACAATTGCAAAAGACCTGCTATGTATAATGCCTATCTCATACTATTCAACAAAAGGCAAGTATAACAAGAATCTCGTACATTGATTTAACCAAATAATGGAACGATAAAAACAACGTTTTTGCTTGCTGCAAGGCATGCTGGGAAGGCTAGAGTAGAACTGTGCAATGGCTCCCCCTAGGAATACTACAATACCTTTGGAATTTTCATAGAGTCTTGACTGTGCTTGCAAGCCACACCTGTCTCTGAGACGCCTGCAAAGATGCACTGGGAATTTACCCTTTACATCAGTGCTGTGATTTCAGTTGGGGGAACTTCTGCACTGAGGCTCCCAGACAACAATTCAAATGATCCTTCTCCTCCATCCAAAAGGTACCTTTTGACTTTCGTCATTGACTGTTTTACATCATTGCGTAATCTACAAGAGACCACAGCCTACTTTCCAGGAATATACTGCTGAATAAAAATATATTTATGAAAATAATCTGGGATTATTCAGAGGTTCTCCTATTTCCTCATTTGTTTATAGAAAGTCCAAAGAACCAAGAACTGCCTACAGAGATTCAGCAATAGATCCAGTCTCAACTATGCAATTTAAAGAAAAAGCAAATGAGATGATTAAGAAAAACAGTCCTTTTCATTAACATCAGACCATTTATATGAATGCTCTGCTGTATTAATTGTATTTACTAACCCTAACTGAATCATTTGTCCTTAGTTTATTCAGGCTGCTGGTGTCAAGTAGAAATATCATTGCCCCAACACTCAACTGCAAAGAACTCCACCTACAGCAGACTGATTGGACATCAGTGACAGTGACCTGCAAACTCCAAAAAATGTGACACTTATTCAAAAGCAAAGGTGCATCTGGTTTTGCTCTGAATCTTGGTGTTACAGGTCCACTCCAACTCCAATTGGTTTTCATGTGTACCCAAAGGTACTTGTATGTCACCACCGCCTACTCTTCTGTCATACAACTGATTCCCTAAGGTCAACAGTTTAGTGACAAATTGCCCATTTGTTTCACAACATATAATGCTGAAAATCTCTAATGACATGTTGCATCCATATGCAAAACATGGACAGAGCTGTGAAGCAGAGACTCAAATTTATTGCACACGTTTTTCCTCCTAGCATATGGTGAACTTATGATAGTGCTTTAATGACTAGGCTTCCTTGCAACCAGAAAGTTGCCAATACTGCCTCACACCTTCGTTGATGCTGCCATTGGATACCATTTCCAAAATGGCTTTGTTTTTAGAGAAATACGGATCATGACAGCAGCAATAGCTGTTTTTTATACAATATTCTATGACATAAATCGCAATGGTGCTTTGGAGGCAGGTGGAAAGTAAGGGAAGTCTTGTCATTATCCAGCATGCACATGTCTGGTTAATTCTAGGTGAATTTTCCAGTGCGCAGCTGGTGTTGACTCAAAGTGCATACCCCCACCTCCCTGCAACGCGGATACATTGAGAGGTGCACGTATAAGCCCTGAAGCTCCGTGCAGCTGTAGGGATTGAAACAGAGATACCACACAGCCATGCTGACACTGTGCCAGGATAAAGCAGCATGTCTCTCCAGTACCAAGGCCAACCCTTCACACACATACATACACCCAGAGAGGGTCAGCTGGGAGAGAATTAGACTTCCTGACAGTAAGCTTTGTGAGAATCCCAACACCCCCCTCCCATAAACACCCTCACACGGGATGTGAAGAAACGGGATGTGAGTCGGCAGCAGTGAGTCAAGGTTTAATAGTGCTCTTCAGTTGTTGGTTTGACATGGATCCAGCACTTGTTCCTTTGAAACGGTACCGCAAGCAGTGGTGCTCTCATAAAATTCAAAAGCTGACCCAGACCAAGCAACCGTTGTGCCCATTTAGAAAGGCCACAAAAAGGTCAGGGTAGACCCAGGAAAACTGCAATCATCACAATTTAAAACTTGAACTTCCATCCTAAGCCACGTTTCATTTGTACAGTGGGGTGTTCAACCTAAGCAGGTACTTTACGCAACAATTTTACAGCTTCACTTATATTAGAACCTATAAAAATAACTGTCAGGTTACACAATTGTGTGTCAAATTAGTGTAGCTACAGCTCATTTTGGTTTATATGTGATCATGGATCACAACAGTCTGGATCTGGATGTGGTTAATCTTTCAATTTACATTAAAGATAGCAATTAATATGATGTACTTCACAGGTAATTTCAAGTTAAATGAGCACAATTTGTGACAAAGCAGCTACAGGTACTTTTGAATAGTAGATAACGCATCTACTTTATGGCCCTGTTAGCCTTAATCTCCACTGGGGATGCTAAGATGAAAGAAACAGGGCATATTTTTGGGTCTCAAAAAAAGCCATATGTACAATGAGTGCTGGCATAACTGGTGACATCCATCAGTTTCAATTTCATGGCAGAATTGTCTCTTAGATGCATTACAAAAGACGTAACTGCATTGTCAAGTTTTCTGCAAGACTTTTTTCACAAATTTATTTCCTTAACTGCTGTTTTCATTCTCGCTTGTGTACGCTATTCGGCGATAAGGTGACAATAAATATTTGTAATAAATAGTTGGGAGCCAGCACACAACTGCAAGACTATAGAATGGTCACTGTTTCTTGAACTGAAAGTATTTCTTGTACTTCAATCAATAACTACTATCTTTTCTAAATAAGGCAGATCACTTTACTAACGTGGCTTTTTTGAAAAAAAAAATCACTTTTGGTCTTTGCAACACACCTCTTCAAGTGCCACTGAATGAGGCAGTAAAAGTAAATCATGGCTATAATCTGTTAAATCAGTGAGTATACAGGTGTTTGTCAATGACCAGATAGAGTCAACAGCATTAAAGCCATTCCATGAATAATGCTGGGGGAGAAGCAGGTGAACTTGAAATGAGACACCTCCTGCTCCAAAATGCTTTATTTTGGGCAAAGCGGAGTGTTGGCTTGTAAAGCTTTGTGATTTTTCCATTTCACCCCCATGGGGCATGTCCACTAGAGCCCACATGAATATCATTCAATGTCACGATCTCGCACACCAGACTCCCATGAACGGATTTTAAAATGTGCTGCTTGCTTTTCTGCCACTTGGTCATATACTTTTTTATGGTCACATTTTGCACTGTGTACATCAGAAGTTTGCCAAGGCCACTACAGTTTACTCTTTTATTGTAGTAGAAAAGTGACTGGACCTTTGATTCTGACTTCATACTGTTCCTCCTTCAAAAGCTGGCCAAATATGCACAATAAATGTGCAAAAATATGTGACACACATATTCATGTGATCATGAATAACAAATTCCTTTCGAAATACTCCCTAGAAGCTCGTGAAGAGTTCCCGTCATGGTCAGGTTCCACGCCTAAAATAACAAGGACACTCACCCTCTCATTGTTGATATTTCCTGAACACATTAAGTGCTTTGCTTTTTAAAAGTTTCAAAACATGTTCCAAATGAAAATCTGTGCAGCTTCTCAAATCTAAACTGACATCATGTCCTATAGTCACACTGTGGCCCTTAGATGCAATTGCACCCTTTCACTTTATCCTTTTACCTATTTCAAAACTGCAGCTTCGAGTTCCAAATCAGGTTAGATAGGCGACTTTAGAAACTGCCTCTTTGACTTCCCAGTCTGAAAGAACTTGAAAGCTGCTAATGCATTTCAAAATTAATCTTTTTGCAATCGCCAAGCCCTTACTGCCAATATGGATCCACAGTCTTGCATGAAGTAAGTGTGGATCTGTACCAGTTGCAATCATGTAATTTACCCCGGTCAAGCGTATCGAAGCCCAGAAACAGTGACGTACGGCATTTATGCAAAACCTTATTTGACAACCTGAAAGTTGAGAATCAGATTTCACGTTTGGCAGAAATTAAAAATGTGTTTTGTTGTCAACTGTGAGAAACCATGTATGAGCGTCTAGTGTAATATGGCACTGGCTTCCCCATTCCCATGGAAAAACACACTTCATAATTTTGACACAGGGGTTATAATGAGTTTAGCATTGCTGTACAAACAGCATGAATTACAATCACACTTAAGGTTCCAGTTGGGTTTGTAAGATAACAAACCCATGTAATCGAATGTCTATTTGTGTTACGTGGTATGTTAAGCACGCTAAGCCAACCATGTTATCAATCAGAGCTACATGAAAATAAATCAGTCAGTAAATGGGATGTGCATTCAGCACCAATAGCAGTAGATGACTGACAGTATTGAGAGTGCAACCAAGCACACTGTGAAACGCAGTAAATCAGACTCACACAACAAGTATACATTTTAAACTGAGAGGAGTAGTAGAGCATAAAGGACGTAAAATTAAAGAATATTCACTCAGCTGCAGAACAAGAGTGCAACAAAAGTGACTAAAATAGGTTGGAAAAAATTATATATAGTATGTATAAATAAATAAATGCACGCGCACACACACACACACACACACACACACACACACACACACACATTTTTTCTGACCAGCCTGCAGGGTGTATTTCTTTTCTAAAAATCCCTCATTTGCATTTAAGCTTCTTTGATTAAAAACTGAATCACAGAAAGGATGGTAAAAAATGCAGTCAGGTATCCCTGTTTTGAAGCAGAAGGGAATCACATTAACCTTCAGGTAGCTCTCTGCTGTACAGCTCAGTTGCCTGCTAGTTAATAAGTCTAACACAGGCCTCTTGGATTCATTGTTAGGATGCATTACCTTTCTCAGCAAGGTCACACCTTTGCCCTGTCCTCCTGCAATGTGTCTACATGCGTAATCTTGGTATTAACATTATTAATTAATGTTGACAGCTACGCCATGAAGTCACATTTCTGCCACATGCCTTAGTTATCTCATCGCCCACAACACTGTCTCCGGTGGTCCAGGGATGAGGTCACCTCAAGGGGCTCCTTAGAATGAATTATTCATCCTGGAAAGGTTAAATACTGTATCATCTGCACTTGGACAGATGGGTTAACCAGATTAAATTGAGCTTGGGATTCAAAGTGCAAAAAGTGACATATGTGTATCAAATGAAGGTAAATTATGAGACATTTATCTACATCCATGCAATGTTGTTCAAAACTAAGATTCATTTTATTTTACTGCTTCTTCAAGTAGTTTTTTAAACTGGGAAGCAAGGTTTAAATGCATTTGGATCTTAAACATGGTCCATTCACACTCTATGACTCAACTTTACTTGTAATAAGTGAGAAAGTTTTTCGGAAGTGGGAGATAAATTGGATACACACTGAGTTGTCTGCTAGTCATCCCCAGAAAAACCTCACAAAAAGTTGGATCACCCTGGTCTCTCCGGCCAGCCAACTCACCATCAAGTGGCGATCAGCTGACAGCTCTGCCCCACACGTCACACAAGTGTAGAAAACAGAAGGCCTGGGTCATGCACAACCATTTCCATCGTTTGTCTTTCCCTCACAATACTGTAAGAATGTTTCATTTGTAACACTAACAATTTTGGACTTTGTCTACATTGTCTTCATACTGTATAACAAAAACACACACAACACCATCTGTATAAATATCTCCATTCTGAATATATCTTGTCTCACGTCCTGTACTTCCTGTATTGGCCCTGCACTGGACAGGGCGTTAAAAAGTAGATAATGAGTAAATGATTAAAAAGAAAAAAAGATCAAAAGAAAAATATTGCTGATGCTATAAATGTATAACTTTGCATTAATTTTGCTATTGTAATAAATTTTTCTTTTTTTTTCTCTTCAAACATATTTTTTCATAATGATGGCAGTTAAACCCCCTCACAGTGGGAATTTTTATGTTAGGAAAGGGTGTTTCTTTTTAAATAAATGGTAGTGTCTTTGTTAGAATTTAATTATAATAAATTTTTGTTGAAGTTCCTTCCTGGAGAAGTAAGAAAGCATTGTTTCCTGTTCCTGTTTGAAATAATTTCAGCATCTGTAAGCACATGCAGAATGCTCTCTCTCTCTCTCTCACACACACACACACACACACACACACACACACAAGCACTCAGTGTCAGCCCATACAAATACCCTCTCCTTTCTCGTCCTTGTCCTCCTTTCACCTACATTTCCCGTCACACACTTCAACAAGGCCACCCAAAAGTAGCTGGGAGAACAGTTTAAGGGGTAAAAACCTGGTGATAAGTATGTTTGCAGTAAGGATAGTTTCACACTGATGACTTCTGTTCTCACCACGAAGGTGGAAGACCCCACTCAGAGGTGTAATGGCTCTTCTGTTGTATCAGACATGGCTCCTTTTGTTACTCTTCTGGAGTGTGTTTCCACTATGATCTTTCACACCAGCTTTGTGTACATAGCTGCTAGCAACTTGGGCAACTCCCCACTAGTGGTGTTCCGCAAGGTAAAACATCCTGTCCTTTTGTTATTTCACACCTGAATAAATGCATCCCCTACTGTCACACATGGGCTGAACTGGGTTTATATTATCAAAAAATAATGTTTTTAGCCCTAAAAATACCTGCTGGTGCTCCTCTGATGGAAAAGGATGTTCAGCTGTCCATTAGTGTGGTTCCAGCACATGAAAAGGTCCCTCAATAGAAAGCCTTGATGAAAAGAAATGGTTCCCTTACTGTCCTGCATTCTGTTATAAAGCTGCCTGCTTCATTGCTTTTAAAAGAGTTTTTTTCTATTCACAGTTCAAGAGAGCTAAATGCAGAGCAGACAGAAAAGAAAAGAATTCCTCCAGAGGAGCCCCCTAGGGCTTACTGTACAGTGAGCATTCAGCTTTTTCTAACACAACAAGCGTCCTCGCGGGACTCCCCAGCCACACAGATGGTCTTTGCTGAACCCCATTGAAAAGTTGCTCCAGCCACACACAAAACCGCAGTAGTTCCCCACAGTCTTTGTTTAAAAGGAAGCCAAACCCTCTTCACCTTTCTCATTCTGTTATACAAAGGTGAAGAAAAACTTGCCAGAATATCTTTTGTGATTTTTTAAAAATAATTTGAGGAAAAATATCTGACAACCCCATGTTTGATTTCCTAATAGAAATGAGAGTTCACCGTATTAAACGTATTACTGAAATGAGCATAAAGTTTATAAGTTACATTTATATTTAAAATTGTATTGACATTATTTCAAAATATCCAGTTCAATCCATTGCTAACTTATTTAAACAAAAATGCTGCGCTCTATTCATTTGTTCCACAGAACAAATTCCAGGCCAGGAAGGACATAAATAATTACCTGTTTATCTGTTATTGCTCACAGTTTAATAGCTTGTTTAGTGGATCTGAAGCACTTTTGTGTCTGGGAACAGCATCATGCATATTCACTCATTCTTCGGGGGACTGAAAACCAAGTTGAAATACTGACTATTTCAGTTCATGAAACAGCTATACTTCAAGTTACTTGCTTTCCCTTTGGGCCAGGAAACTGCAGAGGACATTTTGGGATGGAATCAACAAGGATCAAACACCATTTACTTCCAATTAACAATTAAACCTACAATAACGCATAAATCACAGTCATAACAAATGCTGAAACTATAATGGAGTTTAGAAATGTAGATTCTTTGTTTAATTTTATCTCAAAAACGTTTTAGAATCTGTCTCTAGTTAAGTTCATTGTGTCATATACTTCAGTTTTTATCAGAACCAAAGATAATTTGTGCCACAGCTACTCTTCCTAAACAGAAGAAGCAGAACAATGAAAAACATAATCCAAACATTTAACTTGCTATTAGTGATTGCTATTGCTATTAGGGATGGTAATACTCCTAAGGAATATTCCAGAAAGCATAGGGACCAATCACCATTGCATAAATAACTTAGCATGACCACCCTCTCACTGCGCAGTCTCTATTGACTTTGCACTGTTCATCTTATTTTACTTTATCTGTTATGTATTTGTTTATTTCTATCTAGTTATTTATCAGTCTACTTATTTATTCAATCCGTGTTGTGCTGTGTTTTCATGCTGTCTGTTTCGTGTCCTGTGCACCATAGTCAAGGAGAAACTACATTTTATTCTCTCTCGGGGCAGAATCCCTTGACTGAATTTTCACATTTCAGTAAGGCTTAATCTACAAAAAAGAACCTTTTTGCTTCACATATCCATCAGCTTTTTTCCACCTCAATATATTTCTGATTTCTATAAGCAGAACAGCAGTAAAAAAGTAGGAGTCTATGAGAGTAGGTTAGAACATAACAGCTTCACTGCCTCTGCTTGGCCTTCTTGAGGTGTCTGAGATGGACAGCAATGTGGGGGGTGGTGACTAGGGCACTTACTGTATCCCTGACTTATCCCCATTTATTTTCTAAATGCCTGGGAGTTCCTTTCAGGATTAAGTATTTATACCTCAGGCTCCTGTGGTTATGACCCATCACACAGTTGGGTGGGTCACTCAGAAAATGTTCTTGGATTTTAGCCGTGGGCAGGTAGTCATTTATTCATAAAATCCCAACCTCAAATTGCCTCCCTTCTCAATGGAGTCAGCAAGGCACCTCTTTAATAATGCAGGGTGTGCCTGAGCAAATGCTGCTGATAGTGATTCACTTGCTCTGCTAAACTCCTCTTCTAGCTCATTCACCGTCTGCTGGTGGTAGGGCCTCTGCTGGCTCACCATCCTGGCCTGGGGGCCACTAAAACACTGCCTAAAGCGGTGCTAATCAGACTAGAATAATGGGCTCAAGAATGCTTGGTTAATGGACAGCCAAGTTATGAGGGAATAGTCAAACATTGCTATACCTTTAATGTATTCAGTGTTAATGTGTATTGGGATTGTACAACCTTCCCCCACCTTATGAAGGTAATGCATTCCTCCAGAACTATTTTTAAAGCAAACTCTCACCACTCAAAAGTGTAACTACCATAGAAAAAGTTTTTATGTTATTTAGCTCCAGAAAAGCCACGGATCATGGATGTGCGTTGTGTCAGTAAACATCAGATCGGAAGTGAGGAATTGCAGGATAAGGTAGGTGTTGAACCCGTTGTGTTACGCAGGCAGCATCTTCATTGATATGGCCATGTCAAGCGCAAGGACAAGGATGATTGGGTGAAGAAGTGCATCTGGCTATTGATGGAAGCTGATAGAGTCAGACCAAGAAAGAAATGGACTGAAGAAGTGACCATGGATATGAAGACTATTTATACCCAATAGTTGTAGATACACAAGTTTGACAACATTTGAAGACATGGAATTTGGAAGAAAATGGTCAACCTGGGTTCTCCTGGAAAAACACCATAAAACCAACAATGAAGATATTTGCATCCTTTCCTTGTGTCTGCTTGGATTTCCTCTGGATCCAGTTCATTCTCACAGTCCAAAAATATGCTTTTCAGGTTGATTAGTCACTCTAATTTTCCCATAGTGTAGGACTCAGTGTGTGTATGTGTGGACGGGCAATGGATGGGCATCCCATCTAGATGGTTCATGGCCTAGCTCCTGGGAATTCCAGGATCGGCTGTGGACCTCCACAACCCTGATCAGGATAAAGTGGTTAAAAATACAGGATGGACAGGTGGATTCTGATGGTCTCGTAATGAAAATAATCCGTAATAATATAAATGATGCAGTATGAAGGAAATTAAAATATATTGGATACTAGTTTAACTGGAGTTTAACCCTGACCAGCAAAACCTATTGCTCTGATTTGCTGGATTCTTTTTGGTCTAAAGTGGTAAAACATGATCACAAGCTGGTCAAGGGTCATGTGATGTTCAACCACAACAATATAGATTGCATAGCTTGACAAGACTGCTGCAGACAATGACAAAGTGAAATAGAAACTTCTGATGTGGTTGTATACATTGAGAGAAGTAGAACAGGTCAACCAAATTGATAACAACAGTCTTTTTTGCCCGAGTAACCAGTTTCATTCAAATTGCAGTGATAAAGAATTTGCCACCACAGCCCTTTGGTCTCAGCATCTCTTTCAAATAATGTGTCTCATTGTTTCATGCTTCTGTCATTGGTTCTGACTAGATGGCTAACCTGTTATGTTGTATATCCATCCATCCATCCATCCATCCATCCATCCATCCATCCATCCATCCATCCATCCATCCATCCATCCTTCCATTACCATTAAGTGCATTTAATCTGGTCCGGGCTGCATGCAGAGAAATAGGCTGGCAATTGGTGTATGTAGTTTCTACACAGTCCTTATAGTATGTGTGTATATTAAATATTCAGTCTCCCAATTTCCAGATATCCGGTCAGGTATTATTAATAACACTTACCATTAATCAATTCAGATTTTAATTATTCTAGTCTGTTATGGATAAAATTCACAAAAATGGGACAAATGTAGAACAAAAATATATTTCAGCTGTTAATGCAGCTATGTACTTTAAAAAACACACTTGAAAGTTTTAGACTATATTAAAAGTATATTTTAATAGTGCCACTTCACAGCTGTGCAAGAATGAAAATGACTGAAGCTGAGACAACTATACTGTTTATTCAAAGTTTACACCGTGAAATGTACATATGACAATTGCGTTTTTTTTTTTTTACACATTATGCAGATTAAGGCCTTTTTCTGGCTAGTCAAGTCAAATTATGTGCGAAATCATATCCTGTATAAAGAGTGTTGAAATCCAACTGAGTCAGCAGACAATGTCAACACCTTTTATCAATGACAGTCAGCTCATTCACAAACAGTAGGATGAGTGTTGCAACACCCTTTGCCAGGTCAGCAGCTACAGCGCTTCCTGCTTTCCCTGTTACAGCGGTTATGGATCTGACTGAACTGGATCAAGCTGGACGCTGTAGCTTCCCGTGGACACACACAAGGAGGAGAACTCCCATCTTACCCTATTTTTCTGCATGTTTATTATCGTCTCAAGTTGCTCCCTACATGTTAAGAAACAACTAATGCGATTTCAATGAGAAGATGTTCACTGAAAATTGTTTTCTTCTGTGTTTGTATTTTCATGTATCACCCTTTTTTGGTTAGCACTCCACTTTCTAGAAATGCATTCAGAGTGCTAACTGGGGTGCTATTCTGCTGCAAAATATACATTGTCATTAATGTAGTGGAAGTATGGTGGAAAAATATAAAGGAATAATTTCCTTACACACAAAAATAAATTATTTTTAAAGCATAAAAATGTGAGCACGACAGTCATACCCCAAAACCTTTTTTAGTCCAATGTAATGAAATTTAGATTATTTTTTATGCTTCCAAACCCAAGACACTCCTCACAGCTGCTAGCCACTCATTAGCTTGTTTTTTCTTGTCCCATCTATGCAGAATGGCAGATAACTTACTGGCAGATATGGTCCCTGCACTATGGCTTTGGAAGAAATGAGTTCTCCACAAGTAAATAAAATGAATCCAAGTCATGCTTGACCCTCAGTGTACTTACAAAGCCTTAAACCCAGCACAGTGGCACTTTGGTATTACTTCAAGGAAATCATCAATGAGAGTCAAAACATTAAAGGAAATGTGATTTATAGTGAGAATAAGTTTTGAAGCTCTTGTATACACCATATATGTGTAAGCATAGACTGAGAATTGTGGAATGAAAGTCACAGTATTTTTACTAACGTGAACAATTTCCTATGAACTAACTAGTCTACTTTTGGGTACATTGCTGTAGTGTTCAAAATCTTTAGTTTTTTGGAAAGTTTGCACCCTGTTATTTCGAAGAAGCCCAACATGACAAGTATTTTCCCACTACCAAGGTGTGCAGTCTCTTGGTACCCATTGCCAAGGGATACTGTGGCAACACTGTGCTGGCATGCAGATAACAGGGAATTATTGCCATGGTGAGGGTGGATGAAGTGTTGGGGTTTGGACCCCTTCCTCTATTGTAGTCTTCAGCGGTTCAGTGGGTGTCAGTCTTCCCACCACTGCTCCCTTTTGTCCCCCAGACAAACAGCTGGTCTGTGACTAATCGATCTGTTGCCATGCCAACCTCACGCAACCTTTTACTGTGACTTTACAGTGGTAACCAACACAATAGAAAAAAAAATCACTCATCGCACAACTTTGTCAAAAATCATATGTCAATAAATATGGAAAAACTACTTCATACAAGTAAATAACATTGTTTGAATATTTTATATCAATCCAATGTCCTTTCAGCCTAAGAAGCATTAAGAATTGCAAATGCTAACAGGGAAAAAGCTCCAGGGAAGCATTCTGTGACTCTGAGAGCACTAATAATAAGTAGGCAACCTCTTTCAAAGTGTTTACAGCAGCTCCTCATTCTATTATCCCAAAAAAAATCCCCTAGTTGCCATGGAGACAGTCTCTTGGCTCAGTTTTACAAAAATAGGAAATCAATGGCAGAATGCATCAGTGATTCCTCACACTACATCTGGAAGCAGGTTAGGGCCACAGAATGACTCTGAGCCTTAAACATCCCTAAATCATTACTCACTGGCTTTAGGACTCTAAGGACAACCGCCATTGCCAGTCCGCTGTGACATGGCTGGATATTACATCACGATGGCCCAATATAATGCGGCTTTGCTGGTAAATGCTGAAACAATCATGAGTGAAAGTCGACAAGAAGCTTAGTCGTTCTTCCAATCAGCTGTTTTTGACATCTTGTATTTATTTTTGACGAATATGTTTCTCTGAAGTCAGCATGTCAGTGTTGCTTACAGTTGTTATATGTGTTCTCATGACAGAAGAGAAAAGTTCTCAATTGCACCTCTGAACTGTCAATATCCCTACCTTCACTTAAGAGTTCCACTCTTCTCATGGCACAGTGTCATGATATATTCTTGCTGTCAGCAAAACATGACAGTAGGTAAGTTATATAAGAGTAAGAAAAAAAAGATAGCAGGACAGAACAGGGTAATATATGCATTAACAGGGACCCCCGCTTGACTAAATCATGACCTTGCCTGTGAAATAAATAGGAAACTCCCAGTTTATCCACCTTTTATGCGGCAATATCAAAGGATGCTGAAGAAAACAAAATGAGTTTTTGAACCCTAATTAGTGTTGCGCAATCTTTACCGCAGCAAGGGTGCCAAATAAAAGTTTCAGCTTGGAGATAATAAGGTTGATGAAAATGTGGTGTCATCCTCAGCTGTAGAACAATTCTCAGGCCTCCTGCTTCCTTGCAGACAGGGACCTCATTAGGCAGTTCCAGCCACGTACAGCTGGAAAAGATGTTGCTGAGCCAATCCCAACATCACCATAGCCAGTTCCTGTGAAATAGAGGCATCTAAAATAATGCTCAAGCAGCCTATATTCAATCTCCAATATTCAGCTCCAGACATTCTCATTAAGCATTGTTCGACCAGTCCACAACTAGACCCTGCAGAGTACTGAACATGTTCTGATCTGTTTTCTAGGTTTTCTTCTAGGAGTCTACCTGAGGTGTTGAGACAAATGTGATGTTGCAATAGAAACAAACAGACAATGTGACAGACAAGGTTTCATCTACAGTTTAGGGACAATGTGGTGTCTTTACAGAGCAAGTGAGCTTGGAGACCGGTTGCTTTTTCCCAGACTTGGTCCCTATGCTGCTTTCCTTTCTTGTGAAATGTTACACTGGTGAAGTCAATCACTGTTTTATGATGATGACATAGAAGTTTAATGTTGCTGGCATTTTTTACAATTCATAGGCAGCACAGAAGTAATTTGTTGTTTATACTTATATATTTTGTTGATGTTGTTTACAGTTGTTTACCAATTTATACAGCTGGGTAATTTTTACTAGAATAAGTATCTTGCTCAAGGGAACTACAGCTGCTACTGCAGCAGGATGGGGGATTAGAATGGGGGTCCTTCTAGTAGAAGGCAGCAGTTTTTATCCACTGCTCCACTTTTTCAAGGCTACGTCCACAGAATCCCCTAATTTTCTCATATGGAAGAAACAGGAGTAGCAGATAGTCTGGGCCATATAGTCATTATGTTAACTTTATACATCTGCTAAACATTTGCTATAATTTACAATTTAAAGTTATCACTCATGAGGTTTATTCACCATTTACAATTTCAATACACGGTCGAAGGACACGAATGAATGTGACTATAAATAATGTAAGTGTGAATATAAAACTAGAGCTAATATGTCAAAGAACGATTCAACATTTCAAAGTTATAACTGCAGACAGCATGCAAGGGGTTAGGAATTTTATCTGCCAATGTCATTGAGTCAGCACTATTTAAGGTGCTCGCAACACACTTTTGTGTCCAGCAAATTTAAGTATTTGTTTCTAAATACGCAGACAACAAAGCACACTTCTGAAGAGGGTGAATTTCACACAGCAGGGACAAAGGATGGTACCAGTTATTTTTTATTCAACCTTTAATTATCTCCAAGTCTGGGAACACCAATGACATTTAACTGATGCCTCAGTGGTGTTTAGCTCCCAGTCATAAATTACAGGACATCTATGCCATGAATTGCAAAGGGTACGAGTGTATTGTAGGCTACTAGTAGGGGCTGTATATACACTCTATTCAGGAGCCCAAAACAGCCATTAACCGTTCCTCCCCCATCCTCAGCCTGTAACTATGTCCCCGCTGTCTAAGTACGTGAGGTCAAAGGGACTTCAGAGCCACAGCTGAACACCAGATGCCTGTCGTTCCTCAACAAAAGCTGCAGTTACTTGCATTCCAAAAGGAAGGGGCCAGGTGTAGATTGGTGGCAGATTTAGTTAATTCACCTTCCCATCTGTCTCACTATTTCAAAGCTTGAGAGTGGTCTGAAAGAGAAATAACCAAAAAGAAAAGAAGAGAAAGGAAAAACACCAAATTTTATTGGCGGATCTACTGCCTTGGAAACTGTAGACAGACCTTAATTGACTGTTCAGCAAAAGCATACTGAAAAAAGAGATGTAAACATGTCATGCATTCTAATGGCACCCAGGCAGCTGGCGGTGGTGGAAGTTAAACTGTGACGTGTTCGGATCTCAATCTCATTTGCACATAAAGCCTGTGGGCAATTTGTCATCCGGTCTGTCAGCTGTCTTTCAAAGTGGCAAGCGATCCAGGACAAATGTAGTTACTCGTAAGAAACAGTTCAACAGTTTTAGCAGAGAGATAGTGGAAGTTGAAACAGAATTTGAATAAAATGAATACTGCAAATTGGCAACTATTCACTGCCCTCCTCTTGCCAGTTCAAGGCAATGATGACCTCCAACTAACAACTGAAGGGCAGTCAAGGTGGACAGTCAAAATGCGGGCCAGCTAGTCTAAGGACACCTGTTCATTGCAGGGTTCAGTTTATCTTTAAGAATTCAGTTCCTTAATTTTTCTATACAAACCAAATAGACCTTTAAAATGTGTTCCACTGATGCATTGTTAAACCATAGACCCCCTATGACATCATATCACCCCTCATGAGTTCAATATTTTTAATAGGGCCCTTCCCACAACATTGCCACAGAGAGCTTAACAGAATAACACAAACAGTACATGTTCCCATGTGTTTTACGGGTTTAAAAAAATCCTTTGGGTGCCCAAGGCCAGCTGGCTGTCCATATTTCCTGTGCATGTTAACACTACACAATTCCAACCAACCATCCATCCATCCATCCGTCCATCCATTATTGTTCGCCACTTCATCCTAGTCTGGGCCATGGCAGTCCACTGCCAATCCTGGAAATATTAGGTACCAGGCTACGAAGCAATGCTCTGATGGGACACCAATCCATCACAGATCACTACACCATTAGAGTGCAAAATCAAATTTCCAGAGCCCTGTCAGGTCCTCATGCGATCTTTAACAGATCAGTCAGGGGTAGAGGTGAAGGCTTGAAGAGGTTCACCCCAACAGTACTAGCACCTAATGGAATCTAGGTGTGTGAGAAAAGATAACTATAGTTACTACAACTGACAAATAGACACCCACAGCAGCCCAGGGAAGAAAAATCATTAACTGAAGAGACGGACTTTTGCTCTCGTAAGGTCAAAAATTTAATGGACTAAGTCTTAATGTTTAGACTGAGGAACCAAATCACAATAATTACCAATGTCCAGTTGCATTAGATGATCAGAATCTGAAGATATTATCCTGTATTCATATCAAGGCCAGAATTTTCCTTTCAGTCTCCTATGTGTCATGCAGAAATAAGATGACTGTCCATTAACATTCCTCCTCACACTGATGTGTTACCATTGCCGGGTTTCTTAAAACTGTAGCTTCAAACTTTAAAACCTTAGAAAATTTCTTTCAAATGGGCTGTAATTAAGGAATATATTTCTTGGCACTCTGCCACATGACTCCATCAAGCAACAGAACCTCAAAGCTGTTTTTTTTTATTTCCCCAATAGTACTAAATTACTGACCATACTCTTCCTTAATTATGACAATGGGAAACATTTCAAAGAAAAATATTTATGAGTTTTTTAAAATGCCCTTTAAGTCTGAGCCTTTGTTCGTTGTCTCCCTTAAGATGATGGATCACAAGGCCCAGCTGGGAGCTGATTATATACCCGAGGGGGGACTCAACCATGTGACCTCTAAACCTCAAAGCTTGCAGCTTTTTACAGCCAGTGGAAAGCCTGTCACCAGAGAGTCTTCAGTGGGGAATACTCAAAGTCCACTGATGGAGTACTGCCTCACTTCTACTCCTAGCAACAAAATTGAAGGGAAAATTGACGCTGTGCTTAGGCTCTGTGAGATATAACATTTGACACACGACTTAGAGGACTGAAATTGTTCTATTATCCTCTTGTGCTGTATATAAAGAGAATGATGAACAGGAATCACTGTAAAGCCAGACTCACTGTGGTGTTTATGTTACGTGCGACAGTCTTGCACTGGGCACTGTCTTGTGTTTCAAATGTTTTTAAGCATGTTCTTTTTTGCAATTCAGAGAGAAACGGCATTTGACAGGACTTGTCTCTGCAATACATATATGAAAACACTTACGTGTCGCATCAGATCAAATCCCAGAACGTTCAAGAAGGCAGTGCCCGGGAAGACAGCTGCCAGATTCTGCCAGAGTCTGCTGCTACCACAAATCTGGGAAGATGATGGTGGGACAGCCATAGACTCAAGTCCCAGAGGAGCATTGGTGACCTTGCTTGGAGAGGTTATTGGATCACAGCCTGGAAAAATGAATCACCATATCGTCTCCCCCTGTACTAGAGACCAGTTCTGACTTAAATGCCACATTCCGGGAATTAAAAGAAAAAAAACCTGATTGTGTCATAACTGTGTTCAGTGTGCAAAAGACTGCTTACATTTACATAAAAATTTACGTATTTAGTAAATCCTTTTCTCCAGAGGACATACAGCTCAAAGAAATAAGGGCATTTTTGAACATACAGATAGAGATGCAAACACATTTAAAACAAAGTACTTTAGAAACTGAGTCAGTTGTACTAAACCCATGGTATAAATATGGGATAGAACCCACAACAGAAATACAGTATTGGTTAGTTGTGCCTTTGGAATGTCTCTGTCTAGAGTAGAAAAGGGGTTTGAGAAGCTTGTTTTATTCAAGGCTGCAGGAGATCTAGGTTTTTTTTAGCAAATGTTCCACCTTTCTCATCTCGTCACGTAGTAAATATTCTAAAAATCAGTACGAGCTGTAGGTCCTTGCAGCAGTTGATCAATGTAAAGTCAGGAAAATATATGCCCTAATTTCATCCAGGCACAAAATGTATTTATTTTTGGCAGTAGACAGTTAGAGGAGGCAGCCAGTGATGGCATCTCTTGCCAGGTGACTTTACAGTTTTGAAGAAGGAGAATAAATTGGTGGGATGAGTCATTCTCATGTCTCTTCTAAGACTGGATGCTGCCCAGCTTTCTAGACTTCCTGTTTCTTCGGGCTTAAACCCAGGTTCAGGGCTGGCAGAATGTCAGAGGCATTTAGTCTTTTTAAATTTTAATCTCCCTATTGACTGGGGTTGGAATTGTATTGTGAGGGTTATGATGGGGGATGGAGACTGGCTTGCTTGTGCTGTTGGCAATGTGGACCCAATGTTACATCTCACCACTTAAGTTCAGAGGGTATGAGGGAGCTGGAAGAGCTGGGTGTGGCTGCGATTTGCCTGTTTGAGACTCTGCCAGACATGAATGTTTCCCCTTCACTAGTAAGAGTGTAAGGAGATGATAGGAGTTAAAGGAACATATACATATTAAAGGAGGAGGAACGGGAGTGTTGAATTTCCCTAGCTGGCTTTGGGTGAACTTGGCAGTGTGCTTGAAACTGTGTGCCATGATTTGTGAACTCCTGCCTCCTGGTGCAGACAGCAAATTCTCTGCATTCTCTGTTATCTCCCTTGTTTTTCCCTTTAACAAATGACGTACAGCATGTAAAACAGGGACAGGCCTGGGTTTTAAAAGTTTTCCTTCAGTTTCTGCAGAGCAGGAAAGGAAATGAATTTTGCCCTGATTTAGGAACTGTCAAGTAATAAATTCTGCTGGTGCTATTTTTTTTTCCACAAAAGACAGCTTACATACCAATTCAAGTTATGTACAAAAGCTTAAATCTGAATCTTCACTGATAATGCTTGCTAACTATAAACATTGCTTAAAGTTTTGGGGTTTTTTTATGGAAAAGGTGTTAAAGAAGCAAGATGCTTCTACATCTACCAGTTTTGAGGCCCTCAGTGGAGCATTGTCTCTCCGTCAATTTCCACTACCACGTAACATCTCTGGCTCCGAGTTGCTGCACAGCTGACTGTATGTGCAAAGCTTATACCTGCGTACCTCAAAAGTGTTAAAGTTGTTACTGCAGCAAAAGGTGGCTCTACCAAACATTAATGTGTGGGGTTTGAAAACTTGTGTAAGCAGCATATTTCAGTTTTTTTCCTTATCTTTACAGTCTCTACAAACAACTCCTTTTGATTGACAAGTTAGTGCTAGAACACAAGATTACAATAAAATTACTGATTGGAAAAATATGTGCAAGTATAATTGATATATCCACACAATGGTGATAACCTTCAAGGAGTTTGAATACTTCTGCAAGGCAATGTATGTATTTATAGTACAAGATACACCCATTCAAGTTACAAGAATATGACTGGACGAGGAGTTGTATGAATCATTCATTTAAAAAAGTTCAAAGTTTATAGTACTCTTACAATAGCTGGGTTTCCCAAGTACTTTGAACGCAACACTGGTTATTTCCTACCTTACACCATATTACCAGGAAAAGCTCTTGAGTACTGAAAAGTTAGAGAATTACTGAAAAGAGGCAGAAGTTGGTCCATGGGTCTCAGTAGAAGTGAGTGAGAGACAAGGGGATGATATGAGCTTCCAGTGAATAATTAAGTGTTATTTGGGTGTCATTTTTATGAGTTGACACTGTTAGCATCTCTTATTTTTGTGCTGTTTTCACCCTGCGTCTCTCCAAAGGAACAAAAAAGTAAATATATGCAATGAGTGCCATCTGTCTTTGTGTGGAAGGGCTCTACATCTCACAGACAGAAATCAGACTCTTTCTTCTTGGATTTGGATGTTTTGAAGGGGCAAATAAATCCCCAGAAAGATTTAGATGAAGAAAATGAGGAGTTAGTTGGTCAGTGGAACAGCATCATCTCTCTTATGTGAATTTGTTTTCCTTTGCACACCTTCGATTCACCTTTTCAGTACACATGGTTCTGAGTTGCATCTCTCTCAATTGCTTCTAAGTTCTAACTAAGATATGTGAGCTGTCAGGTTGAGGTAACAAACAAATGCATGATAAAGACACCTGCATTCATGAAATGGTTTGAAGAAATAATGAACCTGGCAGTTAGAGGCGGTAAATCCTGTCCAAAGATATGTTTAAAACCCTGCACACAAACACAGATTATGAACACAGATGTCAAGCAAAGGTTATCTGAAAAATTCTTTAGAGTCATCTTGAGCAGGTAAATGCATCTGCTAACTGCTGACTCTGCTGAGTTGTACATCAGAGTGGAACCAAAACACTTTCTTGTTGAAGGAAAAGTGAAAATACATGAGATATTCTGCGACATGTTTTATATCGCACAGCTTTAAAGTTGACAATAGTCTAAACGTTGTCCTGCATCAGGTGTAAGTGATGAGGCCGACAGGAGAGAAGCAAAGTCTCCTTTTCTCTTTGCCATGTGCGTTAAAGGAACAAATGTGCCATGGCCAGTAGACACCTGGCAAAGCCATTGCTCAGACCTGCGCTCTTCTGTCATGGGGTGTCTTCACATCTAGCCTCCTCCTGACAGCCCCGGCTTCTCTGCCCCTTCCTTACATTCTAAAATACTAGTAGAGATATTGGTGATCACTTGGTGGAATTCCAGGAAGCCCAGATAAAAGCATCTGAATGGAAAACATGCCAGTAAAGAGCTTTGATGATGACTCCTAAATACAATTTGGTTCATGGTAAACCTGAATGATTTAAATGTTGAAAAAGTCAGAATTCTATTGCCTAAAACGGTGAACATGTCTTTGTAAGTATATTCTTGCAGTTATCTGCAGAAAATGTACCATAGTGTTGAATTTTTGTAATGATTTTATCATTGAAATTGTGGAAGGCGAACCAAAGCCGACATTCGCTGGACAAGTCCACAACCCCACACCTCACACCACTGTGAGTTCAGCTACTTCTTGAAAGTACAGGGCCTGACTTGCAGGGTGTCTCATATTCGCACACTCAGGGTAGCCAGCGCCAAGGCGAGACATGACCCTTGGCAAACATCAACATTCACTCCCTGCGATAAATGACACCACAACATGGACAAAGCCTTGTCTTTACATTGTTTATTAAAGCCCTCTTTGAATTTCTCATTAAATTTCAGGCCATCTCTCCATTCACAAAATAACTCCTCCTCAGTGCCTTCTAAATTAAGTTATTTAATTTAATTATTAGTTAGTTATCTTATCACTATCAGAGCTGTTAGTAGTTGTGGTGTCCCTGCATCACTCAGTATATATTCAACATTAAAGGAACCACGTGCATCTTATGACAAAGGGGGAATTAATAGAATAAACTTTCAGGAAATAAATTACTATTTCAGTTCAACACTGCATCACATCTTCTTATCCCAATTTTTCAGCTGATCTTGCAAATTCAAATTCCTGTGTTCCATACTGAAATGGGCTTCTCATAATCATGTGGCTCTAGTGTCACAAACTTCCATATCTGCCTTTCTTTGCACTTACCACTTTTTACAAAAAGCAGTTTCAGTAGAAACCCTAATGAAATAAAAACTCAGAGAAGGCGGAACAGCTCGTGTAGCGGTTGAAAGTGACTTGACTGTGAGAAGCATTTTTCCAATGGCCTTCATAAGAATGATCAGATCTAAATGTTGGGGTTGAAAAACCATTTCCAGGGTCTCAAAGCTGTGTGGAACCCATGAAGGTGTTCTGATGTTAGGTCAGATGTAGCCAACTAGCTGATTAAAAAATAACTTATTTAATACACAGAGAGTATAAAAAAAACGGTTTGAAAAATTCACACAAGTCACACAACAATGCGAATTAATGGACTGAGAAAGTTGGCAGTGTTTTATAGTGTGGCGGTTTAGAACTGCAGAACAAATCAAAAGAGATAGTAACTGAGAACAATTATTCGCAAACGCATCTGGGGTGTGTCGCTCAGGGAGGAAGGCAAACGCAAGAGTAGAGGGAAGGAAAAAGAAACCATGAAAACCCAGACAACAAAATGTCAGCCCCATTTCCATGTGAAAGAAATTCACTCTCTCAAGCTGGCAAGAGCAAAGGAGGAAGTAAGTTTTGGCTTCAACACACTGGAGGGGGGATGGGCACAGCTTTCCGATTCTGACCCCTGGTGCCCTGACTTCATCCCCCAGCCCCCCCACCTCTACTGGAAGACCGAACTTGCCAGTAATGTGTCCCAGCATTCATTACTACATTTCCTACCCATGTTCATTTGATATTTTCCCCTGTTTGCATCAAACAGTCACGGGTTCAGCAGGTACTTTGATGGTTAGAGCTGCTGGGAGGTGACAGCCAACCCTAACTCACAGTTCCAATCTATTCTTCTGCAATAGCACCCTTGAGCTGCTCCAGTAAAAATTTCCCTGCCTTATGAATACATAAATACATAACTTTAAGTAACTTAGTATACAAAACACTGAGACCCCTTAAACAAAAGGATTAACAAAATAATAATTTAAAAAGCAAAGAAAGATAAACAGACAAAGCATAAACACCCTCGCTCTCACAAATTCAGACACTCGAGTGGATATCAGTGCCCACAGGGCCCAGGGACTGGATGTGTGCAGCTCCTGTCAGGTGCTGATCTGGTTTCTTTCTCAAGAAGCAAGATTTATCCCCCTCCTCTCTGACTCTGTCAGCGCCTCTGCAACACAGGCTAGTTAAGGCTAACTGTCACCCCCACCCCCCATTTCCACAGAATGAAAGCGAAGCTAAAAAAACCCAGCAGCAGCACAAAACGAAACTCAGCCAACCCAAGTTTCTCAAGCACTGTGCCACCCCCTCCACCTCCATATCTAAACAGTCCAGTTCTTGGAATCCACAGCCTGCCAGTTGTGAACTCTGAAGAAGAAGCGTGGATAATGTCCAGTGACTGTGTCCACAACTTATCTCCTGGGCCAAAAACTGTACTCCCTGTAACCTTATTAGTTTCCATAAAAAAACTGAAACACATACCCAGTTCCAGCAAAAGCAAAAAATAAGAGATTCATTTAACTGCAGTAATATGGACTCCTCTTTAAATCATTTACAGGATATCAGCTGGGTGTTACTGACGTGCCTAATGCCACTGAGTAAAAACTCATTATGTATCTTATATGAATATAGGATCTTTATATTAATGGAAAAGGTAATTATGCTCAGAAATATGGTATGAACTGCCATTGGTTTTAATCCAGATTTTATGGATTAGAAAATGTTGAACACGTTCAAGGAAAACGGGAACTGCTAAGAGCCTTGAAATGATAACCTCCAGTGGACTTAAAAACTGAATTTTCAGAAAGGAAACATCTGTTTGGAATGGGGTTTTGTATTTTGCTTGAGCTCAGATTGAAATACAGCTTTTTCATCATCTTTCTTTCATTTAGAACCTAATTCCAAAATGTCATCTGCCAACTGAGTAAAGGGCAACAAGACTGGGCCCAGGAGGACCTGCATTGTCTGAACTTTCACATTTGATCTCTAATGCAAAAAGGAGTAAAATAAGTAGAAAAAAAGACCAACACCTCTGAGCATCTTTTCTGAGGGCAGAAATCTTTGACCCAATCCAAAAAGTAAAAATGAAGAAAAGAATATCTGTGGCATTGTGAAGCGTGTGTAGCTCACACATCACATCAGGCAAAGACGCTGAGACCACGGAGCCAGTTTTAGGCTCTCATGTTGTTCACCTTTATACGTACAACAGGAGTAGCCTGACAACTCGCTCTGAGCACAAATGTAAAGGCACATTTGAAAGCAGACTATTTCAAACCGAAGGCTTCATATTGAATCAAAACATGTCTTGTAGCTGCATGGTACATTTAGAAGATGGTGCTGGTTCCACGTGGGTGAGGTTTATCTTAGTCACGCGGCTCTAAGGTGCATCTCCCTCAGGGCAGCAGGCAGGTGTGTTTCCCACACAATACCTCCTTTCCCTGTACATACAGGAATAAGTGAGGTCCACAGCTCCCTCCTTCGATGAAGAACATGTTGTACCCAAATTCCTCGATGGAAAGAAAGCAAGAGTATTACATGAAATCATAAAGCACTGCATAAAATCGTGAGGATGAATAAGTCACTTTGTATAAAATGTTTTGCTAAGCAATTAGCAATATTAAGTTAATGTGGAAAAACTTTTTTTCTGCAAAATGAAAGACAGTAAAAAAATTTGAAGAATGGCTGAAAGTTATATGAAATTTAAGATTTTCCAATTTTGCCTACTGTCTTTAGTTCCATATAAATGGAGAGCAGGTGTTTGTAAGCTTTTTTGTATTATGGAGCCTTTCGGCATTCTGGTGGAGAGGCTACGGACCCCTACCTATGGATCCCATTAACTACTGCAATTTCAAAGTAGTGATAAATAGAAATTATACTTTAAGACATCTGTAACAAATGTTACATGAAAATATCGGTGCTTTATGTGTGTGACAAAGTGACAGGAACTGTTCATTCTGCTGCGGTTTATAGCCTACATTTCATGACTGAAAGAAATACTAAATTTCAGTTAGAGGTTAGGGAAAATAAAGATGTATGTTTTCCTCCCCATATAAAATTTACAGACCCCAGAAATCTATATAGGGAGCTGCTGCGAGGTTCGTGGACCCTAGGTTAAGAACCCCTGCACAAAGGGGTGCAATATTTCCTTAAGGCAGCGGTTCTGGACCTGCGGGGTTTGCATCCCCACCAGAGCAAAGGGGACACAAAAAATATATCACTGTTGCTTTTTCAGTGGATGAGTTCTTTTTTTTCAAAAGTTTCATTAATATTTAAACTACGTTTACTTGTTATGTGAAGAATTGGCTAGAAATAAAACTGCATAATTTTAATTATGTCTTGGTTTGTTTATTGTTTAATTTGGAGGGGGGCGGTAAGGGTAGACATTAATTTTGGTTTCATGTGACACGTGAGGGTAAATAGGTTACGAATCCCTGCCTTGAGGCATTATATGTTTGCACAAATTGAGATTTCTCAAATAATTTGGATCGATGAAGAAAATAAATGAATAAATAACGCAATGCAAAACAGGGAAGCCATTAGGAAAAGGGTTAAAATGAAAGAAAATTAATTGGGAAGTTAAGTGGAAAATTATTTCCACTTATTCCGGAACATTGGTGCTGATGGCTAAAACTTATAATGCACAAAGACTAGGACCTTCAGTTCTTAACGGAGGTGTGATCTCAACCTAAACTGTTTATTCCCCCATACATAAAGTCTTAATTATATCTTTAATACGCTTACAAACAGTGAGTTCTTGGTGAGACAGTCGCAGCTGACCAACCCCCGCTGGTGCTGAATTCACTGGACTGGCCAAACTGAAGAGTCGCCTATTTATTCAACATTTGACAGGGGTCCTTCATCATCTGAGCCATAAATAATTTATCCAGCCATTACTGTCTGGGGAAAAAGGGGAAACAATTATGATGGGATTCTGCTTTTAAGCCATCCTCTGCTCCACTGCAAATAGCTTTATGGTTCATGTGGAAAATGTGCACAAATTAAATGCACGCAGTGACATTTGGTACGATTAACAAAACAGAAAATCCACAGACTCATTCGGAGCGTGGAAACAGGGCCAGTCGCTGCCTGCTGTGGATGGAGCTGCCTTGACCCCCTGCATGCTTAAAATGATGAATGTTTGGTTCACAAGTGGACTGCCTGCAAAGCCTGAGACGGTGATGCCCATTCCGTAACGTTCTTAAACATGCACAGCTCTGCAGTACTTCTGCGGAAGCCGGAGGTAAAGGACAGTCCGCTTTCAGATACAAACACTGCACTACTCACAGCTCAAGGGTCCCTTCTAAGGGTCTTCCACCCTCTGGGAGCAGATCTCAGGTTGGTCGGGACATGACCAGATACAAGCAGTCTTCCTGGGCAGGGTCCCATATACCATGTTTTCTCTTTTTTCACACAACGTATGAGCATGCATTTTGTTCTCTTTCCCTCATAACCACAGCAAATATCACAACGTTATTGTACAGCTTGATATACGGATGTAATTCGTGGTTGTATATGTGCATGATTGTTTTTAGCTCTGAGCTGCGATTTCCCGTGCAGAGAATGAACGGTTGTCCATTGTGGAACAATAGCTTGCTGTGCATTTTCAAAGTCATACATTCTTCAATTTTTACTTTGCATTAAAAGGCAGCCTTCTTCGGTTCCAGTCCACACCTACTGTCTTCCCGTATAATAGATGGATGCGGAACACAGAGAGAGGCGATAAATCACTCCCAACATGGGAGCACCACTCTCAGTCAAAGCCATCCTCCTCTCCTGGGATTACAGCACTGATTTGCTCTTGCTGTCCTCCACGATAACAACTACATCTCCAGCCACCCTACCTTTAGATGATTTCCCAAGTCCCCAATCCCCTGCTGGCAGATGTGTCCTGCTCCCCACCCACATGCAGGTCAAGTCTAGCCGGCTCTGACACACCTTACTGCAGACCTCAATTTAGCAATTTCTAAATTGCCCAAGAGAGTCAATGTTACCTGCTTTTAGAGATAATAGGACCATTACATGCTTCCAAATTCCCTCTCCTGTAACAACTGCATTGAATTTTCATAATTCTTTATTACTACTTACCAGTTACTCCCATGATAAATGCAGTGTTGTTATGCTCAATGAGGTTGCAATTAATGCTAATGCCGTGTACCACAATAGCAGACATGCAGTAATAAGGTGAGAAAGAACATCTCCACCTTCAAAAACAAGCCTGAATATTCCTCAGAGCACCAAAGTCATATATCCATTGTCTTTAATTGCTGTATCATGGCAGTCCAACGCCTATCTTGGAATCATAGGGCACATGACAATGAAACTACACGCTGAAAGGGATGCCAGTCTATCGCTGGGCAGCCCCCCCAAGCTGAGCCTACACACATGCAGCTGTGAAGTAGTTTGCAGCACTTGTTTTCTTTCCCTTCAGATAGTTAACTCTACACTGTTTGCATATATATATATATTTTTTTTTTTTTTCTTTTTCTTCTTCTAATGAATGCATAGATACACATTTATTTACCTATTTATTTAAGTTTATTATTATTTTTGCTGATCTATGTCGCTGCTGTTCTTAGTGTTGTCTCTGAATTACTTTAGCAACACAGGTGCACATTTGCCATACCAGTAAAGCACAGTTGAATTCAGTTGAGTCTGATTCGAACCCACACCCGAGCAGCCCTGCTGTGTCACCCCAAAATCATATATTTACTTAAGATAAACTATACAAATAATTGCCAATGGAGCTTGTTACTAGTACAGATAGAGAAAAATTCTACTGTGAAAACAAGTTCAGTCACAGCATGTTTATTAACATCAAACCTCAGAGAGGTTTCAGAGACACGGAACACTAACTCACCCTAATCCAGCTGTCACACTTGTGCACACAACACGTGTTTATTTTATTTTCCATTTAGGTTCAACCACTTGACTGAATGACCAAAGTCTGGATAAACATGCAATTTGCATTATTCAACATATTCAGATATAGTATAGGAGAAATCAAAACAATAGCTTGAGGGCAACAAGTTCCAATTTTAAGGATGACTGGCACCATAATTTCTGTTTATGCCTCTTTTCTTTTGTTAGGAGCTTTTAGAGAGCTGAAGAAGCTGTCACTGCAGAAGATTTTGTTGTTCTTTCTGACTCTACAATCATAACAGCCTTAAGTAGTAGATTAGAGAGCTGAGCAGACAAAGGCAGAAGGGCAAGGAGCTGCAGCCTAGAGCCAGTGTGGAAATCACACCCAGTGGGCAGAACACATCCTGTTTCCCACCCATAACTCAACACACTGTCTTATTACAATAAAAATAGATCATATTGCAAACATTCTTTTAACGTTTTGGTTTCTTTCATTCGCAAGCAGGCTTGCTATTGCACATACATTACTCAAAACCTTCTTTATCTTGTCCAGCACATACACTTAAAAAGTCACAGCTGCAATAAGAATAGGGGCAAGAGAAACAGTTATGGGGGAAATTTAATGAATTTAAGGGTGATGTCGTACAGATTAGCAACATATAATGTGTTATAACTATTTACCTTTCCACTGCTACACTTTATCATAGGACCCAAGCAGCACCAGGTACCTGAGCTACTGGACTAGCATGGGAAACTCAGCAAGCATTGGTCCAGGAGTGTGGTGTGGCCATCAGATTTTTGGCTATTAAAGTCATTTTGCAACTCTGGTTCTTATGTTTAACATGCAGTTTTTTTAAAATTATTATTAGGTATATCAAAATAACTATACACTACCATGTCCAAAATGTTTAACAAAAACAGTAGCAGTCACAGGGGCTCATAGGTGCGTCAGGTGTGTCCCTCGATAGACACTACTGGAAGAGCTACAGTCCCTAACCCTGACTTTTGTATTTATATTAAATATATTCACTAAATATAATAAATGCATGGACTGCAAATAATACAACACTGGGGACATGCAAGACTTAAACAAGACTAAAGATATTTGTCAGCTTTCACTGCTCCTGACTGAAGTGGTTTGGCAAGTTTTTATTTTTCCCTTCCCATATATTGGCAAACACTCCCATTTTAAAATTAAAACAATAAAAAATGCCCAACCCTGCCATAAATACACACATATGACTTTATTGACTCTTTCCTCTTAAACAAAAGCAATTTGTCAATAGGAACATATCTCATGAATATTTGATGAAGTCCCCCCTGCAGACCACTGTGAAAATTCATATTCAGACACCAGGCTACTGCCAGCTCAATGATAAAATGACCCCCCAACCCACACAGAAAACAATGGCTTCCACTTTCATTACTTTTTGAAGTTAAGTTTCAAAGATCAGCATGATGGAAGTTCAGTGCTGGCAGCTTGCGACAGGATTGGTAAAATACAATATCAAGTTAACGCCGGAACGGAGCAGTTGTGTCTCAGCCGCCCATCTTGCAATGTTATAAAACTATAATACATTTTGAAGCTCATTGTTCTTACTGACAGATTCTGTTTTTGAAATTTGATTTTTCCTCCATGACATCTCAGCCATGCTTACTCTAAATGCCCAGCCATAAAAGTAGAATTCTTTTGTTAAACCTTGAGAGCATGAATAATGCAGCTGAGGCTTTTCAGCTAAACTTTGTGTCTATTTTAGAAAAGAAATGAATAGTAAAGTCACATTTGGTAAACACACCTGTGACAATCCATTATGTGAAAATTATGTCTGAAAGATGCCATAAGAGGGATCACATTACACAGGTGTCTGCTGTCCCTTATTCTCATCTGATGTCCTCCTTTCATGATCCAAGTACATCTATCAGAGGGCAAAAAAGAAAAATAAAACCTTTCTTTTGAAAGCCGTCCACTAAAGCACTGGAGTTCTAGTTACCGAGGCTACGTTCCGGTTTCTCTGCTACCGAAACTTATCCTTTAAAACGGGAGCTCCTACACGTAGCTTCTGCTTTCCCACAATGCACTGTGTTTGCTTCTAAAACAGAAACAGAAGCCCTTTTTCCTTTCATCTTATCTTTTTTAGCCCTCACCGTCTCATCAGTACAACACACAAAGCAGCTGAGATTTTGCTTTAAGCAGCTCATATAGCAACAGCCCCTTAGTACCAGATTTGGTTCTCACTCAGCTTCTATTTCCCCTGTTACTGAATACTAGTGATGCCCCCAACTCATCTGGCAACATCTCCCTCTCCCATTTTCTTTTTTCTTTTCCTACTGAAAGTGTTTTTTTGAAACCGCTGTCTTTCTGAGGCCAAACAAGCCATAACAACAATGTGGTACACACAACTAAGACAAAAGAAATCCAAAAACAAACACACAACATGAGTTTGGAATCATTTTGAAACACAGACCACAACGTTGCCGAGCTGAGCAAGACTCAAAAGCCAGTAGTGGGTTAAAAGCGTTTGGATTGTCCTGCTTTGCTGTTGGTTATGAAACTCAGCAAATGGTTCAGATGTATTGAACACGCAAGACACAAACACAACACAGTGTTTTGAAACGGAATATAATAGTGCTTCCACATAACAGAGAGCTTGTAGGTTTCAGATCTATACCCTTTACCCCCCCTGGCTGCAGTCTCAGTGTGATAAGAGAAGCCAAAGGCAAAAGCAAACCCTTTAACAAGTAAAGTCCTTTGAGTGAGAAATCAAAGCCGCTTTGAAAGTTTTTAGTGAATGAATGAGTAATGGAGGGAATTCAATTTCTCTGACATCTTTGTTTGTCTAGGTGCATTTAGCGTAGCCTTATTTCAACCCAGTGGCAAGACAGGGTCTTGTCCATGGTGTATCCTCACCTACCGAATCTCTCTGAAGCTGCTTCCAGATTACAGCAAGTCTACCTGGATAAGCATTTAATGAAAATGATCATTTAGGGATCATTTAGGGTAAGGACTCAAATAGTCTTCAAAAACATAGATTTATTTTTATATATAGCATCAGTCTGACAACAGGTCTTGGTTTACTCCCTATATTTCATGCAGCAATGTGATCAAAACAGTGCCAACAGTGTGCACATGGGCCAGGCCATGGGGAAGGACACAGTGTCACTCGGGGCCTTGTCCTTGTCCCTGGCAGCATTCCCCAGTGGCGCATTTACTGCTTTGGACACATGGACTGTTTCTCTCAGATGCAGCTGAGAGGTAAATACCGCCAAACAGGTCAGTGCTTTACGCGAGATTTACGCAGCCTTAAATCAAAGTTATCAATGTGATTGACTCACTTTTCTATAAATGAGTCATTTCCTTGAATCTACTGAACAAATTAAACTTTTCAGAACATCATAACTTGCTTTGTATTTAATGTGTCCTCACCTTCAGATGATTCAGGCAAGCTGCACCTCACTAAGCATGCCACCTTAAATTGAGCAACACAGAGACAGCATTTCAGAAAGAAAAAAAGGGAAAGCGATTAAATACATTCAGGGGGATTTACCCCTAAGGAGAACATGAGATGGATGGAGAACTGTGGAGGTGGGACTGGCCTGTAGAGACTTGCTGTATAATCCCCTGAGCACAAGGTGATTGAAATACTTGTATGAGGCCCCCCTCCCACACACACACACACACACACACACACACACACACACACACACACACACACACACACACAATCAATACAATCAGAAATCTCAGCTTGTCCCCCTGCTGTTGTCACCAGAGTACAACCATTGGTTTGTCCCTGTGATGGGGGGGCAGAGCCCAGTTTGGACTTTCTGTAACCTGTGGCTGTACTGAGTCTGAAACTCGTAGCACCAACTGGTGGTGACTTTCACGCTTGACATTGTCCAAAACTTCCAAAGCATTATAACTGCAGCTTTTAAGCAGAAACTCTAGACAAGCAGCCAGAAATTCAAAGATATAGACAAAACATAAATTCCACTCAACTACCTACATTTCTCTATCCATGTAATACTGCATATTTCAGTACATAGGACATGTATTTGTCCATATCTGTTGTGTCAGCTTGCTGTCATGTATAGATGAGGGCCATGGCAATATTTTAACATTTTGTTGGTCTTTTAAATGATTTAAATTAAAATAATTAGTTCTATAATTATCAAAATGGAAACACCATGCATCATTAAAATGTGGTTTTAGGGAGAGGTATAACATGTTAATCTGTCGTTGTACGGTAGGTCCTCAGCTTACAGACATTTAGCACTGGAAATCTGATCATAAGTCAAATTGTGTGTAAACTAAGCCAGTACATCACATTGAACGGAAGCTGAACAATAGAGACGTCCCTGCATTCATTCGTGAGTGAAGTTCTGTACAAGCCTTAAAAAGCCAATTATTTTTACTTTATTATTAACATTTAACTAGAAGCAACATTATGTCTACTTTAAAATGACTAAAAGTGAAATTTGAAAAGTTCTCAACACCCTCCTATTCAGTGTATGACGTGCTGCTTAATACAGGCAAGATGGTGCCCTTTTATTGCCTTCTTGTAGTGCACCTGGTGCCTTGGGAGGAGGAGGAGTCGAAGGGTAAGATGGACATATTAAAACGTGATCCCTTTAAATACCAGCTACATGTCTCATTTGTGACTGAGAACACAATAAAACTAGTGACAAGGATGGGGACTGAGAACACAAAACTAGTGACAAGGATGGGAATGATTCACTAAATAAGCTTGTGTGACATTTGTCCTCATCTGGCAACTTTCGATTTTCCTTTGTTATCTACAAAAACAGGGCAGTAACAGAGATATAACACTAATTCTGAGTCCTAGATATAATTAAAATACATTTGTAAGTCTCAAAAAACATTTTATTAACTTTGATCTAGATGAAAACTAAACCTTTCTTTGCTGATCTGAAGGACTGACATTGACAGCACTCTATTCATTTACTAGAAGCGCTAAACCTTATTCGGTTTTTTCTTATATCGTTATGTTTTATATTCCTTCTCTGTGTTCCTTGCTGCAGATCTTACCATCGTTTTACCATTGTTTACCTGGTTTCTCAATCAGGGTGTGGGTTTTTCCCCCTTTCCATCTCATCTTGGATGGGGCCTGGGGGGAGGGGGGGGGGGGTG